>OW240916.1:321700535-321717676 GCA_933207985.1 Pelobates cultripes | reverse complement strand
GGGGGGAATAAGAAGAGGGGAGGGAGGGGAATAAGAAGAGGGGAGGGAGGGGAATAAGAAGAGGGGAGGGGGGATAAGATGGGGGGGAATAAAAAGAGGGGAGGAATAAGAAGAGGGGAGGGAGGGGAATAAGAAGAGGGGAGGGAGGAATAAGAAGAAGGGGCAGCTCTATAGGACAGGGGCCAAGACAGGGAGCTCTTTCACACTACGCGCGCACACACACACAATGCATCCCTATACATACACAGAAACACAACATGCTTCCCTTACACACAGAGAAACACACAATGCATCCATTACACACACACACACAATGCAACCCTTACACACAAAGACAATGCATCCTTTGCACACATACACAGAAACAGACAATGCAAACCCGTACACACGCATGCAAACACACACACTTCTTTTCTTACATACACACAGAAACACAATGCATCTCATGCACACACATACAGACACACACCTTGCATCCCTTATGCATACAAAAACAGATTCACACAATGTATCCCTTACACACAACCAGAAACACATAATACATCCCTTATACACAAATACACACTGCTTCCACTACACACAAACACACTGCATCACCTGCACAAACTGGTAACCCTAAACACTACATACCATAAGCACACATATTAGATCCTCTACAATAACACATAACACATCCCCTACACACTCCACTCCCTGTGAGCGAACTCATGGGTGGGTGGAACTTATGAGTGGGCCTTATGGGCATACTCACCGTCAGGCCCTGGGGCCCAGACCTTGAGCTGTGTAAGGGGCCCCCAAAAAATTTAGCTGCTTCCAATTCTCCCAGAACATTGAATTTTGTGACCACAGTTGCAAACAGCCTCCAGAGATCCTGTTCTACACCAGACCAGTGGAGCCAAACTGCAGCCCATCATCATCCTCATCTGCTTGTAAGTAGGCAATCCAGTATATTATTAGTGACACTAATCTATAATTTACCTCACATTAAAGGGACACTATAGCTTAATGAAATGGTTCTGGTGTCCATAGCTGGTCCCTGCAGGCTTTTTAATGTAAACACACACTGTGTGCAGCACTGGCGTTAGTTCATATGGCAGATCATATGGGTGGGGCATTGTGATGTGACATGTGGGGGCAGCAAATTTTTATTTTGTCTAGGGCGGCAAAAATCCTTGCACCGGCTCTGATCCTGGGCAGGTGCACCAGTCTACTTGACTGGTTTTGCCCCCCAGGCCTAAGGCTGCCAGCCCTCCCCTGGCCGCTGGGGAGGTCTTTTGGCGGCCGCTGGCGGACTTGTCCTGGCGGCTGCTGAGGGAGCTGCGCGAGCTGCGCTGGCTCTGCTCCCCAGCACGCAGCTGAATGAGACCGGCGCCGGAATATGACGTCATATTCCGGCGCCAGTCTCATTCAGCAGCGCGCGAGGGCGGGAGGGCACTAACACAGGAAGCACCTCTAGTGACCGTCTGAGTGACTGTCACTAGCAGTGTCACTTTGAAGCAATGTAAACACTGCCTTTTGTCTGAAAAGTCAGTGTTTACGTTGAAAAGCCTGTAGGGACATGCTATAGACACCAGTACCACCACATTAAGCTGTGTGTGTGCGTCTGCTAGTGAGTGAGTTTGCTTGCATGCGTGTGCCTGCTAGTGAGTGAGCTTGTGTTTTTATGTCAATGAGCTGATGTATATCAGTAAGATTGTTTGTCTATGAGGCTGTGTATCAATGAGCTTGTGTGTGTCACTGAAATGTCAGTGAAATTGCCTGTGTCTGCATGTGCGTATGCTTACTGTATAATTAAACGTTTTACCCTGAAAGGACCAATATTTTATATTAGAAAAAGCAATATATATATATATATATATATATATATATATATATATATTACTCAATCATCTGTCCTGGCAAGACAGCAAGACATAGCCTTACATATTACACGCGACAATATATGGCGCAGTGACTTATGGGGCTGGCACAAATTTTTTTTCCAGGGCTGCTTTGTATCCCCAGTCCGGCCCTGACTATATATCACTAGGGGACGCCCTTCTTTTTCCTTAAGTGTCAGTACTGTTTTTAATGGTTCTAGTTCTGATCTCTGTGCTGACAAACAACCTGGCAATTTATGTTCTACTGAATATCCTCGTTTTGGATACCATATAGCATAACCTGTATAGTACTTCCCATATGAACAGAATCTGGACCAGTCAACAAACACAGGTTCATCAGATTCACTTGCTTCCTTTCTGAAAAGAGAAAGAAAATTCTCTTCAACTTCTGCTAAACATTTATGGGGTTTACCCTGATATTGCATTAGTTGTGGAAGTACATACTTTGCCTTATGTTCTACCTTAATTTGCTTTGGTGATAGAGCTATTAACCATTGTGAAAATCTCTGATGTGACACACCTGGAATTCCTTTTTCAAGAAGTAATTTCAAAGGTGTATGTGGTGTTTGAAGAATTATGTCCCTGAATCCCACTATGTGTTCAGTTGCCATTACCACAAAATGTACTCCTACCAAATGTCTGGCACAAATTTCTAGCCCTCTTTCCACTGGGGAAAGAATTTTAGAAAAATATACCACTATTCTCCATATCTCTTGTTGCAATTATAATAGTACTGCGGAGACAGCCGTCTCTGAAGTATGTACTTGAATTGCAAAAGATGCAGTTGGATGTATTGTCGCTAAAGCAGGTGCAACCTGTAAGTCTCCTGGCTGGCTCGTCAATGTAATATCTGGCTGTGTTTTTGTTTAGTTGAATAAGTCTTTCATATATATAGTCTTGGGCCAAATGCTCGCCACAATAATATATGTCTATATTATTGAAAAGTACTAATACACAATCTGACGTTCTTTATAAAAAATAAGCATTTATTCTACTTCAATAGCAAACATAGAATATACTTAACAGATGGTATTTCTTAACGAAGTTACAGAGAGTCTTCTTTGTATCAGCAACTCAGGCTATCAGAGAGGAGAACAAAACGGATCGTAGCAGGAAGAGCAAGAGAGCGTGGTCCTTTGTCCTCTGCCCTTTATAGCCCAAATTACGTCATAACGTTTAGTTTAGACTAGCCATATAAGGAAATTCCCCATATAAAGACCACCCCAAATTCCAGAGACCTCATGGTACAGAATAGCAAACACCATCTGTTCTGTTTAACCCATTAGACAGCCACACCTTAATATGTATTTGAATAGGAACATATAGAATATGCAATATTCTACATAGATGTAATCTAGATTCCTTAAAGTGCAGGAAAAAGGGCCCAAAGTTTCCAATATATTTGCTCAGTGTAAGTATCCTTGGGAAATCTTCTTTAGACCAGCAGGGTATGGACGTCCTTAAAGGGTCCCTCTGGGTCAGTTGGATAGAGGCAGGTAAATCAGGGGCTGCGCGCTCGGGAGTTAATCCCTTCAAATGGCGCTGGTGTAACAAACAGAATAATCTGTTATAAAAGCTGACGTTCCCGCCATTCAGCCGATGCGGTACGTTATGACGTCATTGCGTCCTTACACGATGACATCTAACTAAATAGTACTATTTGTTCTATGACTGCAAAATGCATTTGTTCCTTCAAACATCCAGTGTACATATTTCAGGCCCTGGGGAGATAGCGCAGATAAGAGGACAAGGGCACATGTAGGAGTGTGGGGATAGATGCGTGGGATTGGTTGGGAAAGAGTGTGTGGGTGGGATAATGTTCTGTGTAAGTTAGTGTGGGGGAGGTCTTACCTCAGTGCCACTTGGGGTTCGGGCCAGCAAACAGCTTCCCTCCCGCCCGCCCTATTAGGATATTTAGTCAGCTAGCCGGGGGTATGTCCTTGCCAATTGAGTTTGAGGTTACGTTTAAGTATATGGAATGAGATGAACAACTTTTTAAGGTCTCAAACCTCCCCTGCTCCAAAGGTTAAACTTTAGGTTGCCTGAGGTCTCGTGCCTATCGAGCGTGGATAAGGTCGGCTGATGGCAGGCATTGGAAAGATATGATTTTTATGAGGAGGGGGAGGTGAGAGGGAGTGGTGATTAGGAACCACTGTATGTTTATTGGCAAGGATGGTTGCGTCACTGTATAACACTATGGGTGGAGTTATATATGTATATATGTTAATTTATGCTTATTTATGTCTAACGTTTTGGTTACAAAAAAGAAGAGATTTAATAAATAAAGTTATGGATGTGTTATGCAGTAATTTAGTTTGTGATAATAAATGCTGTGGCCTGTTTCATCCATACTAAGTGGTCTGTCATTATTGGGGGGGGTAAATGGGTTTAGATTTGTGCTAGGCTGCATCGCGATTCCCCACTACGTACATACATGTAATTTTCCATGGGAGTTTTGCCATGGATTCCCCTCCGGCATTCCACAGTCCAGGTGTTAGTCCCCTTGAAACAACTTTTCCATCACTATTGTTGCCAGAAAGATTCCCTGTGGGTTTTAAAATTCGCTTGCCTATTGAAGTATATGGCGGTTTGCCCGGTTCGCCCGTTCGCGAACATTTGCGGAAATTCGCATTCGCTGTTCGCGAACGGAAAATTTTATGTTCGCGACATCTCTAATCATAGGCAATCCAGAGTGTTTGTCAGCCATACGAATCCAAAGTCTGAGGTTGCTTCCATATTTTCAGGATATTAGAACTTAAATGAATCTATTGGAATCATGCATGATATACAAATGTAAACTAAATGTTTGATTGCTACAGTAATGTCTAAAACTGTATCCTTGACTGATTCAGGGATAAAAGGTAATATAGATATACTAATATTATTAGATTCTATTTTTCTTTGTAAATATGAATGTATCAATCAGTTATTCATACAAGTTAGTTGGATATAGGGTATAGGCATATTGCATGATGATTAATATAACCAACCCTGTTTCAATTAAAGAATATAGATAACCAAAGACAGATATTTAACGTAATTTGAAATATCCCCAGTATAGGTGAATTAAAGGTCAATTCATTTATTTAATCAGGTCATCAATGATCTAATTCAGGTCCTCATACCTAGGGAAATAGTGCCATCTATTGATGAAAGTCCCTAAGGGCCACATTAATAATTAAATATTAAGATACGCCCCTAACCAATCAAAAGCCAGATTTAAGTCCCAGGTACCGCCCATTTACAAACAAGGGGCAGGAATTGCTAAGGGGGAAATAATGGTTAAATAGGGAGAAAAATAAGAGAGAGGATCAATATCTTCAGATCATCTTAAAAAAAGATCAAAGGAGAAAACAGGGGGCTAAGAAAGGAGGAGATTGACTGACTGAGGGCAATAGACTGACTTACAGACCAGAGCACCCAGAGAGAAGAATCCCAAATTGAATTAATTCATCCTAGACTCTTGATAATGTATAAAGGTTTCTCTTTACTTTATATTAAATAAACTGGACTATTGAATGCCCTATGTGTCTATATTGTGAACTGATCCCTATTGATAGAACAGTTATATCTCATTCTACCTGCAGCCGGAGTCAGATATAACTACCTAAGTCGGAACATTCTTGATTCCTTCTTTAGAAGTAGATCAGTTCAATATATACACTAAGGCTATCAGAAACCTTATATAAACGTACTGTAGTTAAACTGATGGTATATACTTGGCAGGGTTGGTTGATATTTAACTAATTAATATAATGACAATTGTATCATTAATGCAGGGGTGTCATATGATTAATTCTGTATACTGGTTCTGCTGTGAAGTTTGTAATAGCTTTTATGGTCCTTTGCTGATAAGATTATAGATGAAACAAAGTGTAATGTTGACTCTTAGGCTTGTCAAGTAAACTAATTGACTTGATATAAACTCATATATAATATAGCAAATTGATTATAGTTATATTGTTTTGTTGCTTTGCATTTTATAGTGTGTATTATTAAATTTATATATATTTTAGGCAAAGTCTGTTTATTAGCCGTCTGCCGTTCATAAGTGTTTAACCCGTTGTGACTAAGTGGCTACTAAAAAAGACTGGACATACCATGTTTGCAATACCTTGGGTTGTCTACTATTGCAAATGGTATGCCATGATAGGGGTCATTTTCATTCTTGGGCTACCATAGGATCTCAAAGGCAATGTAACCAATCTGGCGAATTTTAATGTGAAAAAAATGAAACGCAAGCCTTATATTTGACGCTGTAAGTTTTGAAAACACCATAAAACCTGTACATGAGGGGTACTGTTGTACTCGGGAGACTTCGCTGAACACAAATATTTGTGTTTCAAAACAGTAAAAAGTATCACAGCAATAATATCGTCCGTGTAAGTGCTGTTTGTGCGTGAAAAATGCAAAAAACTTCACTTTTACTGGCGATATCATCGTTGTAATACATTTTACTGTTTTGAAACACTAATATTTGTGTTCAGCGAAGTCTCCCGAGTAGAACAGTACCCCCCATGTACAGGTTTTATGGTGTCTCGGAAAGTTATAGGGTTAAATATAGTGCTAGCAAATTAAATTCCCTTTACTTTCGGCATGGGTTGTCAGGCAGGTCCTGCTAATTGTAATTAATTAAGATACCTAATTATGTAAAAATAATACATAAATATATATGTAGAATTAATATATGTATATATATACGTATGTGTATATATATGTATATATCTATATAATTTTAAAAAAATATTTTTATATACGTATAGTGATATATACGTATATATTTATGTATATAGATATATATATATATTATTTTGTTCTACGTGTATTTTGATATATATATATATATTAATTTCACAATACAGTTAGAACGAAATAACACACATCTATATATTTTTTAATTATTTATTTTTAATTATTTTTTTAATTTTATTTTTAACGTATTTACATTTAAAATTTTTTTATAATATATATAAATATATATATAACAATAATTATATATATATTTAATCAGTATCAGTCTACGTGTAATTTGATATTTCTTTCCTGGTAAAATATTTTATAAATAAATAAATATTAATATATATATATATAATTATATATATATTAATAGTAAAATACACCTAGACGGTGTACATGTGTGTATGTATATGTGTATATATATACTTAGATCATATATATATAATATATATGATCTAAGTATATATAATTTTTTTTTTTACACCATTGATTTATTTTAATTTTATTTTCAGCCAGCAGGGGGACCACCTGTCATTACAGGCAGCCCCCCTGCTGGCAATACAGAAGCCAGCTATCCCCGGCCATGTGATTGTGGGGTCCTCGCTAGGACCCCACTCTCACACGGCCGGGGGGCTTCCTGGAGGACGGATGTGCCGCGGGGGGCTCCCTGGTAAGTACCGAAAGACCGGAGGGCGTACTATTACGCCCGGCGGCGTTTAGAGCCGCCTATAATAGGGCGTAATAGTACGCCCTCCGGTCTAAAGGGGTTAAATCACTACTTAAAACAAAGAACTACAGGGTCCCTGAAGGCTCTATGTGTGTGTGAATATCATCAGATATTATTCAATCTATATTCCATACATATAAAACCTTAGATTACCCAACAAGCTTGTTCCTGTTTTGCTCTCTGAAGGAGTCTACGGTGGTTATGGTGTCTGTTGGAGTGCTGGAAACCCTCAGGAAGCGCTAGGAGCATCCTTCAACTGAGGTACCCAGTCGAGGTGCCAGGTGATCCGTTACACCCTGTTTGTGGATGGCTCCAGATACGCTGATGAACAAGGAAGATATCATTTGGATTTGCTGTCACCACAGTGGATGAAAGCATCCACACTCCCCTCATCCATGTCTGCACAAGAAGCTGAACTACAGGCTCTCACCACAGCATGCAAGATCTCTGAAGGAAAACGCGCCAATATTACACTGGCTCAAAATATACACTAGGCGTGGCCCATGACTTCAGACTAATCTGGAAGAAAGAGGATTTCTCACAGCAACTGGCACACCATTCAAACACAGCACGGCTATCAAGGAGCTGATGGATGCCCTACTCCTCCCTGAAGAAGTGACCATACTCAAGGTAAAGGCTCACGGGAAACTGAACTCGGATGAAGCTCGAGGCAACCATCTAGCTGATCAAGCCGCCAAGCAAGCTGCGTGTGCACCACTGGAAGTGGACTTTAGAGTGTCCGTCGTAGAAGTCCCTATATTCACCATGCAGACCCTACCCACAGACCTCAAGCTCCTGAAGGAACTACAAGCCGCTGCTGATCCTGAAGAAATACAAAGCTGGAAACAGAAAGGGGCAGCCCTTGAAGACAGGCTGTACTCCAATAACCTTAAGTTCTGCTTACCCACGAGCATGTACTCAGCAGTGCTCCAGTGGGCACATGGAACTTCACACCTGTCCAAGACCCTCATGAACTCCCTGATCAACAAATACTATGAAGCACCAGGGCTTACCTCCTTGACAAACAGTTAATGCAGATTCTGCACCGTCTGCACCAAGTGCAACCCAGGCAGGATGGAAAAAGCCCCCCCCCCTGAAGCATCTGGCTAAACCCCACTATCTTTTACAAAGAATCCAGATTGACCACATCCAAATGCCAAAGAGTGGCCGGTTTGAATATGCACTAGTTATAGTGGACATGTTCTCAGGGTGGCCACCAACATGACAGCCAAAACCACAGCCAAACGCCTGCTTACCGAAGTGATATGCAGATATTGAGTCCCCGAAGTAATAGAAAGTTATCAGGGACCAGCCTTCACTGCATCAGTAGCCAAGAAAATCTGGGCAGCACTGGGGGTAACCCTTGCACTCCACACACCCTATCACCCCAAGAGCAGTGGCAAGGTAGAGCGGATGAATTGCATCCTAAAAGCTAGAATGTTGAAAATGGCCCAAGAAACTAACTTGTCATGCCAGAGAGCCTCCCCATTGCCCTGTTTAGTGTAAGATATGCACCAAGAGGGAGGTTTACTTTGTCCCCTTATGAGATTCTGTTTGGATCAGCACCTAGACTTGGATGCTCTTTCCCCCAACAACTTCAGCTCCTCTCTGATGTATTGGTTGACTATGTGACTGCTCTCTCTCGTGCGTTGACCAAAATCCATGCCCAAGTGTTCTCTTCCATTTCAGATCCCGAGTCTGATACAAGTACCCATCGATTGCTGCCTGGTGATTGGGTTTTGGTCAAGAAATTTGTGAGGAAACACTCTCTTGAACCAAGATATGATGGTCCCTTCCAAGTCCTCCTAACTACAACCACATCTGTTAAATTGGCTGGGAAGAGCACCTGGATACACGCTTCACACTGCAAGAAGGTTCCAGCTCCAGACAAGGTGGACTGTCCTAAGCCATGATCATCCTGTACATCCTTTCACTACCGGGCCTGACAAAGACCCAACAAGTAGCCATTACTAAAAATGACAATGCATTTACATTTTGGTACAACTCAACCAACACACGTGTGGCTACCTTTACATTTGACTAATGTGAAATTGTCAGTTGTCCATTTTCTCAGTCATTGAAGCCAAAGATATATAAGGAAATACCCTGCATGAAAGACCCCTATATATGTGTTAAAGATAATCAGTGGGGACAAAACTGTGGTTACTGGAGGGTGGTGGGTTGGAATGCAGGGTTAGATTGGGGCTATAAGTCGCAGCGTGCCTCAGATAGAAAACACAGAAATGGAGTGTCCCTACTAGACAGAATAACTCTATTTAAACCAAGAGGGGGGACACCCATGAAACTCACCCTAAACATATTAAATCCTAGCCCAGGTGATGCTGGCCGATATATACTGGGAATGTTTTGGAGAGATGGGGGTTCCTATAATAAGAGGGAAAGTTTTTACCTCCAAGATATGTACAAATCACCCGAGTGGGTAGCTCCCCAATATGTGATCACCAATCCACTTAAACCCCACATCCAGACCTTAAAGGACATGATTGCCATAGCAGACCCTACGTTTGTAGATACTATGGCAGTAGAGACAGGAGTCTCTGATACTAACCTATGGCTAGAATGGATGAGATATAATGCTATATAAAACTAACTGCTATGTGTGTGGGGGAGCCAGACCCCACCTAGGTACTGTACCCTTAATTTTACCTCTTGACATAGAAGTGTGCTTCCTGAGTCTTTTTACTAACATTGGGACTAACCAGACAGTGTGTGAATCTTGGAAAAAGGAGTATCCTATTATAACTAAAACCCCCAAACCACCTGAGGGTATCACTATATATCCAGGGAACTACACGTGCTACAGCATATACAGTGGAAAAGGCAGGTTTCTGTGAAATTTCACCAGCGGGTATTGTGCCACCTAAAGCGAAGTTCCAGCCATCTTGTTACTATATCAGACTCAATCCCTGGGAGATTTCTTCCCAATTATCTCCAGGATAGAGAGGAGGGATTTGATTGTACAAAGGGGAGTGTTTATGCCTGAGCCACTGTGATTGGCTACTGTACCATACTTGTCCCAATCTTCCATCTGGTTCCCTAGGTAATGCAGTTAGAAACTAACAGAAGGAAATAACAGAGTAAGATAAAAGATGGAAAAATGAAAGTTAAAGAGTCTAAGTAGTGACAAAAATCCCAATAGAGCAAGAAAGAAACTGGGAAACCCTAGGAGAAAGTACTATAAACAAGTAACAATAGGCAGTAACAGGGCCGGACTGGGAAACAAATTAGGCCCGGGCATTTTTCAATCACAGTGGTGCAGTATAGTATAGTATATAATATTGTAAAGCGCTACGAAATCTGTTGGCGCTATATAAATGGCAATAATAATAATAATAATAATATTATGCATGCTGCACCCTTCACACATACACACAGCACACCCAACACCTCGCCCTTCACACATACAATACGTCCAAACACATCCATATATAAATATATATATATATATATATATATATATATTTGGACGTATTGTATGTGTGAAGGGCGCAGTGTGTGTGAGGATTGCAGTGTGTGTGTAAGAGGGGTGCTGTGTGTGTGAGGGTGTTCTTATCTACGGTCACATTCTATGTTTCTTTTTGTCTGTTAACTTACTGAGGGTTATTTTTTATATTATACATACATGTGTGTGTTGTATATGTGTGAGAGTGTGCTGTGTGACTGAAGGTGATGTGTGTGTCTGAGGGTGCTGTGTGAGTGAAGGTGCTGTGTGTATTTCTGAGGGTGCTGTGTGAGTGAAGGTGCTGTGTGTGTCTGAGGGTGATGTTAGTATGCGTGTGCTGTGTGTGTGTGTGTGTGTGTGTATGTCTGAGGGTGCTGTGTGTGTGTGAGGGTGCTGTGTGAGTGAGTGTGCTGTCTGTGTCTGAGGATGATGTTAGTATGAGTGTGCTGTGTGTGTCTGAGGGTGATGTTAGTATGAGTGTGCTGTGTGTGTCTGAGGGTGATGTTAGTATGAGTGTGCTGTGTGTGAGTGCTCTTAGTGTGAGTGTATATAGCACAGTGTTTGTATAAATGTTTCGGTTTTTTTTACCTTTAGCCTGGGAGGGGGAGGGAAGCCGGGTTTCCATGGAGGGGTTCCGTGCTGCTATGGAAGGTGCTGCCTTCCCTGGTGGTCCTAGCGGTGAGAGTGAACTCTAGCCTGCAGGCTACAGTTCACTCTCGCAAGATCTGAGCATTGCCGTGGTAACCGCGGCAACGCTCAGATCTCGCGAGAGGACCCGGCGGAGCTGCTGGCTAGAGCTCCGCGGGTCCTCTCCTCCCTCCCTCACTCCCAAGCCGGCGGCCGCATCTCAGTGCCTCTGGGCCGGTGAGGGAGATCTTTGATCTCCCCACTGGCCCATGGAGGCACACAGCAGGGCCGGCGCTCGGATAGCGCTGGCCTTGCAGGGGCTAGCAGGGGAGATCCTGTGATCTCCCCTGCCGTCCTCGGCCCACGGCCATCGCGGCCCACCGGGCATTTGCTCGGTATGCCTAATGGCCAGTCCGGGCCTGGGCAGTAATAACTGAAATATAATAAACAATAATAGATAAATGTAATACCACAAAAACCCACAAAGCGTAGGAGACAGTGGCACTGTGACCTGTGCCGGTGCGAAGCAGCAAAGAAAGAGGAAGTGACATCAGTGGGAGGAAGTTTTGTAGCCTGTTACTTTTTCTGATTGGTTTATCCTGTTACTCTGTTAAAAAGTGCTGCTGTAAAGCTTAAATAAAGAGAGACTTAAGAAAAATATAAAGCCTCATATATGTGTTATATTATCATTAATTATATTGTTTTCTTCAATGTATTTTATACTGATTTTAAGATGCTGTATAATTTGTTTTTAATCTTTATAACATATAATTATATTGATGTATGTACTCCTTAATTCACAAATGCACAGTCCAAATTAAGTGAAGTGATGGTTTACACATGAAAAGTCCTGCCACAGAAGGGCACATGTGTCTTTAAGAAATCCTGATGGGCAGTACACCTTTACAGGGTATATATACTATGATAGAAGGACTCCTCACTATCTTGAAAAAGCCAACCAAGCACAGGCGAATCACATTGATGCTGAGGACAAAGCTTCTATTTATCTACATTTTCTCCGGTACCAGCAGTATACTTCTAGTGGTTTGAGGTAACGGCGTCCCTCCAGTTTTATGTCAACTTTTGCGGCTGAAAGAAAGGACTTTATACGGTTCCAGCTGCTCCAACGGAAGGGTAATACTGGTTCATCCTCTCACTGCTCAACTGCATGTACTGAACTTATGGTGTGGTTATTAACATTTTTTTTATACCACTTTCGTTAGTTTAAATAGTTCTATGTTTTTTTACAAGGGATTTTTGTTTTAATCTACTTGATGAATAAATTGTGTTTGAAGTTGAATTAGTTTGAAGTAATTTCCACAAAGACATTACTACAATTCTAAACTGTGGATTCTCTACTCCATTTTACGTCTGGCCATAATATATTTTCTTATCTGGTCAGTGCATATTCACCACTGTGGAGGTGAATCAAGTGTAGATTTACAATATCATATAGTTATATTTTTTCCTTTTTACTAAGGGGAAAACTACTTGAAGCGCTGACACTTTGTACATTGTTTGTGTTTGAAGGTTTATAGGAATCACCTTTCATTTGTTGAGCAGCTTTAACTACATTAGTTTTAATTTGTTTCTTAAAGGAACACTATAGTCACCTAAATTACTTTAGCTAAATAAAGCAGTTTTAGTGTATAGATCATTCCCCTGCAATTTCACTGCTCAATTCACTGTCATTTAGGAGTTAAATCACTTTGTTTCTGTTTATGCAGCCCTAGCCACACCTCCCCTGGCTATGATTGACAGAGCCTGCATGAAAAAAAACTGGTTTCACTTTCAAACAGATGTAATTTACCTTAAATAATTGTATCTCAATCTCTAAATTGAACTTTAATCACATACAGGAGGCTCTTGCAGGGTCTAGCAAGCTATTAACATAGCAGGGGATAAGAAAATCTTAATTAAACAGAACTTGCAATAAAGAAAGCCTAAATAGGGCTCTCTTTACAGGAAGTGTTTATGGAAGGCTGTGCAAGTCACATGCAGGGAGGTGTGACTAGGGTTCATAAACAAAGGGATTTAACTCCTAAATGGCAGAGGATTGAGCAGTGAGGCTGCAGGGGCATGTTCTATACACCAAAACTTCTTCATTAAGCTAAAGTTGTCCCTTTAAGATTTTACATTGCGCTTTTTTGATTGTATTTTATGACACAGATTGTGTACAGACAAATCCCAGTGATATGACATGCAGCCAGATAGTGGTCAGCGTTTGGTCACAGCATGTAACGAGAATGAAGGATTGGCTTTACCGCTCACTGTATTCAATGCCAGACAGACAATATTTACTTTATTTTATGCCAAGTGATTGTATCCATGTACTTCTACCTGAAACACGGTGTACGCTCTGTAACTGTTTTCATATCACTTGGAGTGTTACATTTTAATGCCAGAGAAACTACTTATTGTATTCAGGTTGGACTTGGGGAGATATTGGGTTTTAGATAATGTATAAAAAATGGGAGCAAAAAAAGGAAAGAAGTTGCCTTTAACGTTTGTCAGTAAATATGGATACTTTTCAGTCTGCAGTCTATTTTACTCTTTTTGTATTTTGTCAGCTGTGTTAAATTTTCTTTCTTTCCGATTTCTCTTTTTTTTTTTTTTTTTAAAGGCATTTGTTGGTTGTAAAATTCTGACTATAAGGACTGATAAACACATTGAGATGGTCCATAAAAGAAAATTATAATAAGAAATTAAATCATTTTGAACAATATTCCTTTATGATTGCTTACACTGCCAAAACAAGAAAAGAAGGAATTCTCCCACCTCAGTAAATTTGTTTGGATCAGGACAAATAGTGTGAGAAAATAAATGTTATATAAGCTAGAAATGTTTACAGATAACTGTATATCTAGATAATAAATGGAAGACTCTGACCAAGTAAAAGAAAATATCACATGGGAGTCTTTTAAAATTAAACACTTTATCAATTGTCACAGCAAAATTGTAGTTTATCTGTTACAATGTAAATGTGCCATACAGTATATAGGACGCACTATACGTAAACTGCACGTAAGGTTATTAGAACATTTTAATGGAATCAAGAGAAATAATATGAACACACAGTGTACAGAGGCATCGCAATAATTGTAAAGAATTCAAATTTGAAAATTTCAGTTGCATCAGAATCGATATAGTCACCCCCATTGGAGAGGAGGTGATATCGAAAAAAGATTAGCCATGAAAGAAACCGAATGGATTCATAAATTAAAAACCTCAGTTCCTGATGGTTTAAATACAGATCTAGACATTCTGTTTTTTATGGACTGATTCCATTAAGATTTTTTATAGATTTTGTATTATGGGGTTTTTCATATTAAAAATATATTTTTTATATTTTTACTGTGTATAATATTTTTATTATGCATGAGTTCTTATTTATGATTTGTTTATCTTGCACTATTTAGGTTTCACTATCCTGAACAATTTTGTTTATGAATATTGCCGCTGTATTAATTAATTAATTCTTTTTGGGATTTCTGATATATCCCCCTGATTACCAATTCAATGTTGTTACTATTATTTTTTTAATGAATTTTTAAATGAATTTTTCTATGTATTTATATTGCCATATATTGTTACACTTTGATAATATACTGTGTGTATTTTTATAAGAATTTGTACCTATATGTATTTTTAATATTTATGTATGTTTGATTCACATATTTATGCCCAACATCCATCTACACATCCATTTTCTTTTTTGTGTATTTATAAACATGTGTAATCACATGTATATATATTTTTATTACATTTTTTATAAGTTTCCTGGCGTCCAAAGATGCCTTTCACATATATTGTATATGTGGATCCTATGTCTCTTAGCATGTGGCCATAGACCGGCTTTCTGAGTGCTAGTCCGGGTCTTGTCCTGTGTGCTCATATAAATCAAAAAAATTTGTTTCCAGAGAGGAACGCACATGCACGGCTGACGTTGACGGGATGACGTCACGTCGCCATGCATGCACATACACACTGGGACGCGACCTGGCATATTTAAATCGCCAGTCCTAGAAGAAAGAACAAGGTGCTGACGAAGTCTGAAGACAAAGACGAAACGCGTTGAGCATTTCCATACCCCGAAAGGATTACAGCAGCTGGTAGTGCAAGAACAGTCCCATCCAACTGATGGTCAGTGAAGGAATATCTGTGGACGCATTATCCACCATCACCAAAGACTGCTGTACCTGGGGAATCAGCCTATTCGAGGCAAAAGTACTTTTGCACATATTGACCTGTTTAAATTGTGCCACGACATTTGTGAGCGTCCTATTTTACTTGTTTTTTAAATCTCTTGTAATTAAAGTTTTGCACTATGATATTTTCTTTCTTTTTCCATGCAAGCCCATCATGCTCATCTCCTAGATGGTAATTATATCCACCACTTTGTTTTGTGAAAGTGGCGCCCTACAATGTATTTTGACATTGTTACTATACGGTTATTTTTTGCACTGATCAAGTAAAAGAAAAGACTGTCATAAAGTGGGCTCCAGCTAGGCGGTAAGATTCCGTTTAAATTGAGATCATTTTAATATTGGTGTTTGTTTGCATGAACCTTGTCTGTCTCATTGCCTTCTATAGTGAAGAAGGTGGAATTGAATTAGGCTTAAGAAAATATGCTTTATACTCAAGAAAGTGCTTTAAGTGGAGAAATTTCTCCCTTTTATTCTTTCAGTGTATGTAATTACTCAGAAATACATTTCGGAAATCACATTTTGTTTTTTATTTGTAACACCAGCTCCAATTGTAAATTAGTAATTTTTTCATATTTCTTTCTAGCTTGGGATGAGGCTAGCTAGCTACCTCTGTAGAGCACCCTGTGAGCCAGCAAGTTGTGTTCAATAGACTCTTCAGGAGGTGTCTGTTTTGGGATAACTTGCAGATTAGCTCTTAGGAACGGACTGAGTGTTAAGGTCCAGTGTAGAAAGAAGGAGCAATCTCTCAAGGTTGGGTTTCAAGCACTCCAGGCATCTGGCAGGCACCATTCTCAAATTAATGTTCAAAAATGTATGTCCCTTATGGTTTAACGTTTTAGGGTAGCACAGTCATTGGAGGTGATGGAGTATAAAGGTTGGTCTAACAATACACTGAAATATTATATTAACATATATCACATAAGATAATACCTCCCACCCCAAACCAACATCACACAGGTGTCCTAGGAGGCTGGGCTCACTTTCTCTGAAATACAATATAGCATCGATCCACCTCTGGAAGACTGTCAGTTTCCAGATTAGTCTCTTCCAAACTCGAGTGGGGTTGGCAGAATAATAAAATAGCTGAGGGACAGAGCAGGGCAATCCTCTTGTAGCGTTATACTGAAATGCATTAAAGTATGAAGAAGAACCAATGTGTAAAATATCTAAGGACTTCATAATTTCTGTTAATATCTACATTATTTTACTTTGTACTACTGGGGAGATTGTTATATTGACACCTCAAAGAAATTATTGGATTGGATTGTAAATGGAATCTTGGCAGTGTAATCATGATATATATTTAGTTTATCCCGCGGTGGAACAGAAAGTGTCAGAGGTGGACAGGACCGCTGCAAAGTTAGAGATTCTCCGTGACTCAATGTCTTGGTCCAAGTATCGCTCAGCCGCTGTGGTTTAGGTGTGTTCCGAGGAGGATTATTCAGGCCCTGCTTTGGACTATAACTTGTCCAGTCTCATTGGGATATCCTGATTGGGGA
>OW240916.1:321674635-321688216 GCA_933207985.1 Pelobates cultripes | reverse complement strand
GTGGGAGGTGAAAAAGGAATCAGAAAGGGGTTCCTTAGTACATTATCTGTAAGATAGCTTGCTGTGTGGGCTCGGCTGGGCCGGGCCGTTGCGGACATACCTTACGGTCACGGGAATCCTACCGCACGTCTTTGCTTGGACTGGAAATTGTTTCGGTGGTAGGAGAGTGTCGATTGCCTGGGGTTCAGTTGACTGCACTTCGGGAGTTCAGGCTGAAGGTTCGCAAGTCCAAGAAGGTCACTGAGAAATCGCAGTTGTTCATAAGGCAGTTTCAAGTTGCATGTCGGGTTAGTCGCGAGGACTGGGTCGGTAGCCATTTCATGGCGAAGGCTACTTGGGGAGCCTTTGCGGGTGGTATCGAGTTGTTCACAGATACCTCTGGGAACATAGATTCCGGGGCATACCTGGAAGGCAGGTGGTGCGCAGAGCGGTGGTGGGAGGCATGAAAGGTAAGTCCTCTTATTCGACGTTGGCATCTTTTGAGTTATTTCAATTGAGAGTGGCTGTGGCTCTAAAAGGTGAAGGATTAAGGGATGAAAAGTCATAATTCACGCACAATACGGCGGGGTTCGTGTGGTTTACCATCCAGCCGGGTCCTCGGTTCAGGAGGTACGCCGATGGCGGCGATTCGTATCACTGTTCAGGTATCGGGTGCAGGCATGCCTGGTTGGCGGAAGGTAGGGCTGGTTACTTGGCTCGCGCACAAGGGGACAAGCTGCGAATGGCGGCCCCAGGGGGGCGCGGGAGGAGGGACTGTCCAGTCTGGAGGAAATGTGGCAGCTCGAGACGCCATGCTTGGAGGATCGATACAGAATCCTATGGCACCGGGCACAGGGACTGCCTATGTGAACGTTTGAGATATGTGGGACAAGGCGGTTGGTTTCACTGTGGGGGCCCAGTCAAAGGAGGGGCAAAGGGATACCTTGCTGTGGTTCCTAAGCCGTTTGTTTGTTCAGCGTTAGCTCCATCAGCAATGGACAGGAGCATGGTGGCATTGTCGTTAGGGTTTAAACTGACTGATTGGGAGGAAGTGACGGAACGTTGTCACGTCCGTCAGGCATCGCGGGTCTTACGGAGAGATATGAAATATGTCGGTGCCGGGCGGCGGGTTTCCTTGAGTAACGCAACGCCTGGTGGTGTATTACCCTACTTTTGCAGTGAGTTTGCTTGCGGTGGCCTTCTCGGAGGCTTGGGGCAATTTGGATTGGGGAACTGGTGAGTGCCTTCGGGCAGGTGTTGGGGAGTTCTACACTTGGTTGTCGAACCTTAGTCGGTTAAGGTAACGATTCAGTAGGGTTGTTCAAGAACGAATGTGTCTGGTAAAGGAGGTTTGGTAAAGCTATATTCCCGGCCGGGGTCAGGGGTACGCCCGGTGTTAAGCGCATCATGCTACTTGGAGCTTTGCCCGGACATCCCGGGTGGCTTACTGGTAAAAGGGGACAGATCGGTGCGGTCACAATTCAATTCCCGCAGGTGTTTGTTCGAAGGGGTTTGACAATGTTGGGTTTGGATCCCGGGCACTTTGGGACCCATTCTTCCCAGGTGATGGCGGTAACAGAGGCACCCCATCTGGTTTTAAGTGAGGACCTAGGGAAACGTTTAGGCAGGTGGGAGTCAGTACGGTTTAAGTCCTGTTTCAGGCCAGTCTATTTGGTTTAATGGCTATGGACGTATGGGTTTGTGTTTGGGGCTATGCCGTGTCGCTAATTACTTTCGTTTCAGGTCTGGTGGCATGGTTGGTGGGTCATTCTTATATCTAAGGGGCACAGATGGGAGCCGCGTTTCAGTTCAAACGTAACTGGGCTTTCCTTTGAAATTGGTGGAGCAGGAGTGGTTTTGTTTTTCAGGGATTTTGGTGGCAAGACATTAGGGGAGAAATTTTTCCGGGAGGTAACAAAGGGTACTTTCCAGGACATTCTGGATATTGGCATGGTCCTGGAAAGGGAATTGATCAGGTGGAGGCAGAGGGAGGTGGACCAGCTATGGGAGCTGGCCACGGGTGTGGTGGTGGTGCGGTCCGAGATGGTTCCTTGGTTACATTGGAGACATACTACGTACCCGGCCGTGGTAGCTCGGTGTCGAGGACGACTTAATAAAAAATTGATGGCGGTATTTATCAGATGTGGGGGCGGTGTAACAGTGAGACACAACGAATTGGGAGGAAAGCTCCCTGGGTACTCCAGGTGGGATGGGGTACATTTTAGGATGTAAGGTGTGATCTGTTTAAATTGGGCCTTCAGGAAGGCATTCAACAGGCCTTATTCCGGTGTGGTGGGGGTCGCTCAGGAGCTTTAGGTGTCAAGTCCTGAGCTGTGGCGGGGGATGGCCTGGTTAAATCGGAGGGTAGATGGAGGAGAAAGTGGGCATCCTGAGGTTTAGTGTGGATTGGGCAGTGTTGCACGTGGTTGGTAGGTTCGAGCCCGTCGGTGGCTCCGAACCTGGGGGTGTGGTGGTGTCTTGGTACACCCTGCACTGGAACTGGTGGGTAGCGGTGTCTTGGTACACCCCTACAATGGATATGGTGGGTAGCGGTGTCTTGGTACACCCCTACAATGGATATGGTGGGTAGCGGTGTCTCGGTACACCCCTACAATTTAACCTGGTGGAAATGTGGTCAAATTGGACGGCCAGTTTCTGTGTTAACATGTTATTTATATTGTTATCTATTATTATTGTGGGGTCATTGCTAGGGGTATGTTATGTATATGGGGGAGGTTAACATTATTAAGATTTGTTGGCAATGACCCCATTTGTTATTCCTTAATTATTTATTAATAATTTAATAAAGCTGTGGACAAATTATTTCCAACAGTATAACCTGTGTCCGTGTTTTAATGGGGGTTGGGGTAAGGTTAGCGCATATGCCGGCAAACCCGACTGTGCACCTGTCATGTAGCCCATGGATCAGCGCAGCTAAGAGGAATAGGCCTTGACAGAGCCAGGAGGTAGGCATAGCAGCCACAGGAATTTAGTGACAGCTAGCATGCTGGGTAGGGCGGAGCCATAAGGGGAGTATTTATACCAGCCATTATATGAAGTGGCCATTTTAACTGAACCTAAGCTTACCTGTCAGTTGTCCCTCCCACCCTCCCTGTATTTGGTTAGGTTAGTTGATTTCCTGTTTTTTCACAGCGGCGGGGAATGGCCTGGTTAAATCGGAGGGTAGATGGAGGAGAAAGTGGGCATCCTGAGGTTTAGTGTGAATTGGGCAGTGTTGCACTGGGATGGTAGGTTCGAGCCTGTTGGTGGCTCCGAACCTGGGGGTGTGGTGGTGTCTTTGTACACCCCTACAATCCATATGGTGGGTAGCGGTGTCTTGGTACACCCCTACAATGGATATGGTGGGTAGCGGTGTCTTGGTACACCCCTACAATCGATATGGTGGGTAGCGGTGTCTTGGTAAACCCCTACAATTTAGCCTGGTGGAAATGTGGTCATATTGGGCGGCCAGTTTCTGTATTAACATGTTATTTCGATTGTTATCTATTGTTATTATTGTGGGTTCATTAGGAGGGGTATGTTATGTATATGGGGGGATGTTAACTTTAATAAGATTTGTTGGCAATGACCCCATTTGTTATTCCTTAATTATTTTATTAATAATTTAATAAAGCTGTGGACTAATTATTTCCAACAGTATAACCTGTGTCCGTGTTTTAATGGGGGTTTTGGTAAGGTTAGCGCATATGCCGGCAAATCCGACTGTGCGCCTGTCATGTAGCCCATGGATCAGCGCAGCTAAGAGGAATAGGCCTTGACAGAGCATAGCAGCCACAGGAAGTTAGTGACAGCCAGCATGCTGGGTAGGGCGGAGCCATAAGTGGAGTATTTACACCAGCCATTATATGAAGTGGCCATTTTAACTGAACCTAAGCTTACCTGTCAGTTGTCCCTCCCACCCTCCCTGTATTTGGTTAGGTTAGTTGATTTCCTGTTTTTTCACAGTGGCGGGGAATGGCCTGGTTAAATCGGAGGGTAGATGGAGGAGAAAGTGGGCATCCTGAGGTTTAGTGTGGATTGGGAAGTGTTTTGCACGTGGCTGGTAGGTTTGAGCCCGTCGGTGGCTCCGAACCTGGGGGTGTGGTGGTGTCTTGGTACACCCTACACTGGAACTGGTGGGTAGCGGTGTCTTGGTACACCCCTACAATGGATATGGTGGGTAGCGGTATGTTGGTACACCCCTACAATGGATATGGTGGGTAGCGGTGTCTTGTACACCCCTGCAATTTAACCTGGTGGAAATGTGGTCATATTGGGCGGCCAGTTTCTGTATTAACATGTTATTTAGATTGTTATCTATTGTTATTATTGTGGGGTCATTGCTAGGGGTATGTTATGTATATGGGTTAGCGCTTATGCCAGCAAATACGATTGTGCGCCTGTCAAGTATTCTTGTGTCCCTATAAGATTTTGCCCTATACACTTGGGCCTTTGAGGCACCCCTTAATAAAAACCTGGATAAGCCCTCACACTCTGAATACGAGCACCTCCCACCAAAACCGTGCACAGACCGGCGCTATCCACATGCCACTGCACCAACAGTGACCTACATGCTTAAATCTTAACAGTCTAGTAAATTATCTATTGATACTTGCTCCAGGCTAGGACACCAGCTGCCGCAGCAACAATCACGGATTAGCTTGGTTAAGCAGGTTTTAAACCTCTGATAGATTACATTGTGTCAACACACTGCTACATCCTGAGCGTTCTTACTTAGCAGCGGCAGTGGTGTAACCTGGTTTTGTGCTGCCCTAGGCATGACAAAACTCAGACGCCCTCCCCCTCCCCCGCGCCACCCAACTCTTCACCCCTGCCCCGCCTTCTAAATACACACACACACATTCACTGACAGACACGCATACACTAGCTAACAGACATACACACTCACTAACAGACACATAGTCCCTAGCAGACACACACATTCACAAACAAACATGCATGCACTCTTACTAACAGACACACACATAGTAACACACTCCCTAACAGACACACTCTCTGACATACACACACTCACTAACAGGCGCACACACACACTAACAGACACACACACACTAACAGACACACACTCAATCACTAACACACACACACACTAACACACATACACTAACAGACAAACACACACACACACACACATTTACATACACAAACACTAACACCCACACTAACAGACAGACACACACACACTCACATATTAAAATCTATACATGTCAAGGGTTATTCAGGGATTCCTGACAGATATCAGTGTTACAATGTAACTTCGATAATTTAAAAAAAATTGTTTGGAAATAGCAAAGTGTTACTTGTACTTATAGCCCTATAATTTGCAATAAAAAAGCAAAGAACATGTTAACATTGGGTATTTCTAAACTCAGGACAAAATTTAAAAACTATTTAGCATGGGTGCTTTTAGGCAGTTGTAGATGCGTAACAGATTTTGAAAAGTTAGAAAAAGTGTGTTTTTTTTTGTTTTCATCATATTTTATCATTATTTTTAATAGTAAATTATATGAAATTATCAAAAATAATGGTATCTTTAGAAAGACCATTTAATGGCGAGAAAAACGGTATATAAGATGTGTGGATACATTAAATGAGTAAGAGGAAAATGACAGCTAAACACAAACACATCACAAATGTAAAAAACAGCCCTGGTCCTTTTCGGTAAGAAAATTGAAAAACGGTCTGGTCACTAAAGGGTTAAATAAGGGAGCAGATTTTTTTATTTTCACTGTTGTCCATGCTCTTAGGAATCTGCTTCCTGTCAGCAGCACCCAATCTCTAAAAGCACCAAAAGGAAGGGTGACTCCCAGCAAAATTCAGACATTAATTTACACTGGGCCCCATTAACCCCTTAAGGACACATGACATGTGTGACATGTCATGATTCCCTTTTATTCCAGAAGTTTGGTCCTTAAGTGGTTAAAGGACCAGCAAATAACTTTAGGACGTAACTGCAACACACTTGCTTGAGTCTGAGATCTATAGTGATTCTGTTGAACCTGCTTTGTAGCATAATATTTACCCAAGAGCCCACATCCTTCATACTCCATCCCAAATTCTTATGAACAGATAGTTTTTGACTTGGCAATATAAGGATGCTCCCGCCATGCTCCTTCTGTCCCACCACCCTGTGGCCAGTGATCACACGGCCGCAATACAAGTCTATGGAACTAGTAAGGCTATTAAGCCTTGTAACGGAACTCCCCGTACTCCGACCGAGTACATGTGGTCCCCTAGCCTGCGCCGGGGACCACAAGTACCACATCGGACACCACAACCACTGCAGACTCCACAACCGCCGTAGCTTAACTGGAGTCTTGCCGGCTTCTGTCCACCCTGGATCAGCTTCTGTCCTCCAGGGAAGACCTCTCCTCCAGGAGAGCGTATCAGGAACAAGCTCTTAAAAGAGCTAAGTGATTAAAGCTCAGGGGAGTATGCAGAGCATAGCAATCCCCAGTGTGAGTATAGCTGTCCCCTCCACTCACAAGACAAGACTACGTGTTGAGGGTCAAGAAGAACTGACTCCAATGAGTGCTTATTCCTGCTTATATACAACTTTCCCAGCAAGGTTACCACCCACGTGGACCTTGTGGGGCACTGGAAGTGTAAATTTAACAACCAATAAAATAAAGGCACATGGAAAAGCACACCTACTTTTTACAATGAGAATCCTCCCCTCTGCTTGGGAGATAATTTAGTTAATTACTGTATCAACTCAATTATCTCCAAGCTAAAAAACATACTTTTATGCAATTTTTTTTAACTTTGTGAGTTTACATGCAATATCAATAAAATTATAACCAGCATAATTTGGGGACAAACATATCCAAAATGCACTTGAATCGGTTAAGTGGTTCAGGAGATAGGTGGAAGTCATATTTTGACCGAGAAGGGACAAAACAGCCAGTTCCAACTGGTTTGGCAGTGTCCCTGGGACAACGCCCTGCTGAGGAACAATGGGACAGGGGGAGGGGAAGAGGCACACCTTCCCATGGATTCAAAGGGCAGAAAAAGTTTCCCAAAAGATTCAATATGTCCATACTGTTTTTTAAAGGGCCAGCACTAGTCCAAATAAAAGTCCATAAGACCAAGTAATGGTTTTAAAGGGCCATACACCCCAGGGCCATAGTCATGTGGCAGGAGGCTGGCAATCAGTCTTCCCTAATGCCCAGTGGCGAGGGGCACCTCGTCACACATCTCCCCTTTGGGGGGAAGACTAACCAGGCGCCTGAACTTCTATCGGTCAGTACCTAAGTTAGTCGATCCACCCACAAAAAACAGGTACCAGAGTAGCCCACCGACAACAAACAGTTACAAGAGCAGCCCACCCACAACAACCAGTTACTGCCTCTGGGTATTCCTTTGGGGTGATGGGGCAACACACTGTGGAGACTTGGGGGGCAGAGGCCAGTTACACTCTGCCCCGATACCAGTGCTTCTGCTGGGGTAGCCTGGTGGGGACTTGGATGGGGAGGGGAGACATCACTTACCCCCTCCTCCTGGTACTCCTGCGATGGGAGCTGGGGATCTGGACCGGCTGTCCAGCATCGCTGTGGGTCGGGCACAGAGACCACGGTCCCATCTGCGCCATCTGGGAGATAGATGTCTCTCCTTGGTAGGGTAAGCTGCTGCTGGGGGGAGAGACCGGTTGTCTCCACTCCCTGGAACTCACTCTGCCGCTGGGGAGCGAGGCCCATTACCTCCACTCCCTGTAGGGAACACTGCTGCTGGGGAGAGAGACCGGTTGTCTCCTCTCCCTGGGGCTCACTTTGCCGCTGGGGAGTGAGGCCGTTTACCTCCACTCCCTGTGGAGAACATTGCCCCTGTGGAGAGAGGCAGGCTGCCACCTCTCCCTGCAGAACACACTGCTGCTGGGGAGAGAGACTGGTTGTCTCCTCTCACTGGGGCTCCTTCTGCCGCTGGGGAGTGAGGCCGTTTACCTCCACTCCCTGTAGGGAACACTGCCACTGGGGAGAGAGGCCGGCTGCCACCTCTCCCTGCATAACACACTGCTGCTGGAGAGAGAGACAGTTTATCTCCTCTCCCTGAAGGATACGCTGTTGTTAGGGCGCAGGGACAGAATACTTCGCCATCTCTGCCCGCCATTCTGCTTCCTTCTTCATCTCCTCGGCCATGACTCTCCTCAGTTTCTGTATACGTTGCTCCGTTGGGTCCATAGAGAGCCAACAGCCCCTTCAGTAAAGTGTCAAACCGTACGTGACTGTACCAATACTCCAGGGTGCTACTGAGCATGGGTCAGCAAAAAAAACATGGGAATTTAATACAATGGGCCGCTAAAACTAGGGATACTAGAGGGGCGAGTATAGCGGACCTTTATATTCAATTGTACAAACTGGAATTTAGTAACAAAGAAAATCCAAATTCTCAAATAACCACACAAATTAATACCCTCCAACATCAAATAAAAATGATTCAGGAAAATAAAATTAAAAATGCAATTAGATCGTTGAACCAAAGGTGGTATAGCAGTAACAACAGAGTAGAGTTTATGACATGAAAAATTAAACCAGACCTGATAAAATCTTCAATAAAAAAAAATTATTGATGGAGACAAAACTTGCTTATCTCCTCATAATATAGGTTAGGCCTTTGCAAAATATTATTCCTCACTATATAATCTAAAAGAAAATACATTTTCTCAAATGTAACTAAAAACTTTCCTTTAAAAACTTAATCTATAATAAAGCCTGATAAACTGACTAATTTAAATAAACCCATCGAATCTGAAGAAATAAAGAGAATAATTGCCAAACTCACTAATGGGAAAACACCCGGGCCGGATGGCTTTACAGCGTACTTTTACAAAGCTTTTGAGCAGGGCCTGTGCTAGGATTTTTGACTACACAGACGAAGATGCATTTTGACGCCCTCCTCCCCCCCCAAAAACCCAATGCATCTTCCCCTCTGTGTCTTGTAGCCCCCCTTTTGAATTTCTTAACCCCCATTAGTGTTGCATATCCACTCTCTTGAATGTCTTACCCCTTTGGCCCCTTTGTGCCTTACACCTCCCTTTAGTGTGTCTCCTACAACCCCTCTTATGTATTTCTTACTTCCCCGGCAGCCCCTTTCTGTCTCTTTCTTCCCCCCAGCCCCTATCTATCTCTCTTTTTCTCCCATATAGACATAGACATAGATACAGGCAAAAATACATACATGCACAAATATACAAACATAGAGACACACAACCATACAAGCACACAGACATAATTATTCAGGCACAGAGTCACAAAGATATACAGACACACAGTCATAAAAGGCACACAATCAAAGAAACACAGTCATACGATCTACACATACAGGTACGTTGTCGTACAAACACAGACATACATTCATACAGGCACACACAGAAATACAGACACAGACCTAAAGAAACAAAGAGGCATATAGAGACATACATACACAGTGATACAGAGACATGCATACACAGACAGTCATAAAGAGACATACAGACAAGGCATACAGAGACATACATACACAGGCTGTATGTGGGGCTTACCGCGGGGCGGAGCTTACCGTGTGGTGGGGCGCAGCTAAAAGTGCAGGTGATAAAGAGTGTGTCTCAGTACAGTAACAAGTTTATACTAAGACCACAGGTAGGGGAAGGGGGCTAAAAGAATGCAGAGGAAGGGAGGTGGCTTAAGAGGGCACAGAAGGGAAGGAGACTAAAGAGGGCACAGGAGGGAAGGGGGCTATATAAGGGCACAGGATGGGAGAGAGGCTACAGGGGGCACAGAAGGGGAGGGGACTAAAGGGGGCTACATAAGTGGACAGGAGTAGAGAGAGGCTAAAAAGGGCACAAGAGGGTAGGGGCTAAAGAGACACGCAGAGATGGAAAAAAGGATACAGTAACAAAGTGCAGTCATAACTGCTGCAGGGGAAGCAGGAAGGAGTCCCTGATTCCCCCAACAACCAGAATCCAGGAGCTGCACTGCCTGTCTGCCTCCACAAGGAACACAGGTAACTATGTTTGATTGTCTGCCTGTGTGTGTGACTGTCTGTGTGTTAGACTGCCTGTGTGTGTTTGTGTGTGACTGCTCTTTTTTTGTGTGTGGGTGTGTTTGACTGTCTGCCTGTGTGTATGATTGTCTGCCTGTGTGTGTGACTGTGTGTCTGACTGTGTCTGTGTGTGAGACTATCTGCCTCTGTGTGTGTGACTGTCTGCCTGTGTGTGTGTGTGTGACACTGCCTATATGTGTGTGTGTGACTGCCTATGTGTGACTGTCTGGGCAAACTAGATGGACCGAATGGTTCTTATCTGCCGTCACATTCTATGTTTCTATGTCTGCCTGTGTGTGTGTGGCTGTCTGCGTCTGTGTTTGTGTGTGGCTGTCTGCCTGTGTGTTTGTGTGTGGCTGTCAGGCTGTCTGGGTGTGGCTATCTGCCTCTGTGTTTGTTTGTGGCTGTCTGCATGTGTGTTTCTGTGTGTCTGTCTGCATGTGTGTTTCTGTGTGTTTCTGGGTGGCTGTCTGTGGGTGGCTGTCTGTGTGTGGATGTCTGCCTTTGTGTTTGTGTGTGCTGTCTGTGTGTGGCTTTCTGCCTGTGTGTTTGTGTGTGTCTGGCTGTCTGGCTGTGTGTGGCTCTCTGCATGTGTTTGTGTGTGACAGGGTGTGTGGGAAGGGGGCAACGGGAAGGGGGGGCACTGTGAAGATTTTTCGCACAGGGCGTCCAAAGGCCGGCCCTGTACACAGGATGGCTAAAAGATAGATCCCCATCTGTCATGCAACATCAACAATGCTTTGAAAACTGGGGCTCTACCGATTCCCATGCTTGCAGGATTGTATTTAGCACGGAGCAGTATTTGTGTGTTTGACTGTAAGCATGTGTTTGTATGGAGTATGTTTGTGTGAATGTAGGGGTGTGTTTGTATGTAGTGTTTGCGTTTGAATGCAAGCATGCATTTACGTGTAGTGTTGGTTTTTGAATGCAGGTGTGTGTTTATAAGAGAAAGAATGAGTGTCCCTAAAAAATAACTTTTAATAGTAATTCTAAAATATAATCAAAATTTCCTAAATAGGAATAATATAGTGATAAACTAAGGTGTATACATGAAGATTTTACACAAATATAATAATAAACCAAGGTATATACATATTATAGTTGGTAACCTGTCAGTAGGAAAATATGTGAAGACGCCCTGTAAGCCTCAAATAAGTAGGGTACATGGCAAAGTATTTAGAAGTCTAAAGTATATATACATAATAAACTGGTAGAAAAAATAATAGTAGGTGCAGTGTTAAAATAATTTCTGGAGTATATAATAGTTGGAAGGTTCTGTTCAAAAGTTTTCAGAAACCTTTACCTGATAACTGTGTGCAAAACAGAGTTTTGCAATCCACAGGGGCTTGTCGCTTCGTGCTGGTGATAAAGAGTGTGTCTCAGTACAGTAACAAGTTTATACTAAGACCACAGTGTAACGTAACTGCAGCAGTTAGGAAAAAAGGATACAGTAACAAATTTCCTAATAAAAGAGAAACAATAGTTTACTTCCAACTTTTATATACTCCAACTATTGTGTGCTACGGAAGGAGCAGAGATATGATGCGTTCATATCTCCGCCCCCTCCACACAGTCCGTGGCACTGCAGGTTGGCGCTCGGCCACGCTACAAGAAGTGACCGGCAGGAGAGGTGCGCTGTGCTCTTCCCTCCTGCCGACCACCCGGACATTTGCGCCTCCTGGACGGTGCGCCCTAAGGCGGCCACCTGTGCCGCCTTATGGACGCGCTTGCCCTGCTCTTGAGTCTGTGATAACTCCTATATTATTAAAAACATTCCTAGATATAAAAACATCTAAAAGCTTCTCCTCTGAAATGCTAAAAGCTACGATTTCCCCAATCTTAAAAGCTGAAAAAGACCAACACTATATATCCAATTACCGTCCGATCTCTCTTATTAATTTGGACAAAAAAAATCTTTTTAAAAATCATAGCAGACAGATTGTCTCAGTTAATTCACCAATCGGGGTTCATAAGAGGAAGATCAACCAGTGACAACATTTGTAAGATTCTGAATATGATGATAGAAGTTAGTAAAAAATCTCCTGCAGTTTGTATAGCTGTCGATGCCGAAAAGGCAGGGTAAATTGGAAATATTTGTCTGCTACACTTTCCGCATTTGGGATTGAGGGATCTTTTAAAATTCTAATAATGGCTTTATATTCTACTCTTTTGGCAAAAATCTATGGCAATGGCCTAGATTCGGAACGGTTTACTATAAATAATGGAACTCGTCAGGGATGCCCTTTGGCTCCCCTTCTTTATATCCTTTCTATTGAACCGCTTGTACCGTATATAAGGCAAAATAACAATATCATTGGGGTGAATTTAGATAATCAAGAACAAAAATAACTATGTTTGCTGACAATATAATTATGACATTAATAAATCCAGAGTCTTCTATTCTTTCTCTACTACAGTATATAGAGGAATATAGCAAATTCTCTAAAATCAATATGCAAAACACACAGGTTTTACAGTGTAACCTTTCAAGCTTATCTATAGGAAATTTAAATAATAATTATAAACTTAATTGGTCTGATAATTTACGCTACCTGGGGATAAATAGTAACTTCAAGATTGAAGAATGGACCACTGATAATTGCAACTCACTTCTTGAAGAATTCAATAACTCGCTCTCAAAATGGTCCAAACTACAAAGTTCTTGGATGGGAAGAATAAATTTCATTAAAGCATATCTACTCCAAAAATGGGAATATCTTTTCTGTACTATCCCTCTTAGAGTACCGAAAAAGATACTTCAATTATTCCATATCCTATCCCTATCCTATGTTTGGGGTAACAAGAAACCCAGGGTTGCCATAGGAGTTATGACAGCTAGATTAACAGAAGGAGGTTTATCTTTCCCAAATATATTTCACATTCATGAATCAGTAATGTTTTCACATTACTTAGAATGGGGAAACAATAATTCAAAGTTGAAAGCATGGTATATTTATGAAAAGAAACTGTGTGGTACTTTTGACCCCTTTGATCTTTTTTGGGTAGATAAAAACCTTTTCAAAAATCTGCATATAGATAACTTAATTATATCTCATATTTACAATCTATCAAACCGACAAAGAAATATCTTCTCCTAAAATCAAATTTCTGCAAACGCCCCTATGGAAATATAAAAGTTTTTTATTCAAGACCTTAATTTAGTAGAATGGCAAGTTAGAGATGGAATAAGAATTAAGGAACTTGTGACAGATCCATCTGTATAAACTTATATTGCTGGTTCGTCTGTTTGCCTTTATGTTCGCTGGATTTCCTGTCCGTACATCCCTGTTCGTATGATGCTGGAATACCGATTTAAACTACCGAACAAATGGCCACCCAGGAGAGGAGTGTGCTGCTGGTTAACCTCTTGGCCCTTAATTAGAACGTTGTGGTTAACCGCAGACACCTCTCCATTCCATTCGTACGGGTGGTCGTCGTTCGTATGCCGACCACGAGGCGGCGGCCATTTTGGGACATAAGGAGAATCAGCGGTGTTCGGTGCAAATCCTGTGGAACTAAAAACGGACACTTTAACTACCGAACACTGCTGGAGGTCGCCGCCCG
>OW240916.1:321605706-321660508 GCA_933207985.1 Pelobates cultripes | reverse complement strand
TCATCGCTTGCTGGACCTACGGCAACGCTGGAAGAGGATTGTGAGGAAGAGGAGTCAGAGGAGGAATGTGGCTTTGAGGAGGAGGAGGAGGAGGAGGAGGAGGAAGACCAACCACAACAGGCATCCCAGGGTGCTCGTTGTCACCTATCTGGTACCCGTGGTGTTGGATGTGGCTGGGGGGAAGAACTACCTTCATTGAAGATCACTGAGGAGGAGGAACGGGAAATGAGTAGCTCGGCATCCAACCTTGTGCAAATGGGGTCTTTCATGCTGTCGTGCCTGTTGAGGGACCCTCGTATAAAAAGGCTGAAGGAGAACGACCTGTACTGGGTGTCCACGCTACTAGACCCCCGGTATAAGCAGAAAGTGGCTGGAAATGTTACCAAATTACAACAAGTATGAAAGGATGCAGCATTTGCAAAATAAATTGAAAAGTATGCTTTACACAGCGTATAAGGGTGATGTCACAGCACAACGGGAATCTAACAGGGGGAGAGGTGGAAGTCATCCTCCTCCTCCCATGACCACGCCGGCAAGGACAGGACGCTTTAGAGACGTGTTGTTGATGGAGGACATGCGGACCTTTTTAAGTCCTACGCATCGCCACAGCCCTTCGGGATCCACCCTCAGAGAGCGACTCGACCGACAGGTAGCAGACTACCTCGCCTTAACTGCAGATATCGACACTCTGAGGAGCGATGAACCCCTTGACTACTGGGTGTGCAGGCTTGACCTGTGGCCTGAGCTATCCCAATTTGCGATAGAACTTCTGGCCTGCCCCGCTTCAAGTGTCCTGTCAGAAAGGACCTTCAGTGCAGCAGGAGGTATTGTCACTGAGAAGAGAAGTCGCCTAGGTCAAAAAAGTCTAGATTACCTCACCTTTATTAAGATGAATGAGGGATGGATCCCGAAGGGACTGACAGTGGGCGATACCTTCGACTAAAAAAGGCCTGATGAGATGAGCTGCCTTGTGCTAAAAATGGTCCACAAAAATGGTCTGCTGTATTTTAGCTCTGAATGCCGGTTGACTTGCGTGACTTATCCGCCACCAACCAGGGTTCAAGCCGCAATGTTTTAGGGCAGTGCTCCCCAACCTTTTTATCGCCGTGAACCGGTAAACGTTTGATAATTTTTCCGTGGCCCGCTTGTTTTTTTTTTCTTTTAAATTCTTTATTTTTGTTGTGCATGTTATACATAGCAACGACATACGCCACAACAGCGTGTCTGAGGTTGTACTGAAGTTGAACAGTGGCATGAGGAAATGCACAATTTTATATAGTTTTAACAATCAGCTAGATTGAACAGTAAAGTCATCATCATAGAGTGAGAAATTCAACGTTTAACAGTGCTAGACCAGATATGTTAGTAATGATAACTTAGTTTTACACGTTTTGAATGCGATTATGAAGAGGTTGATCATCTTGATTTCATGCAGCTTGTGTATGCCAGGATTATCTAAGTTAGGTAATTAACGTTTGGCTATATTTTATTAACTAAGCGAGTGTATCAGTTGTGTAGGCATTATAAACAGGCTTATTGTGTTATGTAGGGGGATAACGGCATGCAGTGTAAACATCAATAACCTACAATAGCTGACATGTAAATGTGATGCAATCTGTGGCTTAAGGAGTGTGTCCAAGTTAAGTCTCTGACCCTAGGCTAGCAGGTAACTTAAGTGTCCCAGGAGATGTGCAGCAGGTTCCTCCTCGGCAAAATGGACGTGGTAGTGTGGTAGCTCAGCCGATGCCAGTCCTGGTGACCATGCATGCGTGCACGGTGGGGTCTTCCAGGCGTTGGTGTTGTGGGCAAGCTTGCTGGTTTGCGGTTGACTCCGTTGAGGGTAGCCGCCTGTCATGTAGGGCTCCATGTCTTGGGTCAGGCGAGGTGCCTATGTGTGAGGCCAGTGTGGCGCCCCTTTTTCCGCTTGTGTGGGGACGGGTGTTAGTGCCCGTGTGCCCGGTAGTTGCTTCCCGCTTTGCAGGTTTTTTGCCCTTTTCTCTGCCAAGTGGCCGTTTTGGGGGTCCGCGGTAGCGTTCCGTAATGGCGGCGCCTAGTGGCAGGGCAGATCCACGCGGCCACCGCTTTCATCGCTTTATATTGTGTTGCTCCTCGGTTGCGGAGTATTGCCCAGAAGCGTTCACAGAGCTGCTCCGTGGTTGCTGTGGGTTGAGGCTGCGGCTGGATGCTTGTTCACTTTAGCTGGGGCCTGCGTTGGGCCGCCATCTTGGCTGTGCTATGACGGTGCCAAATCCTGCGGGCCCTCCTCGGGTGCGTTTAGCGTGGCTGGGGAGGACCGGGATTGTAACGGACCGTTTTGCACAAAAAGGGGAAAAAACCGCTTAGACGATAATCCCCCTTTTAGAGACAGGCACAGCTACTGTAGAATCACCAAAACTCACGAACCGCCAATAAGTGAATGCTCCAAACTCCCGAACGGCATACAAGGGAATAAGGTAGCACTTCAAATAAACGAACAGGAACCATACGAATAGCTGCTAGCAGGCGAACAGGAAAAGCTTCCAAGCGGCTTACACTCCTGGCAATCAGTCCTTAGCAGCATACAGTAAATCCCCCCAAAGACGAGACAAGGCTCCGTGTTGAGGGTCAAGCAGTGGTCTGTTTAATGAGGGCTACCTGCCCAGCTTTTATGCAGGTCTCCCACCTGGTGGACACTCCCCTAGGGGACCAAATGGGAGACTGTGACAAGGGACAGACAAGTATACAAAAAGGACACACAGTCACAGTATATTCCCACAATGCATCCTGGCTTCCTCCCCTCTGCCCTGGGAGATAATTGGGAAGTAACTCAATTATCTCCCAAGTCAAAGGCAAAACTCCATTACACACGTGGGAACACAAAACCAGCATTATACTTTAAAATGCACAAAGTAACATTTACTACATAAAACACAGACATGTAACATATCCCCAGATAGCTCAGGTCTGAGTGCACATTATTAGGTGAATGGCACTCAGACCACACGAATACAGTTTAATTGCCATGGAGCCAAAGTCTTTAATTCCACGAATAGGCTCCATGGCATAGCTATCTGGGTTAAAACATTCCTCCAACATAAAATACCGAATTTACATGCATTCGTTAAATCCGTGCGAATTAGAACCAGGGGTTGGAGGTTCAGCGGTGCCTGCACGTAAAAGTGTCCGGGTTTGGTGCATGAAAGCCGGGCAGACAAGCGCTGGCTGCCCGGGGAGCTCCAGAACACCGCCATCGTGTGGCGGCTAAGTGTAACCGCGACCACCCAGTAACAATCAATTAAGCTGCGGTTAACCGCAGCTACTGGGTGGTCAATTGCCGGCACACGCTCGTTAAGCCGCGGTTAACCGCGGCTTCAGGGAGGTAAATGGAGGGCGCACTCCAGCTTCTGGGTGGCCAATTAAGGTCGCCGGCCGGCTTCCCACGGCTCTGGGGAGGCTGAAAAGAGACTGTTTGTTTGGTAGATGGAATCTACCGAACGGCTGTGCAGAAAGGGAGAAATAAATCCTTCTGCACAGTAAAATTAACCCTTTAGCTGCCGGTCCATAATCCAAAGGCAGCAGGCGGGCAACCAGGCTCCTCCAATGCAATGTGGCGAGATTGGTTTCGTCACATCTCTCCCCTTTTCCAAACAGACTAACAGGGTATCTGACCTCCTGCCGGTCAGTGCCCTTGTTAGTCCAGCAGCCCACCCACAAAACATAATCAACAGCACAGCCCACCCACAATAAATGGTTACTACACCTGGGTAGAGAAGAAGCTTGTCCATGTCCAGGTGCCTCACCACGGCTGTGCTGGGTACGGGTACGCTGACTTGGTGGGTTGCTGCGTGGGCAGAGACCAGCGGCACTCTGCCCTGTTGCCAGCGCTACTGGGAGGGTAGCCTGGTGGAAGCCTGGTTGTTGGAGGGGGAGACCGACTGTCTCCCCTTTAAATACACCGCTCTGCTGCTGCTGCTGGAGACTGACTGTCTCCCCTTTAGATGCACAGTCCTGCTGCTGGAGACCGACCGTCTCCCCTTTGGTTACCCATCTCTGCTGCTGGAGGGGGAGACCGACTGTCTCCCCTTTGGCTAAACAGCCCTGTCGCTGGGGGGCAGGACCGACCGTCCCTACCCCCTGTGCTGGCAGTGTAGAGACTACGGTCCCATCTGCACGGTTGTGGGGCTTACTGTCTCCCCTTTGTACATTAAGCTGCCGCTGGGGAGAGGGGGTAACAAGCTCCTCTCCCATACATACTTCCAGCTGTGGGGGAGGGAGACCGACTGTCTCTGCTCCCAATACAGAGTCCTGCTGCTGGGGAAAGGAGACTGGGCTCTCTATTCCCGGTAGGACACTCTGCCGCTGGGGAATGGAGACTGGGCTCCCAATTCCCAAAGCATCATTCTGCCGCTGGGGAATGGAGACGGGGCTCCCAATTCCCAATGATCTGTGCTGCCGCTGGGGAATGGAGACTGGGCTCCCAATTCCCAAAGCATCATACTGCCGCTGGGGAATGGAGACTGGGCTCCCAATTCCCAAAGCATCATTCTGCTGCTGGGGAATGGAGACTGGGCTCCCAATTCCCAAAAAATCACGCTGCCGCTGGGGAGGGAGGACACTGCTCTCCTCTCCCTGGACTTCCCACTGCCTTCCCGGCATATCACTTGGCTGCTGGGGGGCAGGAACAACTACCTCTGCCCCCTGTATCTCAGCCTGCCGCTGGGGAGGGAGGACGCTGTTCTCCTCTCCCTGCACTTTACACTGCCTTCCCGGCATATCACTCTGCTGCTGGGGGGCAGGAACAACTACCTCTGCCCCCTGTAACTCAGCCTGCCGCTGGGGAATGGAGCTCAGGCTCCCAATTCCCTGCAATATCTCCCGCTGGGGAATGGAGCTCGGGCTCCCAATTCCCTGCAATTCATTCTGCTGCTGGGGGACAGGAGCGACTATCTCTGTCCCCTGTAACTCAGCCTGCCGCTGGGGAATGGAGACTGGGCTCCCAATTCCCTGCAGGACCGGTGGAGAGACCTCGGTCCCATCTCTACCGGCCACCTGGGGTTCTTCCCAGAAAATATCCACAATGTCTTCCCAGCTGAATGGGTCTGGTTCTGGCTCTGTCACCTTGCTGTCCTGCTGAATCTTCTCAATGGAGTGGAAGAGATCTCGGTAGTCCTGCTCCAGTTCCCACTCCAGGGTTGCTAGGTGAGCCAGGTCTTGCTCAATGTCGTGAGTGTCGTCCCAGTCATACCTGCTCTCCCTCCACTCCAAGAGATCACTGAACCGGGCTTGTGTAGGGCTCCCAAATTCAGGCTCTGAAAAAGCCTCCCATAACAAGCCAGGACCATCAAACTCCTCTCCCTCTGGCTTGTCATGCTCGGCTGTCCAGGGCAGGTACTGTGCCCCATACCACCAGAGCGACTGGTAGGCATCTTCCAGCCAAATCTCCTGCCATACCCGGTGCTCCAATTCCTTCACCCATTCATCTAGGGGCTGCTCTCCCAGGAAGGGCATCCGCAGGGCCACTTGCTTCTGCAACCGCTGCTCTTCACTGGGGAGACTCTCACCCCGCTGGTACTGTACATTATCCAGGGCCTGGTACCAGATGCCTTTCCTTAATGCATCCCGGCCATCCAGGTCCTCCTCCTCGTATGACACTGCTGGTTCCATGCTGTTGCTGTCAGGGTCGCTGTACTCAGACATGCGTTGCCCTCAAATTGTAAATCCAAGGAATGGTGTCGCCTGTAGCTGTCCTGTAGTCTGTGGGAACGATCCCGCCGCTTGCCACCAATTGTAACGGACCGTTTTGCACAAAAGGGGAAAAAAACCGCTTAGACGATAATCCCCTTTCAGAGACAGGCACAGCTACTGTAGAATCACCAAAACTCATGAACTGAATACAAGTGAATGCTCCAAACTCCCGAACGGCATACAAGGGAATGCTCCAAACACTCGAACTGCATACAAGGGAATGGTCCAAACACTCGAACTGCATACAAGTGAATGCTCCAAACTCCCGAACGGCATACAAGGGAATAAGGTAGCATTCCAAATACACGAACAGGAACCATACGAATAGCTGCTAGCAGGCGAACAGGAAAAGCTTCCAAGCGGCTTACACTCCTGGCAATCAGTCCTTAGCAGCATACAGTAAATCCCCCCAAAGACGAGACAAGGCTCCGTGTTGAGGGTCAAGCAGTGGTCTGTTTAATGAGGGCTACCTGCCCAGCTTTTATGCAGGTCTCCCACCTGGTGGACACTCCCCTAGGGGACCAAATGGGAGACTGTGACAAGGGACAGACAAGTATACAAAAAGGACACACAGTCACAGTATATTCCCACAATGCATCCTGGCTTCCTCCCCTCTGCCCTGGGAGACAATTGGGAAGTAACTCAATTATCTCCCAAGTCAAAGGCAAAACTCCATTACACACGTGGGAACACAAAACCAGCATTATACTTTAAAATGCACAAAGTAACATTTACTACATAAAACACAGACATGTAACATATCCCCAGATAGCTCAGGTTTGAGCGCACATTATTAAGCGAATGGCGCTCAGACCACACGAATACAGTTTTAATTGCCATGGAGCCAAAGTCTTTAATTCCACGAATAGGCTCCATGGCATAGCTATCTGGGTTAAAACATTCCTCCAACATAAAATACCGAATTTACATGCATTCGTTCAATCCGTGCGAATTAGAACCAGGGGTTGGAGGTTCAGCGGTGCCTGCACGTAAAAGTGTCCGGGTTTGGTGCATGAAAGCCGGGCAGACAAGCGCTGGCTGCCCGGGGAGCTCCAGAACACCGCCATCGTGTGGCGGCTAAGTGTAACCGCGACCACCCAGTAACAATCAATTAAGCTGCGGTTAACCGCAGCTACTGGGTGGTCAATTGCCGGCACACGCTCGTTAAGCCGCGGTTAACCGCGGCTTCAGGGAGGTAAATGGAGGGCGCACTCCAGCTTCTGGGTGGCCAATTAAGGTCGCCGGCCGGCTTCCCACGGCTCTGGGGAGGCTGAAAAGAGACTGTTTGTTTGGTAGATGGAATCTACCGAACGGCTGTGCAGAAAGGGAGAAATAAATCCTTCTGCACAGTAAAATTAACCCTTTAGCTGCCGGTCCATAATCCAAAGGCAGCAGGCGGGCAACCAGGCTCCTCCAATGCAATGTGGCGAGATTGGTTTCGTCACAGGGATGACCCCCGCCGGTCCAAAGGGGGGGGGGTAGGGTGCTTGCCAGGTCGTTCCTGGGCCGGGGAGAGCGGCCGCCTCGGCTCCGAGTAAAGTAGGCCGCGATCGCCGTTTAACGCTCCCTCATCCGACAGGCGTCGGGATTGCGGCGATTGCTTCTATGGTGCATCCCCAGCATGGGTAGTGCACCCTGAGATGTCTGCAGGCTGGGTAATCGCCCCTTTTCTGGTCTACTCCCGGCCCGCTTGTTTTGATTTAATAATTTTAATTTAATTGTATTTAAACATGCCTTCAAAATAAAATACAGCTACACCAAAAAATGAATATAAAGTGATTTATTTTATTTAACTCACTAGAATGTCAAATCAATGAGAACCCTGAGCTTGTTTCTTTGCAACGAGACGGTTCCATCTGGGGGTAATAGGAGACAATGACACCCGAAGTGTGTTGCTTATGTCCAGTTTATTCCGCTGTTTTGTTTTGGTTGCTGTCACTGCAGAAAACCCCGCTTCACACAGATAGGTTGTCGGAAATGGCAATAGGGATTTAAGTGCTGTGGTGGCAATCTCAGGGTATTCCGCCATGACTTTAATCCAGAACACCGGCAGAGTTGTTGTCTCGAACATAGTTTTAAGGCCACCGTCATTTGCAATCTCCAGCAGTTGTTCTTCTTCTTGCATAGACATGCTAGATTCGCCTGATTTGTTGGCAAATGGGTCGCGGATCCCTTTCTTACCAGTTCGTGGGTCTTTTGTGGTTGGGAAGTAGCGCTCAAACTCTTTTAAAAGCAAAGACAGGTGATCGTGCACCAACTGGCAGAATGAATGTTCAAGCTCAGTCTCGCCTAAAATCCCCGCTGTGACGAAGTGCCCTTCGCCACTTGGTCCTGGAGAGGCCTACTTGCCAGCCTCCTCCCCTGTGACTATGACTCTTTCATGTATCTGGCTGTAAAGCCCCTAGTCTACCTTCAGACAGACTATTTATGTAGGCTGCTTTATTTATCTTATGTTTTAGTCACCCTGTACCCATTATAGGTGCAGGGTGTGTGTAATGTAATTGTTTATAGTGTGTGTGTGTACTGTGAAATGTATTGCCTTCTCTCCTGTACTGCTGAGGTTTGCTACCAACTAGGTGGGTTTGGCTATGGAGCTGGTCTAGTGCCCTCTGTTGGTAGCAACAGCAATATGCACTACCTGAATTGCAAGACTGGTTCATTTGCATATTCGGGTAGATTTGCATATTGCTAATTCTGCAGGCAGGTGAGATATTTACTGTTAAATATTGTCTCCCCCCACCCCTTTTAAAATGTGCCATTGTGTTGTGATAAGTTACTGTGTGTTGCTTGATATGGTTTGACTGTTTGTGATTTTATTGAGGTTTCACAACAATGTTATTGTGGTGACTGTATTGGCTGGTCCCAAGGGAATAAAGGTTTTGACAGTTCTTCTTGATCCCTCTAAACGTAGCCTTGTCTCGTTATTGGAGGGAGCTGTTATAATCACACTGGGGATTGCTATGCTCTGCATGCTCCCCTGAGCTTGAGTCACTTAGCTCTTTTAAGAGCTTGTTCCTGACACGCGCTCTCCTTGGAGGAGGGGTCTTCACCACACAGTCCTGGAGGACAGAAGCTGATCCAGGGTGGAAGGAAGACGGCGAGACTCCAGTCAAGATACGGCGGTTGCGGAGTCTGCGGTGGTTGTGGTGTCTGCTGCAGTGCTTGGGAGTCCTCAGGAAGCGCTAGGAGCATCCGTCAACAGAGGGTACTCAGTCGGAGTACAAGGAGCTCCGTTACATTGGTGGCAGCGGTGGGATGGCGTCCTAGTGCGAGGAGAAGCAGCTCGGAGACACTGGTATCGTATGAGAGGTTATTGAGGGCAACGCTAGCCATTGTGCAGCGTCCCTAACTACAGCAGCATGGAGCAGGGATGGATAGAGCCCTGCGAAGAGCACCTCAACATGATACGTCGCTACGAGGACGACGCTTACATTGAGGAGGTAAAAAGGCGGTTGGTCTGCTATGGCCCAGACCTTTCGAACGAGGTGGTCCACCAAGTAATGCGCCAGTTGAGTGCTGAGAACAGTGCGGCAATGGCCTTTGAGCGACAACTGTGGAGGTTGAGGATATGGACACCTAGTCTCCAGCGGCAGTGCAAGTTACAGGGGGCGAAGGTGTTGTCCTTCCTCCCCAGCGGCAGTGCAAGTTACAGGGAGCCGAAGGTGTCGTCCTTCCTCCACAGCGGCAGTGCAAGCTACAGGGAGCCGAAGGTGTCGTCCTTCCTCCCCAGCGGCAGTGCGAATTCCAGGGGGCCGAAGAAAGTGCCCTAAAACAGTGTTCCCAACCCCCGGGCCGCCGAGGCGCAGAGCATTGCAATCTTCCAGAGACCGCCCATTGTGTGTAACGGAGCTCCTTGTACTCCGACTGCAGCAGCAGTGTGTCCTACAGGGAGCAGAGACAGTTGGTCTCTCTCTACAGCAGCAGGACAATGTTATGGGAGTGGAGACAGGCGGTCTCCCTCTCCAGCGGCAGCCTGTGTTTCAGGGAGAGGAGCACAGCACCCTATCTCCCCATCAGCAGCTTACCCTACCAAGGGGAGACACCAATCTCCCAGATGGCGCAGAGGGGACCGTGGTCTCTGTGCCTGACCTACAGGGATGCTGGACAGCCTGTCCAGATCCCCAACTACCCTCACAGGGACAACAGGAGGAGGGGGTAAGTACGAATTCCCCTCCCCAGCTAACTCCTAACTTGGCCCCAGGGTTAACAGGGGAGATGTTAACCCCCACTGACCCCCACGTTCCCCTGGCTACTGAGCCGGACTATGTCCCAAGCCCCCAGCGGAAGAGCTGGCAGCTGGGCAGAGTGCAGTCGGCCTCTGCCCTCCCTTTGTCCCTTGTCCAGAGCCTGATGTCCTGCAGGCTACACCAGCAGAAGAGCTGGCATCAGGGCAGACCGCCGCTGGCCTCTGCCCTACCGATCCCCTTGTCACAGGACTGGCCTGCACCCCCTCCTCCCAGCAGAAGCGCTGGCATCAGGGCAGAGTGCCGCTGGCCTCTGCCCCTCAAGTCCCCACAGCGTGTTGCCCCATCACCCCAGAGGAATACCCAGGTGCAGTCACTGTTTGCTGTGGGTGGGCTGCTCTAATAACTGTTTGTTGTGGGTGGGCTACTCTGGCACTTGCTTATGGTCAGTGGGTGACTCGACTAACTTAGGCACTGACCGACAGAAAGTCAGGTGCCTGGTTAGTCTTCCCCCCGAAGGGGAGATATGTGACGAAGTGCCCTTCGCCACTTGGTCCTGGAGAGGCCTACTTGCCAGCCTCCTCCCCTGTGACTATGACTCTTTCATGTATCTGGCTTTAAAGCCCCTAGTCTACCTTCAGACAGACTATTTATGTAGGCTGCTTTATTTATCTTATGTTTTAGTCACCCTGTACCCATTATAGGTGCAGGGTGTGTGTAATGTAATTGTTTATAGTGTGTGTGTGTACTGTGTAATGTATTGCCTGCTCTCTTGTATTGCTGAGGTTTGCTACCAACTAGGTGGGTTTGGCTATGGAGCTTGTCTAGTGCCCTCTGTTGGTAGCAACAGCAATATGCACTACCTGAATTGCAAGACTGGTTCATTTGCATATTCAGGTAGATTTGCATATTGCTAATTCTGCAGGCAGGTGAGATATTTACTGTTAAATATTGTCTCCCCCCACCCCTTTAAAAATGTGCCATTGTGTTGTGATAAGTCACTGTGTGTTTCTTGATATGGTTTGACTGTTTGTGATTTTTATTGAGGTTTCACAACAATGTTATTGTGGTGACTGTATTGGCTGGTCCCAAGGGAATAAAGGTTTTGACAGTTCTTCTTGATCCCTCTAAACGTAGCCTTGTCTCGTTATTGGAGGGAGCTGTTATAATCACATTGGGGATTGCTATGCTCTGCATGCTCCACTGAGCTTGAGTCACTTAGCTCTTTTAAGAGCTTGTTCCTGACACGCTCTCCTTGGAGGAGGGGTCTTCACCACACAGTCCTGGAGGACAGAAGCTGATCCAGGGTGGAAGGAAGACGGCGAGACTCCAGTCAAGATACGGCGGTTGCGGAGTCTGCGGTGGTTGTGGTGTCTGCTGCAGTGCTTGGGAGTCCTCAGGAAGCGCTAGGAGCATCCATCAACGGAGGGTACTCAGTCGGAGTACAAGGAGCTCCGTTACACCCGCTAATGTCTGAAACATGTCCAAAATGCCTCTGTTCACGCGCCGTCCCCACAACTCCAGTTTGGCTTTAAATGCAGCTACTTTGTCTGACAACTTGAAAACAGTTGTCATTTTCCCCCTGAAGGCCCAGATTGAGTTCGGCCAATGGCGTGGGGTTTGCCTTACGGCCGATCAGGAAGCGGGAGGACACAGGAGGAGGATCAGTGTAACAATAGGGAATTTTTATTCGCTATTGTCACACAATGGGCGGTCTCTGGAAGATTGCAATGCTCTGCGCCTCGGCGGCCCGGGGGTTGGGAACACTGTTTTAGGGCACTTTCTGCCTGGGAAACAAACATCAATTCTGTGGTTTCAAAAACCAAACCAAAAAAAGGCACATAACAGGGATTAAACTGATAAGAATAGTACTACTTAACACACCTTATAATAACGCAGAGAGAGGCAACGCAGAGAGAGGAGTCTGAAGAAGAGGAGTCAAGGAGGAAGGTGGCTTTGAGGAGGTGGAAGACCAAACACAGCAGGCGTCCCAGGGGGCTTGTTGTCACCTTTCAGGGACCCTTGGTGTTGTACGTGGCTGGGTGGAGGAAGAGACCTTCAATGACATCAGTGAGGACAAGGAACGGGACATGGCTAGCTTGGTATCCAACCTTGTGCAAATGGGGAGTTTGCGGTTGTGCAAATGGACTGTTTGCAGTTGTTTGCGGTGCGTTAAACGGGGAGTTTGGTCTGTCACTGTGAAGTGGGCGTAACCCTTACACTACCTGATCGATACAACATCATACAGTAGGGCCCCCCCTCATTATTTTTATGGCACCGGTGAGCGGTGGGGGCGGGAGGACAGTAGGCCCCCCCCCATTGAGATTTATGGCCCCCACCCACCGTGCAGGGGTGGGGGCCGGGGGGGAGGACAGTAGGTCCCCCCTTATCCTTATTTACTGAATATTCCCCTGTATAACAATGTTTGGCATTTAGTGAATATTTCCTATTCTGCTCTGTGTCAGTGTGTATCAGGGATCCTTAGGACAGGTGTCAATCCATATCTGCCAAGTGACCCTATGTAGGAGAAACAGTCCCTATTCTGCTCTGTGTCAGTGTGTATCAGGGGCTCTGAGGACAGGTGTCAATCCATATCTGCCAAGTGACCTATGTAGGAGGAACAGTCCCTATTCTGCTCTGTGTCAGTGTGTATCATGGTCTCTGAGGACAGGTGTCAATCCATATCTGCCAAGTGACCCTATGTAGGGGGAAAAGTCCCTATTCTGCTCTGTGTCAGTGTGTATCAGGGATCCTTAGGACAGGTGTCAATCCATATCTGCCAAGTGACCCTATGTAGGGGGAACAGTCTCTATTCTGCTCTGTGCCAGTGTGTATCATGGTCTCTGAGGACAGGTGTCAATCCATATCTGCCAAGTGACCCTATGTAGGGGGAACAGTCCCTATTCTGCTCTGTGTCAGTGTTTATCAGGGATCCTTAGGATAGGTGTCAATCCATATCTGCCAAGTGACCCTATGTAGGGGGAACAGTCCCTATTCTGCTCTGTGTCAGTGTGTATCAGGGATCCTGAGGATAGGTGTCAATCCATATCTGCCAAGTGACCCTATGTAGGGGGAACAGTCCCTATTCTGCTCTGTGTCAGTGTGTATCAGGGATCCTTAGGACAGGTGTCAATCCATATCTGCCAAGTGACCCTATGTAGGGGGACCAGTCCCTATTCTGCTCTGTGTCAGTGTGTATCAGGGTCTCTGAGGACAGGTGTCAATCCATATGTCAAGGTGTCAATATGTCATATGTCAGGTGTCAATCCATATCCATTGTGATTTAGGAATGTTAGGTGATTTATGCCCTTTATGGATTAAGACCAGACTGTGTAATTTTCCATGGGAGTTTTGCCATGGATCCCCCTCCGGCATGCCACAGTCCAGGTGTTAGTCCCCATTGAAGTCTATGGCGGTTCGCGAACATTTGTGGAAGTTCGCGTTCGCCATTCTCGAACCGAAAATTTCATGTTCGCGACATCACTAATGACTACATTTCCACCAGGTTAAATTGTAGGTGTGTACCGAGACACCGCTACCCACCATATTTATTGTAGGGGTGTACCAAGACGCCGCTACCCACCATATGTCAGGGCTCCGCGGGCAGCTGTGAGGGGAGGCTGCAATACTCTCGCAGCACTCACCTTCGGTCTGTCGCCGCCTTCGGTCCCCTCTCACGCCGCTCGCGTCCTCCTCTCCTCCTCCCAGCGGCAGCATGTATAACGCTGCACGCTGGGAGCCGGCACTAATATCTGAACGCCGGGGTCACTCACGTGACCCGGCGTTAAAGCTACAGCACAATAATCACAGTGGGGGGTATAGATATCCCCCACGTGTGATTGTTAATTGTGATTGGAAGTTATCCACTCAGAATTAAGCACAGGATTTAAATACTTACCTTTCCTGTCTCTCAGTGCCCTGTTGTGGTCTTTGATACCTGTATCGCTTTTTGCTTGTGTGTCTCCCTGGTTACCGTATTTTTGGTTTGTTATTCCGATTCTCCTGCTTTCTCCATTCCTTTGACCTCGGCTTGTTTCTCGTTCTCCTGTTTTCTGGCTCCCTTTACTTAGCTTGTCTCCTGACTATTCTTAGTGTGCTTAACCCGGCCATTCTAAGGACCGGTACTGCACCCTTTACTATCTGTGACCTGTTAGGTTCCCGAATCGTGACACCATATCCATTGCAGGGGTGTACCAAGACACTGCTACCCACCAGTTCCAGTGTAGGGTGTACCAAGACACCACCACACCCCCAGGTTCGGAGCCACCGACGGGCTCGAACCTACCGACCATGTGCAACACTGCCCAATCCACACTAAACCTCAGGATGCCCACTTTCTCCTCCATCTACCCTCCGATTTAACCAGGCCATTCCCCGCCACAGCTCAGGACTTGACACCTAAAGCTCCTGAGCGACCCCCACCACACCGGAATAAGGCCTGTTGAATGCCTTCCTGAAGGCCCAATTTAAACAGATCACACCTTACATCCGAAAACGTACCCCATCCCCCCTGGAGTACCCAGGGAGCTTGCCTACCAGTTCGTTGTGTCTTACTGTTACACCGCCCCCACATCTGATTAATACAGCCATCAATTTTTTATTAATTTGTCCTCGACACCGAGCCACCGCGACCGGGTACCTAGTATCTCTCCAATGTAACCGAGGAACCATCTCGGACCGCACCACCACCACACCTCCCTCTGCCTCCACCTGTTCAATTCCTTTTCTGGGACCATGCCGATATCCTTCCCACCCTTGCGGATTACCAGAATGTCCAGGACAGTACCCCTGGTTACCTTCCGGAAAATTTTCTCCACTAATGCCTTGCCACCAAAACCCCCGAAAACCAAAACCACTCCAGCTCCACCAATTCCAAAGGAAAGCCCAGTTGCACTTGACCTGAACCGCGGCTCCCTTCTGCGCCCCTTAGATGTAAGAGTGGCCCACCAACCATGTCACCAAACCTGAAACAAAAGTAATTAGCGACAAGGCATAGCCCCAAACATAAACCCATACGTCCATAGCCATTAAACCAAATAGACCGGCCGTAAACAGGACTTAAACCGTACTGACTCCCACCTGCCTAAACGTTTCCCCAGGTCCTCACTTAAAACCAGGCAGGACGCCTCTGTCGCCACCATTATCTGGGAAGCATGGGCCCCAAAGTGCCCGGGATCCAAACCCAACATTGTCAAACCCCTCTGAACAAACCCCTGCATGAATTGAATCGTGACAGCGCCGATCCGTCCCCTTTTACCAGTAAGCCACCCGGGATGTCCGGGCGAAGCTCCAAGTAGCATGATGCACTTGACGCCGGGCATACCCCTGACCCCAGCAAGGAATATAGCTTTACCAAACCTTCTTTACCAGACACATCTGTTCTTGTACAACCCTACCGAATTGTTACCTTAACCGACTGAGGTTCGACAACCGAGTGTAGAACCCCCCAACACCCGCCTGAAAGGCACTCACCGGCTCCCCAATCCGAATTGCTCCAAGCCCCCGAGAAGGCCACCAAAACAAACTTACCACAAAAGTAGAGTAACACACCACCAGACGTTGCGTTACCCAATGAAACCAGCCGCCCGTCACCGACATATTTCATACCTCTCCGTAAGACCAGCGATGCCTGACGGACGTGACAACATTCTGTGACTACCTCCCAATCGGTCAGTTTGAACCCTACCGCCAATGCCGCCATGCTCCTGTCCATTGCCGATGGAGCTAACGCTGAAAGAACAAGCGGCTTAGGAACCACAGCAAGGTATCCCTTCGCCCCTCCTTTGACTGGGACCCACCAGTGAAACCAACTGCCTCGTCCCACATATCCCAAACCTTCACATAGGCAGTCCCCATGCCCGGTGCCATAGGATTCCGTATCGATCCTCCAAGCATGGCGTCTCGAGCTGCCACATTTCCTCCAGACCGGCCTGTCCCTCCCCCCGCGCCCCCTGGGGCCGCCATTTGCAGATTGTCCTCTTGTGTGCAAGCCAAGTACCCAGCCCCTACCTTCCGCCAACCAGTCACGTGGCGTGCCTGCACCCAATATTAAACGACTTGCACAGTAATACGAATTGCCGCCATCAGCATACCTCCTGAACCGAAGACCCGGCTGGATGGTAAACTGCATGAACCCCGCCGTATTGTCCGTGAATTACGACTTTTTGTCCCTTAATCCTTCACCTTTTAGAGCCACGGCCACTCCCAATGCAAATAACTCAAAAGATGCCAACTTCAAATAAGAGGACTTTCATGCCTTCCGCCACCGCTCCAAGCACCACCTGCCTTCCAGGTATGCCCCGGAATCTATGTTCCCAGAGGACAACTCGATACAACCCACAATGGCTCCACAAGTAGCCTTCGCCATGAAACGGCTACAGACCCATTCCTCGCGACTAACCTGACATGCAAACTTGAAACTGCCTTATGAACAACTGCGATTTCTCAGCATGACCTTCTTGGACCTGCGAACCTTCACCCTGAACTCCCGAAGTGCAGTCAACTGATCCCCAGGCAATTGACACTCTCCTACCACCAAAACAATTTCCAGCCTAAGCTAAGACGTGCGGTAGGATTCCCGCGACCGTAAGGTATGTCCACAACAGCCCGGCCCAGCCGAGTCCACACAGCAAGCTATCTTACAGATAATGTACTAAGGAACCCCTTCCTGATTCCTCTTTCACCACCCACTCCCAGACGGAACCAACTTCCCAAAGTAGGAACATGAAATGGAACTTCCCCTTGGCAAACATGCAGCCCAAAAGATGGAAGGGTCGTCAATAATCGAACGCATCCCGCTCCCCCTAACCAACTCGACGGCAAGGCCGAATGATGCCAAAAATACAGAACAGGTCTGCGTCGATGTCCTCATTTACCCACAGATCCGCTAATGGCGGGATATAACAGACCCGCCACCCCCCAATTGGGCTTCCTCGCGTGACCACTCGACTTTGAATGGAATAGCGAAAACCCCCCCAACAATCCCAGCCATAAAACTAGCGCCTTCATGGGAGGTTTACTGCCTTAGCCACGGCAGCAACGCACTGATCGTCATCGGTGCCGCTCCAAGCTGAAGCCCCTGCGAGTACCCCTCCTGCCTTAGGTTTTCCTTTCCTCAGGTATGCCACCAGGGGCAGACTCACCAGGACGCCTCTTGCCGCTCTCCCTGCCCGGCGGCCATCGTGTCATTCTGGATTTCGCTGTCCTTCGTGCTTTCCTGCCCCCCGCCTTATGGCAGGGGGCGCTCTTCCTGTGCGGCCTCATCATGGCCTGCCCATTGCCTGACCGGCGCCGCGTCGAACCGCCGGCGCCGGCCGCCCTCCAACTCCCGCCTGCTTTCCGACCTCCTTTTCAGCTGTCCCCTTGCCTCCTCCTGACAGCCTCTTGCGCCGCCAAACTGCCGATGTCACTTCCGGGCTGCCGCTAGGACGGCGTCGCTCTCCTTGCCGGGCTCCGTTCCCTCGCCGCATGGGCGAGGGGGGAGCAGACGTGCTCGGGGCCCCCCAGCTGCTCCTGCAGCCACCAGCCACGATTTCTGCCACAACCTTTGTGTCCAGGATGGTGGCTTGCTTGGAGTTCTGCCTGAGGCTGATGGGAGTGAGCATGCAGCAGCAGCTCACTCCAGCCTCTCCTGTACCTCCATGCTGCCTCCTGCCTCAATACTGCTCTGTTCTTCCATGCTGCCTGCATGCTGCTGCCTTCTCCCTCCAGGGCAGGCAGCTTTCACAACTGACAGGTAAGCTTAGGTTCAGTTAAAATGGCCACTTCATATAATGGCTGGTATAAATACTCCCCTTATGGCACCGCCATACCCAGCATGCTGGCTGTCACTAACTTCCTGTGGCTGCTATGCCTACCTCCTGGCTCTGTCAAGGCCTATTCCTTTTAGCTGCGCTGATCCATGGGCTACAATCCTAGCCCTTCCCCTATACACCGGCAGAGTAATTTTGCAACACCTTTCCTGCAGTGTATCAACTATACTTCCCCTATAACTATACCGACTAACATGTACTTAGGTGCATAGTCGGCAACTAGACACAGGGCTGGATTTAGATGAAAAGAGGCCCTGGGCTATTCCACTTATGAGGCCCTTTCACCTCCCATTTTTAAGTTTGTAAATTACATGAGAGACAATAAAATACATCATTATTGTGATATATATCAATATGTTAAATGAAAAATGTTGTAATTGGTACTAACCTTTATAAAATGTGGCATGGATAATAAATAAAAAAAAAGTCGAGATAAGGGGGGGAGGGGGTGATTGTGAGAGGGAGGGGGGTGATAAGGAGAGGGGAGGTGATTGTGAGAGGGAGGGGGGTGATGAGGAGAGGGGGGGTGACTAAAAAAATTACCTTAAATCCCTGGTGGTCCAGTGGGGGCTGCCTGGTGGTCCAATGGCCCTCCTTTCCGGTCTGCAGCAACACACAGAGCTGCAGACCATGGATCTCGTGAGACCCAATCAGAGCGTTGCCGTGGTAATCCGCGGCAACGCTCTGATTGGGCGGTGCACGCGAGGTCCATGGTCTGCAGCTCTGCACATTGCGGAGCTGCAGACCGCTGGTCTCGGCGTTTGAGGCAGGAGGGGCATTGCAGTCTGCCCCGGGCAACCCCCTAGTAAGTGGCACCCGGGGCGGACCACTCCCCCACCCCCCCTTAGTACGCCACTGGTCATATCATATGCGTAGAATTTCTCCTTATTTTCGGTTCAGTGTTTTAGTGTTCACTGTTTTTAGAATAGTGTAATTTAAATTTGTGACTCACCGCTTAGACAATAACCCCCAGATTTACGTGGACTAAACCGTTATTACACGAACAGGTTAAGAATTTCTCAGACATATTAGTCTCAGACAGACTTGGTGGGTTGTCCTTTCCACCAACACATACTTTTAAACTATTTGTCTCCAAGGTTTTTCTCACCTGATTTATACTTGTTTCTATTATAAGTTAACTTTTAATAAATTTATTGAGGTTGCACTTGTGTCATTATGTACTACACCCCTCCCCCCTTTTCCAGTAAATTTTCCTATTTTCCAGAACTAGTAGGGAAACCCACTCTTGCGGAAATTTTATCATAATCCTATTTTCTCCTGCACTCCTTTTGCTTTTTATAATATAACTAGTTTTACCTGGGCAGATTAACAGTATGTTTGTTTGGACACGATTACCCCATTGTTTTATTAACTCCCCAGCTCTATTCACAGCAGATGTAATTTCACTGTTAACAGACATCCCAAATGTGGAAGTCTACGTAGATGATATATACTTTTCACATGACATTGAAAGTGAACATTTGGATGCTTTAAAAACAGTTCTGCACAGACTAAGAATTGCTGGCTACATTATTTCATTAAAACAGTCACAGATAGCTAGTAATACAGTAAACTATTTACGGTTTGAAATTTTTTATTTTCCCTCGGACTGTAACAGTCTTATACAGTCCAAGGGAATTCAGGAGAGAGGTACAGGGGGCTGCATTGAGGCTGCTGGGGGCTGGAGGAAGCACTGAGTCTCCCTTCCAAATTCCCAGCAGCTTCACCGGCACAGAAGCTCCTGCTCCTCTTCATGCATGCAGTCTCTGCCCCTACGACACAAGCTCCACCCATGTCTGCAAGCCCCACCTCCCGCACGCAAACTCCGCTCTCGCCGTTAAGCAGCAGACCTCCCTCAGATCTCCCTCACCAGCCCAAAGGTCGTTCATTATTGACTGGGAGGGCGGCGCTCCTCCCACGAGCATGCTGTGTGAAGCGTTTCCATGTGTTACCATGGCAATGCACCAACACAGCATTCTGCTAGCAGCTGGAGTAAAGACAGCCTGCAGCCAGAGGAGCTGCAGGCTATAGACAACTCACTGCAACCGGACCACCAGGGCACAGCACCCCTTACACACACACAGAACCCCTGACACAGAGCACCCCTCACACACACACACACAGCACCTCTAACACACACAGCACCCGTCACACACAGCACCCATCACACATACACACTGCACCACTTTCACACACACACACACACACTGCACCCTTTACACACATACTGCACCCCTCACACACATACACACTGCACCTCTCTCACACACACGCGGCATTCCTCAAACACACACAGAGCACCCCTAAACACAAAACACACACACTGCACCCTTCACTGCAGTCTGTGTGTATTCAGCAGTCTCTGTGTGTGTATTTAACAGTGTGTGTGTGTGTGTTCAGCAGTCTGTGCAGAAAGGAGCCTGTGTTTATTCAGCAGTGTGTGTGTGTATTCAGCAATGTGTGTGTATATTCAGTGTGTCAGTGAGGTTGTATTTAGTGAGCCTGAGTGTGTCAGTGAGCTTGTATTTAGTGAGCATGTGTGTGTCAGTGAGCTTGTATTTGGTGAGCATGTGTGTGTGTCAGTGAGCTTGTCTGTAGTGAGCTTGTGTGTGTCAGTGAACTTGTTTGTAGTGAACTTGAGTGTGTCACTGAGCTTGTATTTAGTAAGCATGTATTTAGCTGAGCTTGTATCTACTGAGCTTGTGTTTGTGATGGACCACCCGCACACCGACTGGGTACCTCCACAAACTCGCATCCTAGCTATCACCGTGACATCAGTAGCGATTCAGTCCGTAGCTGCCGCAGCTTTGCTGGGGTCTCAATGTCGCTTGCCGTTAAGAACCATTTGACTCATCTAGTTTGCCCAATTTTCTAAATACTTCCATTAGTCCCTGGTCTTATAGAAACATAGAATGTGATGGCAGATAAGAACCATTCGGCCCATCTAGTCTGCCCAATTTTTTAAAATACATTCATTAGTCTCTGGCCTTAGATTAAATCTAGGATAGCCTTATGCCTATCCCACGCATGCTTAAACTCCTTTACTGTGTTAACCTCTACCACTTCAGCTGGAAGGCTATTCCATGCATCCACTACCCTCTCAGTAAAGTAATACTTCCTGATATTATTTTTAAACCTTTGCCCCTCTAATTTAAGACTATATCCTCTTGTTGTGGTAGTTTTTCTTCTTTTAAATATAGTCTCCTCCTTTACTGTGTTGATTCCCTTTATATATTTAAATGTTTCTATCATATCCCCCCTGTCTCGTCTTTCCTCCAAGCTATACATGTTAAGATCCTTTAACCTTTCCTGGTAAGTTTTATCCTGCAATCCATGAACCAGTTTAGTAGCCCTTCTTTGAACTCTCTCTAAGGTATCAATATCCTTCTGAAGATACGGTCTCCAGTACTGTGTACAATACTCCAAGTGAGGTCTCACCAGTGTTCTGTACAATGGTATGAGCACTTCCCTCTTTCTACTGCTAATATCTCTCCCTATACAACCAAGCATTCTGCTAGCATTTCCTGCTGCTCTATTACATTGTCTGCCTACCTTTAAGTCATCAGAAATAATCACCCCTAAATCCCTTTCCTCAATTGTTGAGGTTAGAACTCTATCAAATATTCTGTACTCTGCCCTTGGGTTTTTACGTCCAAGATGCATTATCTTGCAATTATCCACATTAAATGTCAGTTGCCACAATTTTGACCATTTTTCTAGTTTACCTAAATCATTAGCCATTTGGCTTATCCCTCCTGGAACATCAACCCTGTTACATATTTTTATATCATCAGCAAAAAGACATACCTTACTATCAAGACCTTCTGCAATACCACTAATAAAAATATTAAAGAGAATGGGTCCAAGTACAGATCCCTGAGGTACCCCACTGGTGACAAGCCCATGCTTCAAATATACTCCACTGACTACAACCCTCTGTAGCCTGTCACTCAGCCACTGCCTTACCCATTCAACAATATTGGAATCCAGAGTTAAATATTGCAGTTTATTGATAAGCCTTCTATGTGCAACAATGTCAAAAGCCTTGCTGAAATCTAGGTAAGCAATGTCTACTGCACCACTGTGATCTATTATTTTAGTTACCCAATCAAAAAAATCAATAAGATTAGCATGGCATGATCTCCCTGAAGTAAACCCATGTTGTCTCTGATCTTGAAATCCATGTGTTTTTAGATGTTCAACAATCCTATCCTTTAACATGGTTTCCATTACTTTCCCCACTACTGAAGTAAGGCTTGCTGGCCTATAATTGCCCGACTCCTCCCTACTACCTAACTTCCAATCTTCTGGGACTGCTCCCATTAACAATGAGTGGTTTAATAAATACGTTAATGGTTTTGCTAGTACACTACTAAGCTCTTTTTCTTCTAATAATCTTTATTAATTTCCTTTACAGGAAAATTTAATTTTGACAAAATTACAAAAAAGACAATAATCTCTGTAGCTTAAGCCATGACAAAAAACCATACAAACATTTATCAATAACCACAGGAGCATGCCATTACTCCTGAAAGTTTGAAACAAGCTCCTGTACTTCAAATATATACTCTAAAACTAATTGGCTGCCAGCCAGGTACAAGGATCAATTCAACTTTATTATGTTTTTATAAAAAAAAAATAAAAAAAAATAGGGGACTACTGCAGTGTTGTTTGTGCTAATTCCAAAACTTTGTTAGATATGCTGTTGGTTTTTTCCACCGCCCCCATAAACCAAATTCTACCATTTTTCATCTTAAGCTTCCGTATCAGTTGATTAACAAATGCTGGCATTGAAAAAGCGTGACTCTGCTTCCAGCCTCTTGCAATCAAAATTTTCACTGCTGCACAGGTATGAGTTATTAAATATGCTTGCACTTTCGAGCATTCAGACAGATTCATATTCAATAAAGCGATATTTGGAGTGACCCAAAAGCCCATGACCATAACGTGCGTAGTTTTTTTCAATGCCAATAAATATGCATATAAGAGCCAATTTCTTCCTCGCATGTCCAGCATTTGTTATTACTATCTGGAAACACATTTGCCATCGTAGTTGGGACAAAGTACCATCTGTTAACACACTTGAAATGCGTTTCTATTAATGAGAGATCATGGATGTTCTTGGAGAAACTAGAAAATGCTGAATTACATGACTGCTCATCCAGAGGCTGGTGCAAATCAATTTCCCATTTAGTAATATTACTATTTTTATGCTTTTTATTATTCAATATTTAAATTATTTTACACATTTGGCCAACGTTTTTTAATTATTTTTCTGCTGTTTTTTTTAATTATTGTTCTGAAATACTTTTTCCAACATCATTATAACCTAGTTATTTTTCATCAGGCCTACTTGTTCAGAAAGCTTTTTACTCTAATATAGTTAAATGCCTCCCTTGGAGTCATATCGTAGGTAGATTGTAGCTCGGCAAAACTCTTAATAGTAATATTTTCTATCAGTTGATCAACCTTTTGTATGACCGCTCTATTCCAATTTTCTAGCTCTAAATTTTCTATATTATTTTCAATTTCTTGGAAATTTAGGAATTTAGTTGCATAGGTTAGCTTTTTTTCTTAAATTAATCCACAATGGTAATATTTGATTATGTATCATACAGCCAGTTTTACTTGTTTGTATATTTTTATTTTCTCTAAATTCCACTTTTTCTCCAAGTTCCATAATAGAGCGGATAGATCTTTACACTCTGCATTTATTTTTTCTAACATGTACCAGTCCGCTCTTTTAATAGCTTTGGGTGTATTCCATCAGTCCCATCGACTTATTTGTCTTTACTTTTGACAGTTTAAATAGAACCTCTTCCTCTTTAATCTCACATATAACAGATGACTAATTTGTCCTTTTTCCTAACTGAGGTCCCTTTCCTTCATAATTTTCTGTAAATACTGAACAAATATATTCATTGAGGCAATCAGCTAGATCGTTATCCTCTTCTACATATCTTCCTTCTTTTGTTTTTAATCTAACTAATCCTTGTTTTACTTTTCTTTTCTCATTTATGTATCTAAAAATGTTTTGTCCCCCTTTTTTACTGACTGTGCTATTTTCTCTTCTGTGTGTGATTTGGAAGCTCTTATAAGTTGCTTAGCCTCTTTCTGCCTAATCTTATAGATTATTCTGTCTAACTCACTCAGTTTTTTTTAATATAATTACTTAATGCTAACTTTTAGTTTTTTACTATTTTGGCCACATCTGCGGAGTACCACAGCGCTTTCTTTAATTTTTTGCTTTTACTGACAAGCCTAACACAATTTTCTGTTGCCTTAGGTAGTGAGATCTTGCATAAAAGAACGATTTAAACTTTTAAAGAAATTGTACCAGGACAATATTATTTGAAAATACCAATGTAAGAATTGCCATAGATATTTAGCTGATTACAATAACCCATATATCTTTAGACCTAACTAAGTTTTTGTTTCTATAAAAAAAAATATCAGAACAATTATCACTACCTATATCCAAACTATACACAATATAAGAGGTGTAAAAATTGTCACGGGAGAGGTAATATGCAAAGACAAATGCCAAGCCCAATGTCACTAAGGCAACCAATGATGTTAAATTAAAACAGTATGTGCTACCTATAGAGCCCGGTATACAGACGCTCCAAAACGATCACCACCAGCAATATACCGAGAAGCCTGAATTACAAGAAGCAATTGATGACTTTGACATTTTACTTGTAGCGGCTCTCCCTGTGCCCCGGCTGGGTACTTCCGCCAAGGATCGCTTCCTAGCTGGAACGTCACATAGTTCTGGGAGTACAACTGATTTTAATGAGCCAAACTCTGCCTTTAATGCACAGACCCCAGCAGGGGGTCTTCACACACATTCTAATTTTAGAAAAATTTGTTTTTCTAATTTCTAAAACTTTTGTTTTTGTGTGGTGTGACTCAGTCACTGTTCCTATATTAAACCACACTGACTGGTGATCATTGGATCCTAAACTTTCACCTACAGTAATATCTGATACCAAATCTCCATTTGTTAACACTAAATTTAGTATAGTCTCCTTACGAGTTGGCTCCTCAACGACTTTTTTAGAGATAGTCCCTGTAAGGAGTTTAGAATATGTTTGCTCCTGGCACAAGCAGCTATTTTGGTTTTCCAGTTAACATTAGGAAGATTACAGTCACCCATGATGATTATGTCCCCCTTCACTGTCATTATAGCTATTTCCTCAACTAGTAGATTATATAACTCTTCTATTTGTCCCGGAGGCCTATAAATCACACATACACGAGTTACTGTGTGATTACCAAATTCTAACTTAACCCAAACGGACTCTATGTTCGGCTCACTAACATTTATTAGGCTAGATTTTATGTTATCCTTCACATACAGGGCCACCCATCCCCCTTTCTTGCATTCTCTGTCTTTTCTATATAAAGAATGCCTTATGTATATCCCAAGCATGCTTAAGCTCCTTCATTGTGTTAACCTCTACCACTTCAGCTGGAAGGCTGTTCCATGCATCCACTACCCTCTCAGTAAAGATATTATTCTTGATATTATGTTTAAACCTTTGCCCCTCTAAATTAAGATTATGTCCTCTTGTTGTGGTAGTGTCCTCTTGTTGTGGCAGAACAGGTTGAAGTATGTATCTTGAGTAAGCGGGGGACTTCCACCATCCTAAGGTCTTAATAATATGTACCGTTATATTTTTGCTGGAGGCAGTGGTGGCGACACCGGTGCGGAAGAAGTGACCTGAGTAATTAGCCGGATTAAGACCTAATATTACCAGTACTATCCTGACATAAAGCATAAATGTACTTGTCATTAAACATGTGCAATTCGTTTCGTTCCAAACTAAAATTTGTCTGAATCTCTGCTAATTCGGACATTCGGGTGCTTCCGAATGTCCGAATAGCTGAATTGCCGAAGTGCCAAATTGCCGAAGTCCCAAAGTGCCGAAATTACCAAATTTCAGAAGTGTAGTAGTGCCGAAGTGCGAAGTGCCGAATTGCAGAAGTGCCGAAGTTCTATAGTTGTCGAAGTTCCGAGGTGTCAAAGTGCCGAAGTTCCGAAGTTCCGAAGCACAGTATTGCCTAAGTACTAATATACTTACCCAGTGAAAGAAGAAGAATGTTACACTGTATACAATTTCAAATAAAAAGTATATAAACATAGACATGATTCTGCTGTAAGCATTTGCAACACTTACAACAATCAAGTAACATACATTCATATAAAATGTAAGTTACTTAGCCAGTCAGTGTAATGACAGGAATGAATAAGTAGATAACTCCCTAATTCCCACGGTATTAGGGAGCTGTCTACTAAAAGGCTGAAAGACCTGAATAGGTCTTTCAGCCAAATTTTCTAATACTAAGTAAAGATTACTTAGTATCAGTAAATTATGCCCCTACTCGCTATACCACAAGTAGGGGCATGTCTATTAAACAGTGAGGTCCCCCCCTCCTGAGCCCCCACCCGCTACGTGCGAGTTGGGGCTTTTAAACTAAAGGGGGGAAGTATTGCCCCCCGGCCCCCAACCCTGAGCGGCGGGTGGGGACCCTAAAGTAAAAAAAGGGGGGAGGACCTATTGTCCTCCCCACCGGCCCCCACCCCTGAGCAGTGGGTGGGGGCCATAAATAAAAAATGGGGGGGTACCTAATGTCCTCCCCCCTGGCCCCCACCCCTGAGTGGTGGTTGGGGGCCCTAAATACAAATTGGGAGGGACCTAATGTCCTCCCCCCTGGCCCCCACCCATGAGCGGTGGGTGGGGGCCCTAAATACAAATTGGGGGGACCTAATGTCCTTCCCCCTGGCCCCCACCCCTGAGCGGTGGGTGGGAGCCCTAAATACAAATTGGGGTGGGGACCGGAGAGGGAGGAGGGGAACTCCCTGAGCTCCCAGGTGACCGGGTAAGTACATAGGACGGCGGGGTGATATGCTGTCCCCCAGCGCTTAGAGCCAGGTCCCTAAGGACGGCATGGCACGCCCGTCGCCCTTAAGGGGTTAAAATTGCAATAGGAACAGGGTTTAGTGGTTTTTTTTGTTGGTATTTTAAACCAATAATTATAACTATAATTATATTTGTGCTAACTGTAACTTAGAGAATAATAAGTATTTTCTAGAGATGTCCCGAACGGTTCGCTTGCGAATAGTTGCTGGCGAACATAGCGTGTTCGCGTTCGCCACTAACGGCGAACATAGGCGATGTTCGGTCCGCCCCCTATTCTTCATCATTGAGTAAACTTTGACCCTGTACCGCACAGTCAGCAGACACATTCCAGCCAATCAGCAGCAGACCATCCCACCTCCTGGACAGCATCCATTTTAGATTCATTCAGAAGCTGCATACATTTTTTTTTTATTATTATTATTTTTTTTTTCAATTCTTTATTTTTGTAGTGCATGGAGGTATAACAAATGAGCATGTGGTACCCCAACGGCATTCCTCATGCTTTTCAAGTAACAATTGTAACAATAGGGTATATGTTAATACGTGCACATTTTATATGTTAAATTATTATGAGGTTTGTCAGTCAGATTCAACAACTTGGTAGTGTTTAGACAGGCTTAGACAATTTAAGAACATCTTTGAATTTAAACAGGCTTAAGCTTACGTCATAGTGAATACGTTATATTAAGCAGTGCGTGAGTATATATATCTACATTTAGATAATTTAAGAACATCTTTGAATTTAAACCAGCATTGTCATGCCGAATCCCGTTTTTTTTTAACCCCCCTCCCGCCTCGACTACATCCAATTGACCCCTTAGTCACCCCCAAATGCCCCTAAGCCCCCCAGATTACCTATTTATTAATCTGTATTTTCTGCCCCGATCTATATTTAGGGCGCCACCATCTTTGTGTGGGTAGGTGAAGTCCCTGTGGCCTACCCCGCCCTGCAGAGCTCAGTCTGCGCGGAGCCCTCCATAGGTGAAGATGGATTAATTTTTTGAGCGTAGGGTTTTTTCTTTTTCGTCGGGAATTTTATTTTGCACTCGGGTTTATTTTATTTTTAAGTTCGACGGGTATGATGGCTTTTTATTTGGCCTTTTTTGGGGCTGAAAAATGAAGATGTCGAATGGTAAGTTAAATTTTACTTTACAGGGTAGTAATTTTATTCCCCCCTCACTATTTTTTAAGGTGAGGGGGGGTACGTATGGGCTTTTTTATTTGCGTGGGTGACTAGGGGCTTGGGGACCCCTAGTCACCTTTGATGGGGGGGGGAATTTTCATTTAGGGCCCCCACCCGCAGCTCAGGAGCCATGTTACTCTGTATATAGAGGGAGCCATGTTTACACGGTATATAGAGGGGAGCCGTGTTACACTGTATATAGAGGGGAGCCATGTTACTCTGTATATAGAGGGAGCCATGTTACTCTGTATATAGAGGGGAGCCATGTTTACACGGTATATAGAGGTGAGCCGTGTTACACTGTATATAGAGGGGAGCCATGTTACTCTGTATATAGAGGGAGCCATGTTTACACGGTATATAGAGGGGAGCCATGTTACTCTGTATATAGAGGGAGCCATGTTTACACAGTATTATACACTGTATTATACAGTGTAAACATGGCTCCCTTCTATACACAGAGTAACATGGCTCCCCTCTATATACAGTGTAAACATGGGTCCTCTCTATTTACAGAGTAACATGGCTCCCTCTATATACAGTGTAAACATGGCTCCTCTCCCTTTAAATCTTTGTCAAATGATAACTCTATTAACTCACTTCAATCAACCATTCATTAAATTTATGGATCAAGCTAAAGAAGATTTTAAGTTAAACACCTATCAAAGATGTTGGTTAAATAAACATCTCTCGTGGAGCATGTGGGATCACATCAGTCATGGGGTGGAATTTGGAAAACTGACATGAGAAAGGGGTTTACGCAGAATGATACAATGAATTATATGCCAGGTGAATTATATTAAGAGAAATACAGAGGAAGCTGCTTGTGTTATTAGGGTATCGAAGTAACAGACCTTATTCTGCTGCCTTTCGAGTTAGCGCTGTATCTCCCCTTCTTCTTCTTTTTTTTTTGTGAATAAGGTTTTTATTGGTTGTACAACAAAGCATGAAGTATAGCACCAGCAGACACGCAGATCCAAGTCAACAACCATTTTTAGGTCACACAGGACTGTTCAAGTAAGAACGAGTTACTGTTTGAGTCGCATAAAGCAAAACATTTCCAATAACAAAAAAAAAAAAAGAAAAAAGAAAGAAAAAAAGGCAACATTAAGTAGTATAACAGCATCAGGAAATCATGTCTCAGTAATCCATAAACTAACAGGTCCGAAGAACACCTCCCCTCTCCACTCTTCCCCCAACCAGACTAGTCTAGGGAGGAACATTCCCCCTGTTCTCCTCTTGATCCCAACCTAAGAGGTCTCAAGTAAATATTTCTTTTAACTGCAATGTACTCGCAGACCCTGTTCAGTCAGAATTCCCAGAATATGGGGGACAGGCTTTTCAGAGGCAAGGAAAGACAGTATTCCCAGAACACGGGTAAAAAGCTCCTGGCCAACAACCCAAGACCCTGCTCTGTAGTGACCCTACCCCGCACCCCCATCTTACAGTTCCGTGTTACACTCAACAGCCTTTGGAAATCTGCATTGTTAGCCATTGTGTCCAAATGTCTACATATGATTGGGAGCATCCCTGTACCATGTAAATCAAGTCTTCTAGTCATCTCAAGTCTTCTGTAACTGCCACCCAGGTTGTTGGAGGGGTGTATGACGTTGGAGACGTCCTTTTCCCGGGGAGAGGCTGTGCTGCAGAGTATTCACCAATGTCCCATCCACTGGATCCTTGTAGAGAGGGAGAAGCTGTCAGGGATCCGCGGGCGGCTAGGAGGGGAGGCTGCACGCCGCTTGCAGCACTCGCCCTCACTCCATCGCCGCCCGCGGTCTCCCCTCTACTTACCTCTCGGTGAGCGGCGTCTCCTCTCTGCCGCTCGCCGCCCGTGTCCTCCACGCCCCCCAGCGGCAGCATGTATAACGCTGCACGCTGGGAGGTCAATGACTTATGTAAACGCCGCGTTCACGTGAGTGACCCGGCGTTAAAGAAACAGTACCACAATCACAGTGGGGGGTATAGATATCCCCCACGTGTGATTGTTAATTCTGATTGGAAGTTATCCAATCAGAATTAAACCAAGGGTATTTATACTTACCTTTCCTGTCCCTCAGTGCCCTGTTGTGGTCTTGTGATACCTGTAGCGTAGTGTTCTCGTCTTGTTCTCTGGTTACCGATTACTTGGCTGGTTATTCCGATTATCCTGTCTTCTCCACTCCTTTGACCTCGGCTTGTTTCTCGTTCTCCTGTTTTCTGGCTCCCTTTACCTGGCTTGTCTTCTGACTATTCTTAGCGTGCTTAGCCCAGCCACTCTAAGGTCCGGTACGGCACCTTTTCTGTATGTGTGTGTGTCAGCGTGTTAGGTTCCCCGAAACATGACAGAAGCAGAGTTCTTAAAAGAGCTAATGATTAAACTGGAAGCAGGTGCCCTTCAATAACGAGGCGAGACTACGTATTGTGGGTTAAGCAGAACTGTTTTAATGACCACACAAGCATCTCTTTTAGACACATTTTCCCACAAGGTTACCACCCACGTGGACCTTGTTGGGCACTGTGGACACAAACATAACAGCCAATCATTTACAGTTATGCAGTTTAAAAACAACCATTCCTCATTGTACATTCCTCCCCTCTGCTTGGGAGATAATTGAGTTAATTGTTGTATCGGCTCAATTATCTCCAAGCGAAAAATATACTTTTTAACCTATTTTTGTAACTCCAAAACTATACAGGTAATTTTAATTAAAGTTACATATTTGGAACAAGCATAATTAGAGGACACAAATATTCAAAATTCACATGTATCCGTTCACACGAGGCTCCGGCCCAAAATAGTTCCATGTGTTTAGCTAGTGCAGCCGGTCTCCTTTCGTATAAATAAAAATACCAAACAGCCAGGCTTTCATTGATCGTGCATTAGCTGGTGGTGTATCGCTGTGTTTGTGTAATACTTTTAATGAACGCCGCCTCGTTCGTATGCATCTGGGTGAAGCTAAGTGGTCCTGGAAGTCTCAGCGGTGTTCAGGAGTTTGAGTTTCCGAAAATAGTTCCAGACACTGGACGACCTGTATGTTTGTGTTGAAAACCCCTTGCAAGGGACTTTTGCATAAGAAGACCGTCTGTGGCCCTTAATAAGGAGATTCCTTTTGTACCCTTCATCTAGTCTCGACTGATGTTTGGGTATGTGACTGACGAACCACTGGATTAACTTGCATGCTGCACTTTGATTCTTGGGAACGTACAAATTAGCTTTCCAGGCTGCCGGCTATAATCACCGAGTCCATAGCAGTTCGGGAGCATACAAATGAACAGGGATGCGAAATACCAGCATTCTTTACAAGTGGTAAATAGGGGTACTAGCAGTTACGGATCAAGATTAGCAATTTAACCACTGGGGTACAAAAAGTGCTTTAAAAAGGCCTCAAAAGTGTAGTATTTTGAGACTACTAGCCCCATAATTCCCCTGTTTCCTGTCCATGTAGGAAGCTTTTTTAACCCCTTAAGGACACGTGACATGTGTGACATGTCATGATTCCCTTTTATTCCAGAAGTTTGGTCCTTAAGAGGTTAAAGCACTTCAGGGGTTAATTTGCTAATCTTGATCCTTTTATGTTGTTTTCTTACATGCTATTTTTATTATTTCTATGTGCTCATGTATACTTATCTCATTTGTGTGGTTTACACATTTTCTACTTGTGAGTCATGTACTTTTATTACCATATTGTGTGATTTATATACATTTTTACTTTGTGTTTAAGTACCTTTTCTGTTTTTTGGGGTTTTATATGCTTATCCCCTTGAACTTTCCATTTTTGAATATGCTTTATTTATTTTAGTCCCATTATTTTAGTGTATCTTATTTTCAATACACACATTAAAGGGACATTACAACCTGTTCCAAATTATTCTGCAAATTCTATTTAAGTGTCACAAAGATTAAGTATTTTGTTTTTCAGTTTAACTCATGGATGGGATTGTGTCTCAGGGCTCTTTTGATCACTGAAAACAATCTCGGACACCTGTGATAATTAGATTGCCAGGTGAGCCCAATTTAAGGAAAAACTACTAAAGGAGGGTGTTCCACAGTATTAAGCAGAGCACCATTTTTATGCAATATGGGGAAGAAAAAGGATCTCTCTGCTGCCGAAAAGAGTGAAATAGTTCAATGCCTTGGACTAGGTATGAAAACATTATATATTTCACGAAAACCTAATCACTTGATCATCGCACTATTAAGAGATTAGTGGCTGATTCAGAGCACAGACGGGTTTGTGCAGATAAAGGCACATTGAGGAAGATTTCTTCCAGATCCATGCATCGGATCAAGAGAGCAGCTGCTAAAATACCATTACATAGCAGCAAACAGATATTTGAAGCTGCTGGTGCCTCTGGAGTCCCAAGGACATCAAGGGTGTAGAGTCCTCCAGAGTCTTGCAGCTGTGCATAAAACTTCTATTCGGCCACCACTAACCAATGCTCACAAGCAGAAACAGCTGCATTGGGCAGAAAAATACATGAAGACTAATTTTCAAACAGTCCTGTTCACTGATGAGTGCCGTGCAACCCTGGATGGTCCAGATGGATGGAGTAGTGGATGGTTGGTGGACGGCCACCCTGTTCCAACAAGGCTGCGACGTCAGCTAGGCGGTGGAGTCATGTTTTGGGCTGGAATCATGGGAAGAGAGCTGGTCGGCCCCTTTAGGGTCCCCGAAGGTGTAAAGATGACCTCTGCAAAGTATGTGGAGTTTCTGACTGACCATTTTCATTTATGTAACTCCTAAACGGCAGTAAATGGAGCAGTGAAACTTCAGAGGCATGATCTATACACCAAAACTGCTTCATTAAGCTATAGTTGTTCTGGAGACTACTAGCCCCAAAATGTATCTGTTTCCTGTCTCAGTAGAAGGCTTTGGTTGGATTCAAGCCACCTTCCTCTTCCTTTTTTCAGCCTCTGTTCCTCCTATTTCCCTGTTTCACAATCTGGCCGTCTTGGAACTCCTATATGGAGTATTGGGTGGCCATCTTGGTACACCTTTTTAAAGTTACCTCACCAACTCTTTTCAGTTTTTACCGAACAAAGTTACATTTCCCCCTTTTATATCCAGACCACCACCTGGCTCGTTAACGTTTTTGACCCCATTAACTCAAGTGTTCTCCTGGGTGGCAGCCATTTCGTCTGAGTCATTTTGTCTCGTGAATGCAGGCAGCGGGACACGAACACCGAACATCTGGAACTCAAATCGGATACACCATTCCGTGAACACAAACAGAAAGGACATTTGCTCCCTGGAGCCAGAAAGGATCATTCATTTTCATGCTCACAGGAACTCCCGAACGGAGACCGGCCCAGCCTATTTAACCCTGGAACTATTTGGGGCTTCAACCTCATGTCCGGTTGGTCAAAACTTTACCCAGATGGTGATTCCGTTCCACCAAACATATCCAAGCACTATTTGGAAAACTTGGGGGCTCGGATCCGGGCTATCTGGGGATATAAGACTTGTGGGGGTCCCTGGGGAAATTTTATGTGTTTAGGGTATTTTCTGTCTTGGTCCCTGTAACTGAGAGATAATTGAGTTACCGGTCTTTGACTCAATTATCTTCCAGACACAGGGACACCGGGAAGGAGTTTGTAATGAAATGTATGGAGACCCCATGCTTGGGGGTCTGTGTATAAATTGAGTGTACCTTGCCCTGCATAAACCAGTATACTCCCAGAATTAAGTCTTGGCTAATATCTGGGAGGAAAAGCTATAATACACTACACAGCTATAATCCCTGAGACGGTGCTGACGGAGATCCAGAGAAGGGGCAAGAGCATCTTTGGCTGCAAGATTCGTGTCCCTACTACAGTGTCTGCCAAAAGGCACTCTTCAAATATTGGGATGTCTGCTTTGTATGCATTATCAGTGTCTGTTAGATGTTTGGTTTGCATACACTGTCCATGTCTGCCTGTGTTAGATATTTGGTCTGTCCTTGTCTGCCTGTGTTAGATGTCTGGTTTGTACACACTGTTCATGTCTGCCTGTGTTAGATGTTTGAGTTGTACATATTGTCACTGTCTGTTTTTGGGTAGGTGTTTTGGTTTGCATATATTGTCTGCTTTAGATGTTTTGTGTTGCATTGCTGTCTATTAGATATTTGGGTTTTGCATTTTTTATTTACTAGCTGAAACCTTCTTTGATTTGGCTACACTTACAAAATTTTCAACTTGTTCTGTTTTGTCTTCTCTTGCAGAGTGAACTTATTACTTTGATTAAAGGCTCTATTTTAAACCTGACTTCAACCTCACCTGAAGGACTTCACAGCATAGTTCCAAAGTATGGGGATCTATCTAATTTGAGCAGATCTATGTTCTATGCAATTGGTAAGAAAGGCCAAATTCATAAAATGTATATACATACACACGTACAAACAAGAAAAAGAGCAGGCACAAAGAACAACTTTGTATAATGTCATATATATATATATATATTTATATACTTTATTACTTTTTACAAAAATAAAAAAATATGTATTTGTGTGTAGTGTTGGTGTTTTGAATGGAGTTGTTTGGATGCACTGTTGCCATTAGAATGCAGGGATGTGTTTGTATGTAGTGTGTGCAGGGAAGTTTTAGCCGCGAGGCAAACAAGGCATTTGCCTTGGGCGGCATTTTCCAGGGGGCGGCAAAACGCCACCCCCAAATGCCCAGGGCAAATGCCTTGTTATACAAAAAAGTGAAGAAAGAACAACCCCGTGATAAATCAGGTTGTTCCTCTTCAAACCACCCCAAACAGATCAACGTCTAAGGAAAATAAATAAATTTTATTATTAAGAATAGGACCAAAGAAACCTAAGAACTCATATATGACAGTGGACTAAAAAGTTCTAGTGGAAACAGCATGTATCAATCACTGTTATATGTAGAAAATAGAACTCAAACAAAGTTAAAGCTACATATGATACTGTGAACACACATTGAACCTAACAGAAGGTCAGAGAGTGCAGATTGAATAAACTTGTATGAAAAGAGTCAATTAATGAGGAGGACCATATAAATAAAGAGGAAGTTCAAATGAACCTTCAAGCTGAAAAAGTCAGTCTCATAATAACTCCATATTATACTATGTGGTCGCCCCGGTGTGTATAAGCACTCAGTAAACTATTAATAAAAGTCCACTGAAAATTAATGAGAAAAAGGTATATTCAAACAAAAACAAATAAATCAAATTACCTAAGGACTCACAGATATAACACAATACTGTCTATAAACTGCAAGGTTCCAGTATAAGTGGAAGTGGTCAAAGCACTATCCCATATAATAGTCCAAACTCAAAAAGAGTTAGTGCTGAGTATGATTGTATACATGAAACCTGCAGAAAGTCAGAAAGTGCAATTTAGTAGACTTGCATTGGAAATCGAAAGGATAGGGAAGATATTATAAGCAGAGAGGGATATAAAATCAGTATTACTTTACTGAGAGGGTAGTGGATGCATGGAATAGCCTTCCAGCTGAAGTGGTAGAGGTTAACACAGTAAAGGAGTTTAAGCATGCGTGGGATAGGCATAAGGCTATCCTAACTATAAGATAAGACTAGGGACTAATGAAAGTATTTAGAAAATTGGGCAGACTAGATGGGCCGAATGGTTCTTATCTGCCGTCACATTCTATGTTTCTATGTTTCTATGTTTCTATGTTAAAAAGTGGAGATGGATATAGATATAAATATAAAGTAAGCCTAAATAGGACAGATAAAACTAAATAAATCCACCTCACAGTAAATCCCTACTAGTTAGTCGTCCCGGTGTGTAAAACCGATCAACCCCAAAGTCACTATATCATAAGAGTACACTAAGGTATAACAAGTGTTAAGAATACATCGGAAAAAACAAGCCCAACGCGCGTTTCGGCGGGTAAACCGCCTTTCTCAAGAGCAAAATATAATGTATCAAAATAGTTCACCCCCCCCCCCCCTTTTCCCATCTATATAGCCGTTACTGACCGCCCATAAGGTAGTAATCAGCTGGCAACGTCCAATCTCCTTGCTTGCCGGGATTAATCAATGCGCATGTCCCGCCAAGGTGTCCGCGCATGCGCACCAAACTTAGAAAAAAGGGGGAGAGACTCTCTCATAGTCAGAAGTGCGCATGTCAAAATATCAGTGGTGAAGCAGCGCACAAAAGTGAACCGCAAACTCCCCACATACTACGTACACATAAATGAGCAGGCTGTCACAGAAGGTTCCCAATAGATCCTAATATAGGCTAAATGCCCTTATATGAAGGTAACAAAAAAAGGGAAACACATTATAATCATCTGATCGAACCTGTGTATTTAGATACAGAACCTCCATAGCATTCATATGTCTATTGGAGGAAGAATATCCCTACACATACAGGAGATTCATAAGGATAGGAAGGAGGAGGGGGAAATGAAAAAGAAACTAGATCATAATAGTCTTAAAAAATAAAACAAAATATATATATTATAGACAAAAAAGTGATAAGAGTAAAGAATTTCCTTTAAAAAAGCAATTCAAGAAAGTATTTCTTTCAAAATATTTTTACACAAAGCTGGTGATAATGAGAACAGGATGGGAGGATAAGAGGGATATATATAGCCCAATAAGTCATATATTTATATGAAGGGGGCAAAAGAAAAGCCCTCATTCAGACCCAAAGGTTGGAGGGTTTTAAGTTCATATATCCATCTAGACTCCCTCTGTCTAAGTGTTTTATCAAAATCCCCCCGTCTAGGGGTCCTTTTTACTAATTCCAATCCACAGAATTTAAGATTACTAGAGTCCCCATGATGGAATTCTTTAAGGTGTCTAGATATAGGTGTCTCAAGACGGTTCCTAGGAGATCTTACATGTTCCATAATTCTATCTTTAAATGCTCTAAAGGTTTTCCCTACATATTTCTGTCCACAGGTACATTGGAGCAGATATACAAGGCCTTTAGTATTACAGTTAAAGAAGCTTTTAACTTTGAAGGAAACCAGTTCCTGGCTGTCACTGACAGTCTTGGAGTTCTTAAGAATAAACTTACAGGCTACACATTTACCACAGCCATATGTGCCCGTTGGTGGAGTCCCCAACCAGGTGGCACGTGGTTGTGTTCTAATAGAAAAATGGCTGGGTACCAGTAAGTCGCGAATGTTCCGTCCCCTCCTAGCTGTAATATTGGCATGTGGGCTTAGAGCCCCCTTAAGATGTACATCATTCAATAGTATGGGCCAGAATCTCTCAAGTGACTTCCGTACTTCTGGCCACCCCCTATCGAATGTTGCAATCATACGGATGATTCCAGTATCCTTCTTAGTCGTTTTATCAGTATGGTCACATAGTAGTTCACCCCTCTCTGTTTGTAATGCCTTCTTATAGGCTCTTTTTAAACAGCGGTTCGGATAACCCTTCTCCTTAAAATGTTGTCGAAGTTGTCTTTTTAGTCCACTGTCATATATGAGTTCTTAGGTTTCTTTGGTCCTATTCTTAATAATAAAATTTATTTATTTTCCTTAGACGTTGATCTGTTTGGGGTGGTTTGAAGAGGAACAACCTGATTTATCACGGGGTTGTTCTTTCTTCACTTTTTTGTATATTTTGTGCTTTATGCAGGGTTATGCCCGTATTCAGGGCCGGCCTTAGGGGTGTGCGAGCTGTGCGACCGCACAGGGCGCCATGGAACAGGGGGCGCCCTGTGGCCGACACAGCTCACTCATGGCCGGAGTGCAGGGGAGCTAAAAGAGGTACCTGGCTGGAGGATTAATTATTCTCCACCCGGGTCTATTTAAAAAAAATAAAAAATAAAAAAATCGCGGCAGAGGGGGCGGGGTTTACCGAGCGGCGGAGGCGGGGCTTATCGAGAGGCGGAGACGGGGCTAATACCTCCCGAAGCCCCTGCTGTACAGGAAGAGGGAAAGATGCTTCCCATCAGCCAACTGCATCCACTGGAAAGAGGTAAGTGTGTGTGTGTGACTGTTTGCCTGTTTGTGTGACTGTCTGTCTGTGTGTGTGTGTGACTGTCTGTCTGTGTGACTGCCTGTCCTTGTGTGTGTGTGTGACTGTCTGTCTCTGTGTGTGTGTGTGACTGTCTCTGTGTGTGACTGCCTGCCTGTGTGTGTGTGTGTGTGACTGTCTGTCTCTGTGTGTGTGTGTGACTGTCTCTGTGTGTGACTGCCTGCCTGTGTGTGACAGTCTGTCTGTGTGTGTGTGTGACTGTCTGTCTGTGTGACTGCCTGTCCTTGTGTGTGTGTGTGTGTGTGACTGTCTGTCTCTGTGTGTGTGTGTGACTGCCTGCCTGTGTGTGACTGTCTGTGTGTGTGACTGTCTGTCTGTGTGACTGCCCATGTATGTGACTGCCTGTGTGTGTGACTGTCTGTCTGTGTGACTGCCCGTGTGTGTGACTGCCTGTGTGTGTGAGACTGTCTGTCTGTGTGACTGTCTGTGTGTGTGACTGCCTGTGTGTGTGACTGCCTGTATGTGACTGCCTGCCTGTGTGTGTCTGTCTGTAACTATCTGTCTGTGTGTGACTGCCTGCCTGTGTGTGTGACTTTCTATCTGTGACTGCCTGCCTGTGTGTGTATAACTGTCTATGTGTGTGTTACTGTGTGTCTGTCTGTGTGTGTGACTGCCTATGTGACCGTCTGTCTGTGTGTGTCGCTGTAGCTGTGCCATTGTTTGTGCCTGTGCCTGTATGTGTGACTGCCTTTAACTGAGTGTGTGTGTACATGCCTGTAACCGAGTTTAAATTTCCCCCACCCCTTCCTGTCAAGGCCGCACTTTGACTGACAGACGCTCACTCACTGACAGACGCACACTCACTGACGACACATACACACTCACTGACGACACATACACACTCACTGACTGACACATACACACTCACTGACTGACACATATACACTCACTGACCAACACACACATTCACTCACAGACACACACAATTACACACTTACAGACACACACAATTACACACTTACAGACACACACACACACACACACACACACACATTCACTTCAAAATAAACACTCACAGACACACACACAGACATTTCCACTATCACTCACAAACTAATATTTTTTACATTTATTTTAAATCCACCCAGCCTCCCTGGGGAAGCTGGAGTGGATTTCTTACCAGCAGTCCAGTGTGGCTGCTGGGCAGGCAGGCAGGGGGCGCACAGGCTGAGTAAGCAGCGCTTAGTGATGCCGGGAGCCGGACTGACGTCATATTCTGGCTCCCGGCTTCATTAAGCGGCGCAGAGGAAGCTGAGCAGGAAGAGCTCAGGTGAGTATGCTCCTTCGCTGCCCGCTGCCAGCCTTGGGGGGGCTCAAAAGTGGCCAGCCGGTCAGCTCTTGAGCCCCCCAGGATGCGAGGCAAGCAAGGGATCTGCCTGGGGGTTTTGGAGGGATGCTTTTTTTTGCCGCCCCCTGCAAAGTGGCGCCCAAGGCAGATGCCTTGTTTGCCTCGTGATACACACGTCCCCGGTGCCTGTGTGTGTTACTGTATTCAGGCAACTTGGTGAGAGGTGGGGGGGGCGCCGTGAAGACTTTTTGCACAGGGCGCCTAATTGCCTAAGGCCGGCCCTGCCCGTATTGCCACCCTTATAACCCGTTTTTCTCTGTACTCCCTATTTGGATTTTCTATCTAGGGAATACTTCTATTTATTACAAATGCCTTGTTAGCCTTGTGGCTAACAGACATGCTGGGCGGGCTGGTTGCAGGGCGGGCTGCTGGGCGGCTGACGAGGGAGCACTTCCCCTGAGCTCTCTGCTCTGCTCCCTTGCGCGCCGCCCTCAGAGTGAGGCTGGGAGCCGGAAGATGACGTCATATGTTCATTCTTGCTTGAATGCTAGGATGCATGCAGTGCCACAAACACAGATACACACAGATAGCCACACAGATAGCCACACAGATATAGAGACATAGGTACACATACAAAATGATGCACACCGACACACAGGTACACATACATATAAACCAACAACTAAATGTAACCATTAACATAGTTTTAGCTATTGTAGCGGGATCTGGGTAACCCGGCGGGCTACTTCCTTTCAGTAATAATAGGTCAGACCCATTTTCCCCAGTAACTGGATGGTACACAATTTCAGGGTACAATCTTTGACAATCTTTATTTGGGCACACAGCTTTTTATGCACAGACCCCAGCAAGGGGTCTCCATCCACCACAACACAATTTCATGCAGGAAGGGGCTGGGTGATAGTATTTCCAGAGCGGGAGATGGTTATCTAACAGGACACAGGGACACACATGAGTACACATTACATACAGGGGGGTGAACTTTGGGGCTCGGCACCCCGGAACAGAAAGAGAGTACAGGGTTAAAACTTATACGGATGAATAGCCCCAAAGCGGGGCAATCGGATGTACAGAGCCTGAGATATCAGTGTCGAAAGTCTGGGGCTCAAAGCTCTGTACATCCCCAAAATTATTTTCTTGGTGTTGCTTGGTTTAGTCGGGCAAATTCAAACTTCGCGCCCAAACCAAGCAACAACCAATCAGCTGAAAGGGCGTGATCCAAATTGCGCCAATCAGCATTCAGGGGAGGAAGGAGTGTCGCCACCCAATCCAAAGAAAGGGCGCGAAACTCGGCTGCACCAATCGGTGCTTGGTGAGGGGAGGGCTTTTGCTACCCAATCAGAAGAAAGGGCGTGGAACCCTGTTTGAACAAGTGCTCCTTTTCGGATTAGTCGCCCGCTCCCTGTGGCAACCAATCAGTGCTTTACTTGTGCTGACCAACCAGGAGATTGGCGCAAACCATGAATGGGTGCTCCTTCTCCCATTGGTCGACACTGACTTCCATGCGGCCAGCGGCAACCCTGCAGCCATGAGACCGACTCACAGCCCCAGGGATTCCCTGCCGGCACGCATCCGTCTCTCTGGTGTATACCTGAGGGTAGGAGAGAGCGTTCGCCTGGGCAGCCACAGGCCTAGCCTTGTAGCTCCCAGGTGTGAGAGTGACAAGTGATTGTACCTCCGTTAGGAGCAGGTAGGATGAACCCTGACACAGGGATCAAAGACAGTGTACGCAGGCCGGTTCCGGAGCCGAATGCTCCCCCTGGTGGGATTTTACAGTAAAAATTAAGGAAAGGGGAACATTAGAAAGGGGAACACACATTCTAGGAGCGCACATCCACAAATAGAAAAAGGGCAATTCTCAGTTAGGCAGCGGTGCCGCCACAGCTATAGTTCTAGCTTCCCTCCCCCCTCCTTTGTATGTGCCTGCTCCTGCCTCATCTCTTAGCAAATTGGGAGGAAGTTTTCTGAACTCACTTACTCCCAGCAGGCTTTGTGGGGAGGGGAACTAACATTAGTTAACACTTACAGACACACACACACACACACACACATTCACTTCAAAATAAACACTCACAGACACACACACAGACATTTCCACTATCACTCACAAACTAATATTTTTTACATTTATTTTAAATCCACCCAGCCTCCCTGGGGAAGCTGGAGTGGATTTCTTACCAGCAGTCCAGTGTGGCTGCTGGGCAGGCAGGCAGGGGGCGCACAGGCTGAGTAAGCAGCGCTTAGTGATGCCGGGAGCCGGACTGACGTCATATTCTGGCTCCCGGCTTCATTAAGCGGCGCAGAGGAAGCTGAGCAGGAAGAGCTCAGGTGAGTATGCTCCTTCGCTGCCCGCTGCCAGCCTTGGGGGGGCTCAAAAGTGGCCACGTCCCCGGTGCCTGTGTGTGTTACTGTATTCAGGCAACTTGGTGAGAGGTGGGGGGGGCGCCGTGAAGACTTTTTGCACAGGGCGCCTAATTGCCTAAGGCCGGCCCTGCCCGTATTGCCACCCTTATAACCCGTTTTTCTCTGTACTCCCTATTTGGATTTTCTATCTAGGGAATACTTCTATTTATTACAAATGCCTTGTTAGCCTTGTGGCTAACAGACATGCTGGGCGGGCTGGTTGCAGGGCGGGCTGCTGGGCGGCTGACGAGGGAGCACTTCCCCTGAGCTCTCTGCTCTGCTCCCTTGCGCGCCGCCCTCAGAGTGAGGCTGGGAGCCGGAAGATGACGTCATATGTTCATTCTTGCTTGAATGCTAGGATGCATGCAGTGCCACAAACACAGATACACACAGATAGCCACACAGATAGCCACACAGATATAGAGACATAGGTACACATACAAAATGATGCACACCGACACACAGGTACACATACATATAAACCAACAACTAAATGTAACCATTAACATAGTTTTAGCTATTGTAGCGGGATCTGGGTAACCCGGCGGGCTACTTCCTTTCAGTAATAATAGGTCAGACCCATTTTCCCCAGTAACTGGATGGTACACAATTTCAGGGTACAATCTTTGACAATCTTTATTTGGGCACACAGCTTTTTATGCACAGACCCCAGCAAGGGGTCTCCATCCACCACAACACAATTTCATGCAGGAAGGGGCTGGGTGATAGTATTTCCAGAGCGGGAGATGGTTATCTAACAGGACACAGGGACACACATGAGTACACATTACATACAGGGGGGTGAACTTTGGGGCTCGGCACCCCGGAACAGAAAGAGAGTACAGGGTTAAAACTTATACGGATGAATAGCCCCAAAGCGGGGCAATCGGATGTACAGAGCCTGAGATATCAGTGTCGAAAGTCTGGGGCTCAAAGCTCTGTACATCCCCAAAATTATTTTCTTGGTGTTGCTTGGTTTAGTCGGGCAAATTCAAACTTCGCGCCCAAACCAAGCAACAACCAATCAGCTGAAAGGGCGTGATCCAAATTGCGCCAATCAGCATTCAGGGGAGGAAGGAGTGTCGCCACCCAATCCAAAGAAAGGGCGCGAAACTCGGCTGCACCAATCGGTGCTTGGTGAGGGGAGGGCTTTTGCTACCCAATCAGAAGAAAGGGCGTGGAACCCTGTTTGAACAAGTGCTCCTTTTCGGATTAGTCGCCCGCTCCCTGTGGCAACCAATCAGTGCTTTACTTGTGCTGACCAACCAGGAGATTGGCGCAAACCATGAATGGGTGCTCCTTCTCCCATTGGTCGACACTGACTTCCATGCGGCCAGCGGCAACCCTGCAGCCATGAGACCGACTCACAGCCCCAGGGATTCCCTGCCGGCACGCATCCGTCTCTCTGGTGTATACCTGAGGGTAGGAGAGAGCGTTCGCCTGGGCAGCCACAGGCCTAGCCTTGTAGCTCCCAGGTGTGAGAGTGACAAGTGATTGTACCTCCGTTAGGAGCAGGTAGGATGAACCCTGACACAGGGATCAAAGACAGTGTACGCAGGCCGGTTCCGGAGCCGAATGCTCCCCCTGGTGGGATTTTACAGTAAAAATTAAGGAAAGGGGAACATTAGAAAGGGGAACACACATTCTAGGAGCGCACATCCACAAATAGAAAAAGGGCAATTCTCAGTTAGGCAGCGGTGCCGCCACAGCTATAGTTCTAGCTTCCCTCCCCCCTCCTTTGTATGTGCCTGCTCCTGCCTCATCTCTTAGCAAATTGGGAGGAAGTTTTCTGAACTCACTTACTCCCAGCAGGCTTTGTGGGGAGGGGAACTAACATTCTGACAGGGCTATAGTCTGGTGTCCTATTGACCGGACCCCTGCTTTAAAAAGCCCACCCAAATCCCACAATGACCCTATGGGCCTTCACCACTGCCCTCATTGCTGCACCCTCATGACCAAATTACAGAAATGTGCATAGTTGCCAACATACACACACTCTGCAACACATATATACACACATTTACACTATTATACAAACACACACACACAGATATATATATATGTGTGTGTGTGTTTGTATAATAGTGTAAATATATATATTTAGCAATGTTATATATATATATATAACATTGCTAAACGCAAATACACACACCAGTCAAGCCATAAGACTTGCTTTTCCCACAGAAATCTCACTTTATCTGTGCTCTCACTACTGCAAGGGAATCTGGTTACCTTTTTTATTGGACATAATATTTCAAAGACAAGCTTTCAAGAGTTGTCCTCTCTTTCTCAGGTCTGAAGCAATTCTGATCAATCTGATAGGGGTGAGTGGGGTGTCCTAAATAGCAGTAGATGTGCCTGAAAGTGAAAGGTGCAAGTTGGCTGAGAATAGCCAGAAATAGTCTATAAACAGAGGGGAGTCAATTAGCTAGTAAAAAAAAAAAAAACCCTGGAAAACAGGGCAAGCAAATATATAGCTGCATATATGTTTGTTTATAAATTGATCCAATAAAGGTGAAATGAGAATATTGAAAAAGTACTTTATAAGACATTAAGATGTGTGTTTATATAAAGTTTTGGTAGTGTGTGAGAAAGCCAGAGTCTACATTAAAGGGACTCTCCAGGCACCCAGACCACTTCTGCCCATTGGAGTGGTCTGGGTGCCAACTCCCACTACCCTTTACCCTGCAAGTGTAATTATTGCAGTTTTTATAAACAGGGTTTGCAGGGTTAAGTCCTACTAGACAGTCACTAGAGGGCACTTCCTGGTCCATAGCTCAGGCTGTGTGAGGACCTCCAGCATCGCTAAAATCCCTATAGGAAAGCATTGAAAAGCATTTTCAATGCTTTTCTATGGAGAGGTCTAATGCGCGTGCGCAGCATTTGACGCACATGCGCATTAGGTCTCCCCAGCCGGCGGGATCAGTCTCCCCCGCCAGCTGACGTGATGAAGGGGAGGAGCGGCAGCTAAAGAAGGAGCGACGAGGGACATCGTCGCTGCCTTTGGTAAGTGACTGAAGGGGTTTTCACCCCTTCAGCAACCGGGGATGGGAGGTGGGAGGGAGAGGGGACCTGCAGTGCCAGGAAAAAGGATTGTTTTCCTGGCACTGGAGAGTCCCTTTAAGTCCTTCATTTCTGGAGTTCAAATGTGTGATCATTTTCATCTCAAATGTCTTTCATCTTTGAAATTCCCTTTAAGAACTTAGGTTTTGAATGGTTTTGAATGGAGTGATCAGTTTGGGTGAAGTGATGACCAACTGGGGTACAATATTCGTTTTCCTTATGGTTCTTGATTGAGTGTCTGTGTAGATTTATTCTTAGTAGCAGCTTAAGGCAAGTTTCTCCAATGTAGCAACCTTTGTCACACACTGTACAATGTACACCACATTCGCAGATGTGCACGAATATGATCCCTTAGTGTTGTATGATTTGTTACTGTGTCTGGCTGTGTTGACACGGTTTGCAGAGTGATTTGTTGCATCGTACAGTGCCATTCTGTGTGAGCTCCTGTTCTGGGGTCAATTTGCTGCGGAACAATCTTTGTCTCTGGTTAGGTGGATGTTTGTATGCTAGTATAGAGGACTCAGGAAATTTTTTTGAGTGTGAGGTCGTCTGAAATTAACGGCTAAAGCTTGCGTACTCCTAGAGTTCGGTTGTATGTAACTACTAGAGGGATTCTTGTTTTGTTTTCATTCCCTTTGTATTGTAGGCAGGGTCAGTGCATCCATAAGGCTGCACAGGGGGCCCGAGGGGCACTGGATTAGAGAGACCTACAGGAGGGAAGCGCACAGAGCTCCCTCCTACCAGTCACTCAGTGTAGCGTGCCTGAGCAGAGCAGACCGCGATACAGGAGCTTCTGATTCCTGTACCCGGCCGGACTGACAGGAAGTGCTTACTGAGATAGCATTTCCTGTCAGTCCGACTAGTTACAGGAGTCAGAAGCTCCTGTACCGCAGTCCGCTCTGCTCGGTCATGCTACAAGAAAGGTAATGAGGCATGTAAGGGAGGGAGGGGAGCGGACCACTAAGCGGGGAGGGGAAAGAGGAACACTAAGGAGGGGGCACACTAATAGACAGGGGAGGGAAGGGAAAAGGAACACTAAGGGGGAGGAGCGAGGGACCACTAAAAGAGGGGGAAGGGAGGTGGGAGGAACACTAAGAGACAGGAGAGGGGATATGAACAATAAGGGACATGGAGGTGAGGGGAGAGGAACACTAAGGGACAAGGAAGAAAGGAAAGAGGACCACTAATGGATGGGAAGGGGATGGGAGTGGAACCCTAAGGGACATGGAGGGAGTGTGGCACATGAGGGGAGGGGGCTGAGTGGGGAGTAAGAAACACAGAGGGACTTGAGGGTAGAAAGACATACAGATGGGACTGTGGGTGGGAAAATAAAGGGGCTGTGAGTGAAAGAGACACAGAGGGACTGGGAGAGACAGAGGGGGTGGGGGTGAAAGAGAAACACAAAGGAGCTGGGAAGAGTAAAAGACACGAAGGGGCTGGAAAAGAAGGAGACACACAAATGGGCTGGGGGGAGTAAGACACACAAAGGAGCATTGTAAGAGATACATAAGGGAGGTGTAAGACACACCTCATAACCCTTTTGCCTAAATGACTCTGGCAGTGTACTCAGGTGTTCATTTCTGTCTCCTGGTTCAGAGCAAATGCGGTGATATCTGATAGCCTGACTGTACATGATACCTTGTTTGGTGTGATTGGGATGGAAGCTGGAATTGTGGAGGTAGCTGTACCTACCTGCATGTGGGTTTTCTATATACAGATGAATGAAGAATGCCATTGGTGACAGTTATTGTGCAATCCAAGAAACTCACACTATGATTTGAGAAGTACATTTTAAGGTTTATTGATGGGTGGAATGAATTGACTGACTTATGGAAGTCTAGAAGGCTTTCTTCTCCTTCTGAAATAGGAAGTGTACCTCACGGGAAGCTAGGTGATGTGTGTGGGGACAAACCTTAAGGGAATACCCTTCAAGAGCAAATAGCCCCTAGGGGAAGAACCCCAAAGGGCACAGAAAAGGAAGTCCCTGGGGGATCTGTATGTATAAAATATACCTTTTATTGAGACAATTAAAATAATATAAAGAAAGCGTGAATGTAAAATCAACAAAGAAAAATAAATTGACTGAACCTAAATCATGTAGTGGCCAAATAGAGAATAGAAACTCACTGAAATCATATAAATGCTACAAAGGCTGGGTGTAGCAACCAGTTAAAACAGTTATTGCTATTTGTAGGATCACTATAACACGTCGTAAGATTGCTTAAATAATGCCCGTATCACGTCACCAATACTTTCTTCTCCTTCTGTCCACATTCTGAAGATATCATCGATGTAATGATAATATGTACATGGTTTGTGGGGCTGTGTATATAAAAATCTGTTTTCTAGGTCTGTTATGAAAAGATTAGCGTATTGGGGTGACATTTTTGTCCCTGTCATTTGGAACTAGTTATAGGTATTAAAACTAAAATACTTGTGGGTGAGTATGAATTCTATAAGCTGGGCAATAATTGTTTGTTAGTTTGCAGGATGTGAGAAAGTTAATGCAATACCTCAATACCATCCTTATGTGGGATGTTACTGTATAAGGATTCCACATCCGTGGCTACTAGTAAAGTGTTTGCAGGTAATTAATTTATCTGGTTAAGTTTATTGAGGAAGTCTGTAGTGTCCTGTATAAAGCTAAATAACTAGAGGTTTAAGAATGTTTTCTACTAGACCAGATATTTGTTCCGTGAGTGTTCCCATACCGGTTATAATGGGCCGTCCTGGGTTTCCAGGCTTGTGGATTTTGGGCAGCATGTAGAAAGTTCCCATCTGAGAACTGGAAGGCACCAGGTTTCCTAATTATTGCTGTAGGTATTTGGTAAATGTTTTGCAAGTTTAGCTGTAAATTCCTTGGTGGGGTCCTTGTCCAGTTTTTTGTAGTAGTTATCATCGGACAACTGTCTTGTTCTGTAATGTAGTCCCGGGTGAAAACTACTGACCCACCCTTTTGTCAGGATTACAGTATGATCCAGCACGTAGAATTGTGTAACTCAGAGTACTGATAGGTAACATATACCGGACCTTAGAATGGCCGGACTAATGTACCAAAGAATAGTCAGGAATAGCCGAGGTCAAGGGATACAGAAAGAGACACAACGATAAGGAAAAGCCAGGGGTCAGAGATGCCAGAAAACAGTGAAGTCAATATTAATGCCAGAGTCAAATAACCAGAAAAAACAGAATCAATAATGCGCTCTCGGACAACCACAAGGGAAACCTCAACAGGGCACAGAGCAAGAGGAGAACTGGGCCTAAATACCCTGCCTGTGGATCTTATTGGTTGTAAACGGCCTTTGACCCCAAAGGCAGTTACAAGGTTCCTATTTGCATGATTGATTGCTGCTTGGCACAACTTTTCCTGTCAGGACAGTAAATGCCATTAATCACATTTTTATGTGCAGATGAATACGTGACATTACACCCCACCTGAAGAACGCCCACCGGGCGGGCAGGACCAGGCTTGTAAGGAAACTTGGCGTGAAAATAGTGAATCTTGCGGCAAGCATGTAAATCAGATGCCGGAACCTAACAACGATCTGCTGGTCCATAACCTTTCCAATCCACCAAGTACTGTAAAGTGCCCCGAGAAAACCTGGAATCGATTATGGAGGAGACCTCATACTCTTCCTTTCCAGAAACAACTAAGGGAGGAGGACACTTGAGATAGTATATTTATTGCAAACAAGAGGTTTAAGTAAGCACACATGAAAGGTATTAGGAATTTCCAAGGAGGCCGGAAGGGCCAGAGAGTACGCAACAGGATTGAGCCTACAAAGGGCACGAAAAGGTCCAAGGAACCTACTTGATGCTAGGCACTTTGAGTCTGATGTTACGAGAAGATAACCAAACCCTCTCACCCACTTGGTAAACAGGGTTGGCACCTCGATGTGTATCAGCATAATGCTTGAAACGGTCAGCAGCAGTACCCAGAGCAGATTGAATTTTAACCCAGGTATCACGGATGGAAGCCAGATGGTCATCCAAAGCAGTAATGGCCGTATCAGAAAAAACAGCCGGTAGGACAGTAGGATGCCGGACATTATTAACAAAAAATTGACTTTGCTCAGAGGAGTCAAACTCAGCCCATGGTAGTAATTTGGACCAATTGTCTTGAGTGCTATTAATGAAACAATGCAAATATAATTCCAAGGACTGATTAGCCCTCTCAGCTGTACCATTGGTCTGGCGGTGGTAAGAGGATGAAAAAGACAATTCAATACCTAATTGTTTATTGAAGGTCCTCCAAAAGCAGGACACAAACTGAGAACCTGTATCAGATTCTATATTGTGAGGAATGCCATGCAGACGGACAATTTCTCATATAAAGATTAGTACCAGATCTTGAGATGATGGCAATTTCTTGAGAGGAATAAAATGAGCCTGTAACGGAACGCCTGCCACCCCGACGGGTGCCTCCATCAAAATATGCTCCTAGTGCTTGCCAAGGACCATCAGCACCGCACTCGACATCACAACCATCGCCAACCCCACGAACCGCCATAGGTTGGTTGGGGTTTCGCCGTCCTCCACCCACCCTGGATCCATGACCGGGCTCCAGCTTCCAGTGGATGAACCTCTCCTAAGTCCAGAGAGCAGGAACCAGCAACAAGAACAAACTCTTACAAGAGCTTACTCTGGGGAGTATTGTGATATAGCAATCCCCAGAGTGTACGCAATTCTCCAACCCCCCAAACATGAGCCAAGACTTCATGAAGGGGTAAGCAGATCTGTTTAATACACACAAAAGGACTTTCTTTTATACAAGTTTTCAGGCCAGAGGCACACCCTCTGGGCCTGGTGGTATACTGTGACAAAAGGGACACAAACCAATAGCAACACTAATTAACAAAATAACACTCCAACATACACAGTAAAATCCCTCCCCTCTATCCTGGAGATAATTGGCTTAAGGAACTGCAGTAAAATCAATAATCATCAGGTACAGAAAATATCTCCATTTTACACTAACAGTAAAATACATAAAAAAATACATAGTTCCTATTATATTACACAGCACCCCCACATTTAACTTATCCCCAGATAGCTCGGATCTAAGCGCCCAATATAGGTGAACAGCGCTCAGATCCCACGAGCAGGGTAAATTTGCCATGGGGTTAAAGTTTTGGGGAAGCCTCTTTTGACCGACCGCACACAGGATTTCCTGCCCAAAACAGTTCCACAGAATTTGGCTGTGTGGCCAGTCTATTTCCCATGTTAAAGTCAGTTCACGTAGAAAATTAACTAGGTTCCATTCGAATGCATGTCGAACGTCGAACGCACTTCGATTACAGCCAAAGCGTCCAAGTTGCAGAGAAGATAAGGGTCAGTGGTTCGTGCCGTTTTGTAGCCGATTTTAGAATTTGACGGCAAACACCGCTGACCGCGTTCGACTAAATAAAGATGGCCGCCGCCACGTGTTCGACTGTACGAACGGCGGCCACCCAGTGGTCGGCAATTAACCTGCAGTTAACCACCAGCCTGGGAGGTAAATAGGCTGCACACTTCCACTTGTGTGTGGACAGCCTGTTTCGTAACTGGTTCGGTAAGCCCCATTTACCGAACCATATGGCAAAACGACATTCACAAACTATTTTTACAGTCTGGGGACACAGTCTTAAAGGGGCAAAATGCCCATAGACTGTTTTTAAAGGGCCATACACCCCAGGGCCATAGTCATGAGGCAGGAGGCTGCCAATTCGGCTTCTCCATAAGCCAGGGGGACAGGGCAGTCTGTCACATGAAAAACCCGTGACAAAAGGCATTTTGTCACAGAACCATTTTTAAAAAAATGGTCCACAACCATGAGAATATTGGTATAACCGATAGAACTAAGAATTTCAATAATGAAGTCCATGGACAAGTGGGACCATGGGACCTCAAGAATAGGAAGAGGTTGCAACAAGCCACAAGCTAGTTTATGAGGCACTTTGGAAACCGCACATACTCCTTAACATCCTTCCTGAGGGAATCCCACCAGAATGACCTCATAATAGCAGAAGTGGGTTTATTAATACCTGGGTGACCAGCAGACACATTGTCGTGAAGCAACTTCATGATATTAACCCTTTCCCCCAATGGAACAAACATTTTGTCCTGAGGTTTACCGCAGGGCGTCTGACACTGAGCCTCCATGATGGAGCCAAGCAGTGGAGAGGACAATGAAAGGACAGTGGACGCAATGATACATTCCGGGGGAATGATATGGGACGTTTCTTGCTCTAGTATTGCCTTGGTATCAAACTGCCTTGATAAGGTGTCGGCCTTGACATTTTTAGAACCAGGTCTATAACTGATAAGATTATTAAAGCAAGAAAGAAATAGAGACCACCTAGCTTGTCTATGAGGTAATTACTTGGCATCTCCTATGTAAGCCAGGTTTTTGTGATCAGCAATGATCAAAAGGGGGTCCTTGGAACCCTCTAAAAGATACTGACACTCCATAAGAGCTAGAATAATAGCCAACAATTCTCTATTGCCAATATCGTAATTGAGCTCAGCAGGAGACAACTTTCTAGAAAAGTAACCACAAGGATGTAACAGAGTTTCCTGGCTCTCCCTTTGGTAGAGAACTGCCCCTACCCCTGTCTCTGAAGCATCAACCTCCAGTATGAAAGGCTTTCTGGTGTCAGGATGTATCAATATGTCGGCAGAGGCAAACCACTGTTTGAGAGTTTGAAAGGCTTCAATAGCCTCCTCAGACCATATCGTACTACTAGCCCCCTTGTGTGTCATATTGGTGATGAGGGCTATTACTGAAGAAAATCCCTTTATAAATCTTCTGTAATAATAGGCGAAACCAATGAACCTTTGAATGGCCTTCAACCCAGTGGGTAAAGGCCACTGTAGAACAGACTCTAGTTTTTTAGGATCCATCTAAAACCCCAAGGCAGAAATATTATATCCTAAAAACTGTACTTCAGACTGGTCAAATATACATTTTTCCAATTTACAATAAAGTTGGTTTTTTAACAAGGTTTGCAGAACTGAGTCTTGCTGAATACTTCTTTTATGTCTCGGTATTGTATAGGGATCTCGGGATTTTGAGGTGTACTAGTGGGTAATTCAATAGTGCCCACTCTTTTGGTGACATGCAATATACACCTTTCATTACACTCCTAATATTTCCCCATTAGCCCAGTCAATGTGAGGGTTATACTTGCTAAACCATGGAAATCCTAATATGATAGGACAAGAAGGAGATGCAATCACCTGAAATGTAATCTCTTCCTTATGTAAGGCACCAATGGAAATATTAATGGGTAAGGTTTCATGTGTTATCAATGGTTGTGAGAGTGGTCTCTCATCAATAGCTTCAACAGCTAGGCGTGAAAGTCCCTCCTCGAGAGGTATAGTATTATCCTTGACAAATTGAACGTCAATGAAGTTTCCAGCAGCACCTGAATCCATCAGGGCTTTGCATGACAAGTTATTTTTGTCAAAGGCGACAGAAATATCAAGAAGAAATCTATTTTTATTCTTTCCAGAGGACGTTTCCATTACACCGAAGACCTGTCCCCTTAAGGTGCGGTAGGTTTCCGGACGTATGGGACAATTGTTTCTCATATGTCCCTTTCTACCGAAGTATAAACATAGGCCTTCTCTTCTTCTATATTGTATTTCTGCCTCTGACAGTCTAGTGACCCCCAACTGCATGGGCTTGGGTTTGGACTGTACAGGAATTTCAGGGACAATAGGTCTGGAAAAAAAGGGAGCTAAATGCATAGTCATGCGTTTGGTCTTGTTTCTAGTAGCCTCCCTGGTTCTCAATCTATTATCAATCTGTATGACAAAAGTGATATATTCATTAAGCTTTTTGGGTAAGTCTTTGGCAACAATCTCATCTAGCATAGTTTCAGATAGTCCCTTAAATGCAGAGATTAACCCACTATTAGTCGGAAGCTAGGGTCCAAAATTCTATGGCATATTCCGAGATAGTAAAAACCAAAGAAAAAAAGTTGCCTGCGCTCTTTCCACATCCCTATCTATTTTTAAACAAACGTAAGTTTGAATTCCGTAAGGAACTCTTGGTAATTGTGTGCCACACTCCTATTACTCTCCCATAATGGATTGGCCAAAGCTTTACCTTTTAACTGATTCATTAGGTAACCAATTTTAGCTCTGTCTGTGGAAAAAAAGATCCCGGTGAGGCCTCAAAATGATACTCTATTTGGTTAAGAAATCCCTGTCATTCTTGAATATTACCATCAAAATGCAGGGGAGGAGTTAGGGAGTTAGTAGGTGCCTTGTGTACTATAGGTGGAGGTACATAAGGTCGAGGTAATGCCGCAGGTTGCAGGTACGCTGTTCGAGTAAGAAGCGTACTGAAGGCCTGGGAAAATTGATCCATGCGGTGATCATTATCCTCCAGTTTCCTTTCACAAGCAGCTATGTGCTTACACAATTCTACAGGATCTATGGCCCTGTCGTAATGTCAGGATTACAGAATGATCCAGCACGTAGAATTGTGTAACACAGAGGACTGATAGGTAACGTATACCGGACCTTAGAATGGCCGGACTAGTGTACCAAAGAATAGTCAGGAATAGCCGAGGTCAAGGGAAACAGAAAGAGACACAACGATAAGGAAAAGCCAGGGGTCAGGGATGCCAGAAAACAGGGAAGTCAAAAACAATGCCAAAGTAAAATAACTAGAAAAAACAGAATCAATAATGCGCTCTCGGACAACCACAAGGGAAACCACGACAGGGCACTGAGTAAGAGGAGAACTGGGCCTAAATACCCCACCTGTGGATCTGATTGATTGTAACCGACCTTTGAACCCAAAGGCAGTTACCAGGTTCCTATTTGCATAATTGCTGCTCAGCACAAACCCTCCTGTGGATTTGGTTGCTGCTCGGCACAACTTTTCCTGTCAGGACAGTAAATGCCATTAATCACATTTTTATGTGCAGAGGAATACGTGACACCTTGTCAGCCATCTTGATGATGATATTTTTATTATTCATCAACTTATCCAAAGCACTTCTTTCCATAGGTGAGATGTATTTGATTGTTTTCTTTTGTGTGGTAATAAGGGATGCCACTATTGAAAACTTCTAATATAGCTGTGCAATTTAATGTTTCGTCCTGCTGCCGGTGTAAAATCTTTGTTCTTATTTCTCCCATTATTATCATAGTTGAGAGTGGTGTTTTTTTGTCATAGAAGAATTCCTTAAGCCTCATTCTTCTAAAAAATTCTTCCAAGTCTGAATAAAACTGGATGTAATCCAGTTTTGTGCTTGGACAGAATGTTAGCCCCTTGGATAAGACGGATTTCTCAGGTTCTGTCAGGTGATGATTGGAGAGGTTAACAATCCCAATATTGTCCATGCAGTGTTCGTGGTAGTTAGCAGGCAGAGGTGGCTCTCTTATTAGGCAATTTAGGCAGCCGCCTAAGTCCTCGCATGGTGTGGGGACTTGCAGCCGCCTAAATCGTCATAGGGTAGACTGATATGTTGGGTCTTCGGTATATGACCAAGGGCCTGACACAGGAATTGGTCTGGCAGCTTGCCCTTTATGCATAAAGCCCCTCCAGTCTGCCCTGACTGAGAGCCAGCCTCCAGTCTGCAGCTCCGCAGGGTGCAGAGCTGCAGACTCAGGTGTCTTGCGATCTTCAGCAAATTAGAATGTCGCACAGGTTACTACGGCAATGCTCTGACTGGAGATCATAAGACTTACCACGGTGCTGCAGAACGGATAGGAAGCCCACTGGACCACTAGGGGAATCCCACTGGACCACCAGGGATAGAGCCAGACCACCAGTAAATAAAAATTAAAAAAAAAAAAAAAGTATATTTATGATGCCCCTCTATACTCCGTCACAGCCCCCCCACCACCCTTTACCCTGTCACAGCAATCCTACCCTGTCACAGCCCACCACCACCTCCTACCTTTCACAGCCCCCTACCCTCTCACAGCCCCCCTACCCTGTCACAGCTCCCCTACTATGTCACAGCCCCTCCTACATTGCTACAGACCTTTGCTTTAGTCCCCCTTACCCTGTAACAGCCCCCTACCTGGTCACTCCACTCCCACCCTTCCTCCACACACCTTGTCACCCCCCACCCATACCCTATCATCCACACACACAATGACACCCCTTTCACACACTATCACCCCCACACACATTGTAACCCCACCCACACACACTGGCACCCCCTACACATACACGATCACCATTACCAAACACTTTTAGCCCCCACACACTGTCACGGGTTTGTAAATCTATTGCTGTGTTTCCTT
>OW240916.1:321592599-321605606 GCA_933207985.1 Pelobates cultripes | reverse complement strand
CAATCCTCCACTAGTCCTAATTCCAGATGTGCTGAATATAGTGAAAGTATTTCCTTTGTTTAGAGTTACCCCAACATAATGGACACAACCAGTCATTTTGAGTAAAAGCAGCAATCTGACTTTATTAGGCCACACTCTGCTTCTTATGCAGTGCCCCTTGCATGGGGTTTCTAATACAAAATCACAAGGGTTTCTTTCCCACAAGCCATTGAGTCTGAGAGATAATTGAGCTCCAATTAAACTAATCCAATTATCTCTAAAATAGGAAAACTTACATACAATTTTTAAATATCAAAAAAATACATGACAACAGCATCGGAACCCCACAAAAATTATATTCCGAAATAGCCCTGATCTGAGCGCACAACATATCCAAAAAGTGCTCAGATCAGTTTGGTAAAAGGAAAGTTATGTTTGTGCATATATGAACTGGCTGCCTGGTAGAGGTGGTATTGTCAATTTGAAAAGGGGTTAATTTGATTGTATGGGTGGTCAGAGCTTACAACCTAAACTTCTCTTTGAAGGAGGGACCCCAGCAGAGCTACTCTGTAAGGTGTGAGAAGTCCCACAAGTCACACATAAGTGTCCTGGAAGTCTGGTTTCAGTATAAACTAATGCTCTCATTTGCCATATGTCTTGATTCCCTCTTAGATAAGGAGTCCTTTGATATGAACAAGCCTTGTGTTCCAATATCAATTCCAAAAGAGATTCATTAATACCTATCCACAGATTAATATTCAAGCATCATTTTTATCATATTTAGAAAGGGACAAGCACAATCTTCCAATCAAGTAAAAACATGATTTGTGAACAAGGGGACCCCACAGAATCTGTTCGGTAACATTAGACGAGCCAAGGTATAATTAAGGGAACACGTACAAGGAGTCCCATCTCCCGTGACACACCCCCTTCGCCAAGCCAAACCAACATTAACCCCTCCTAATCCTGTCACTCTCACCCACTCCAACCATACCAGACTCACCTGCCCTTGCTTTGCCACACTTACCCTATCACAATAACCACCCCCCAATCCTGTCAGACTTACCTTCTCTTGCACTGTCACACTCACCCCCCAACCCTGACACCCCCCATTCATCCTGCCACACTCACCCTACCACATATACCCTTACAATCCTGTCCTCTAACTGTGTCACACTCACCCAAACAATGTCACACACAGACAATGCCAGATACACTCAGAAATACACACACCAGCACTTATGTATACTTGACTGCAAGGCTATGTAACCATACCCCGCAGTCGTGTATAAACGATTTATAAATTTGTTTATTGCAAATGAATTTAGTTTGCAAATTATGCCATAACTACAGTCAGAGAGCTCACAACGCAGTGGCACAGGGAGCTGCGACACTGCAATCCTCTTAACAAAATGTACAGAGACTAGCTCTCTGTATCCAGCGCTGCAAGCTTGTCCTTCAATACAACTACGGCACCTAATACACACTATGCAAACCCTTTTTTTTTGTTTTACTATAAGTGTTAGTGGGGGCTGTGGTGGGACCGCTGCCTAGCTGTGAATTGCCTTGTTTTATATGTGTGCATGTGCCCTCCTAGAATGTCCCCTCTATAATATTCCGCTTTCTGTGCTTTTGACTATAAAATCCTGCAATATACCTTTTGGCCACTGGACCACCCCAATACCCAATTTGGAACGTTTACTTAAAATGTTTACACCTCGCTAACGAGGTGTGAGAAAACACAGACCGCAAGGGAACGAGCGGCGCATGCTTCCCCTGGGTGGCCGCCGGTTCGTATTACTGAACACCCACCAGAAGGAGCATTAGTTTCTCGAATAGTGCTGACCACCCCGATACTCCAATTAGAACGTTTAGTTCTAATTGGAGTATACCTTTTGGCCACCGGACCACCCCAATACCCAATTTGGAACGTTTACTTAAAATGTTTACACCTCACTAACGAGGTGTGAAAACCGCAGACTGCAAGGGAACGAGCGGCGCGTGCTTCCCCTGGGTGGCCGCCGTTTTATATCACCGAACGCCCATCAGGGGGATCATTCGACTCCCGAACTGGCCTGCGTACACTGTCTTTGATCCCGGTGTCAGGGATCATCCTACCTGCTCCTAACGGAGATATAATCACTGCCACTCTCAAAACTGGGAGCTACGAGGCTAGGCTTGTGGCTACCCAGGCAATCGCTCTCTCCGGTGGATACCTGAGTATGGGTATCCACCTGAGAGAGGGATGCGCACCAGCAGGGCATGTTTGCGCCATTCTCGCGAGTAAAGCAGGAAGCAGGCGACCAATCCGAGAAGGAGCGCTTCAAATGAGGTTTCACGCCCTTCCGTCCCTGAGCACCGATTGGTGCTGCCGAGTTTCGCTCCCTTTCTTCGGATTGGGCGTCAAAACTCTTTCCTCCCCCTTTCCTCCCCCTAACGGATGTACAGAGCCGGAGATATCAGTGTCGAAAGTCTGGGGCTCAAGGCTCTGTACATCACCGAAATTAGTTCCATCACATCCAATTGCCCCACTTTTTGCAGGGGCACTAGGGGGTCTCGGGGCTATTCATCCGTATAAAGCGTAACCCTGTACCCACTTCTCGTCCCAGGGCACCGAACCCCAAAGTTCACCCCCCTGCATGTAATGTGTACTCATGCGTGTCCCTGTGTCCTGTTAGTATCTCCCAGAGTGGGAGATGGTTATCTGTTCCCCAGCCTCCTCCTGCATGAAATTGTGTTGTGTTGGATGGAGACCCCCTGCAGGGGGTCTGTGCATAAAAAGCTGTGTGCCCAAATAAACATTGTCAAAAAATTGTATCCTGGAACTGTGTACCCGTCCAGTTACTGGGGAAATGGGTCTGATCTATCCTTACCGAAGGGGATAACCTACCAGGTTACCCAGGTCCCGCTACAGGGCCTCATGTTTTGAAACTTGAGTCACCACTGTTAGCAGGCTCAGTTTGGTTTGGGTCATTGACATTTATGGTGGGAATTTGTTGGTTTTCAATGGTACAATCAGTTAATTTTTCATTTGGGCTTTTTTGTGCTGTGTGAGGCCTAACAGTTTCTTATATTTTTTCCTGATGAGACTCTCTTGTTTCTTCCTGTTGAAATAATCCATTTCTTTTTCAATTGCTTTGGTTTTGGCTGTGATCTGTTGAAGATCTATTTTTTTTTTTGAAGAGTATTTTTTGTTTTTGACCATATAGCTGGTGATATAGGTTGGTGCATAGTTTCTCACTGGTCCGTCTGCAGAGATTCTCAGTGTATGGTGAGTTGTGGGTAGTTGAAAGTGGGTTCTTGGAGTCCATTCGGGATTAGATTAATTTTCTTTCAACCCTCAAGACATTTGAGATTAAAATGATCACACATTTCAACACCAAAAATGAATGACTTAATGTAGCTCTGGCTTTCTCACACAATACCAAAACTTTATTTAAACACAAATCTTAATGTCTTATATAGTTCTTTTTCATGTGCATATGTAGAGGGTATTGTGTATGGGCATACCAAAGAGGGACTACTTTAACTGTTTCCCCCACCTCCATCTCTCTACTTTTCTGAAATAACCAAACCACAAACTTGGAGAAATAAGCCACAGCTTTTAAAAATAATATATATATATATATATATATATATATATATATATATATATATATATAGCCAATGATACACACTGTGATACAGAAAACAAACGATTATCAGCACCCCTGGATTTCCAATATCAAAATACTTTATTGTCAAGTCGACGTTTCAGTCCCTAATCCGGGACTTTCATCAGGACATACCATATATAAAGATATATATATATCTTTAACATCAAGCTTTATAACATATTAATATAATATACCTTTCTCAGTAAAACAAACGTCACTGAGTACCACCTTGCAAACCTAACAATCATTTGGGCAACTGTCCTCACCCCTCATCACAACCAGCACAAAGGCCTTTCTTGGTCCTTCCATTATCATAATGCTAACCACTAGCCAATCATTGGCTCAGTGGGAACATTGTTTATCCATTCCTGCACCGAGCCTAGGGGAGGGATCAACCCCGATCCTACATCTTTCCGTGGACCCCTGGTCCAATCCCTAGTTGGCAAGGGCCATTTACCAACACAAGCCCCGTTGTTTTACCTCATTTAAAAAAAAGGCCCCAACACCACTGCCATGGCCTCCTCCAAAACATCATGTAACGCCAAGTTAAATAAATCAAAGCCCACCTCCGTAAGCTAGACCACGTCACTCTGGAAATACATTGCAGCATTACAACTAACAAAGCTGTCCCATTATTGCCCTAGAGGTATACCCCATGGGCACAGGAGGTAGATACCCAGACTGCATCATGGGAGCCACTGAAGGAACTGGCCGGGTCATATCCCAGAAGCTGATTCCACCCGTTATGTAGCAGCAGGAGGAATTGTGATCAGGAGAAACCTATGGAGATACCAGAGATGAGAGAAATCCCCTCTTATTTCCCTAGCGCTAGCAGACCCAGTCATCTGCCATTTAATTTGCCATCAAATGGCAGATGAAATTTAATGTTGAAGAATGCAAAGTTATGCACTTCGGCATCAAGAATGCTCAAGCAACGTATACCCTTAATGGAAGCGTATTAGAGATAATCACACACAAGAAGGACTTGGGAATTGTTATAAACAACAAACTATGCAACAATGTGCAATGTCAATCAGCAGTGGCCAAGGCCAGTAAGGTATTGTCATGCATGAAAAAGGACATTCATTCTCGGGGCGAGAATATCATTTTGCCTCTTTATAAATCACTGGTAAGACCACATATTGAATATGCTGTGCAATTTTGGGCACCTGTTCTAAAGAAGGATATTACGGCACTAAAAAGAGTGCAGAGGCGGGCTACAAATTTCATAAAAGGAATTGAACATATCAGCTATTATTATTTTATTATTTATATAGCGCCATCAGATTCCGTAGGGCTGTACAATGGGTAGACTAACAGACATGTAATCGTAACCAGACAACTAGACGTACAGGAACAGAGAGGTGGAGGGCCCTGCTCAATTAGCTTACATTCTAGAGGGAATGGGGTATAGTGACACAGTAACAGAGGGATTGAGGGCCAGCTCAGTGAGCTTACATGTTAGAGGGAGTGGGGTATAGTGACACAGTAACAGAGGGATTGAGGGCCCTGCTTAGTGAGTTTACATGCTAAAGGGAGTGGGGTATAGTGAAGTGACACAGTAACACAGGGATTGAGGGCCTGCTCAGTGAGTTTACATGTTAGAGGGAGTGGGGTATAATGACACAGTAACAGAGGGATTGAGTTAGGGCAAGTTAGATTTGAGATGGGTAAAAGGAGAGTATTGCGTTTTGTAGAGAAAAGCTGGAGATCAAGGCAGTTGAGGTTTCTGCAAGATTAGAGAGTTGAGGGTGGTGAAATTTGGGTACGGGGTATGCTGATGTCAAATGTTAGTAGATGGTGGTCAGACAAAGGAAATGGAACAGTAGAGAGATTAGATGTGGTACAGAGATTGGTGAAGATGAGGTCAAGAGTGTTTCCTGCCGTATGAGTTGCTGAAGTAGACAACTGCGTGAGGCCAACGGAGGAGGTTAAATAGAGCAGACGGAAGGTATCAGGGCAGTTGAGGTTGTTGATTGGGATGTTAAAGTCCCCAAGTATGAGGGAGGGAGTGCTAGAGGAGAGAAAGTGGGGTAGCCATGAAGAAAAGTATTCGATGAATAGCCTAGGATGACCGGGGGGGGGGCGATAGATGACGGCAATTCTTAAAGGAGTGGGCTTTAAAAGACGGACAGTGTGAACTTCAAAGGAAGTAAAGGAAAGGGCAGGGGCAGGGAGGATAGGTTGAAAGGTACGTAGAGGGGAGAGAAGTATGCCTACACCGCCTCCTTTACAGTTGAGTCTGAGAGTGTGGGAGAATTGTAGTCCACCGAAACATAAAGAAGCGGGAGTAGCGGTATCAGAGGGGGACAGCCAGGTCTCAGTGAGTGCCAGTATTGTGAGTGAGTTAGAGATGACAAGGTTGTGTATAGCTGTTGATTTAATATTACTATAGATTGCAAGAAAGGTTAACAACTCTTTAGTTTAGTTGTCTCAGAGGGATACGATAACATTATGCAAATAACCCTGCTTCTTTCTTTGAGGATGTAGGAGCCCCTGACAGACCATCTGCTTCTGTGCACTGCCTCAGCAGCAATCTATATTATATATCCAGGTGAATCCATCCTGGAATTGAGGCAAATGAAAGGCAAATTAAGGTGCCAGACCTTCCCACACATAAAGTAAATAACATGGTCTGCACTTAAAAAATAAGCCTTGAGATCCACAGTAAAAAAAAAAAATAAAAAAAATAATCAATGAACAAAGAAAATGAAAAAAGTGCAAATTTATTGGTAAGATAGCAGCGGTCATAGGCAAAAAAATAGTTATAGCCAAAGAAAAACAAGTTACCTGCGCTCTCTCCTTAATCCCTATGTATTTTTAAACACATGGAGGGTTTTAGTTACCTCCAATGGCCATGAGAGGGTAAGCCCACCTGCCAACTTCAAAGGGGGTCTGCCTAGGGGGGTCTGCCTTGACGTTGGCAGGTGGGCTTACCCTCTCATGGCCATTGGAGGTAACTAAAAAAAAAACCTCCATTTGTTTAAAAATGCATAGGGATTAAGGAGAGAACGCAGGGCTATATATTGGGGCTGATGTGTACTGTAGTCATTGCTGCCACCCAGAAGTGATGGGAGTGAGCGCAGGACTTATCTTTTTGCAAAAAAAAATAGTTATGGCAAAGTTCAGAAAAAGTGAATACAGGATCTTCAAAAATGTAGGTATTTCCAGCCAAATGTATGAAGTTCAGTGACAATAAAATAGTTTCAGGCAGAAGTGACATGCTTGCTAAATGTGAACACTGTTGCAAACAGATGGAAAGGAAATAATACCTTTTAGTTGCCAAACATGAGGGAGACTATCATCACCACTACCTGTCCAAAAATGAGAGAGTGTAACCGTGGATGCGTTTTGCACCCCCCTGGTGCTTTCTCACCAAGTTCCGCAGTTCAGCAAGAGCAAAATCACTTAAAACATTTTTGTCCCTAGTCTTTTTTCGTCACAATCGAAAACAGAAACTTTGTTGTGTTGCAAAGGTGGACCAATATGGACAGAAAATTTGAAATTATTGTAAACTGGCCAGTAAAACCACACATTTCATGTCTTCAGTCACCAAATCAAAATATGAAATCAAAGATTTCATTAACTGCTCTGCGGAAGGGGTGATTTATCTCATAACGTGCAATAAGTGTAACAAACAACATGTAGGACAGACCAAACGTAAGTTAAAAATCAGGATAGCTGAACACATTCACAGTATCAAACATAACACTACAAAACAAACAACAGTATCAAGGCACCTCCAGTCTTTCGCTGGAACTAACTTGTCTAAATTAAATAATGTCTTCTCTTTTTCAGTAACAGAAAATTGTAGACTAGACATAAGAAGATGCAACATGGCAGAATTCCTTCCGAAAAACAAATATTTGGGATCTTAACCTTACAAACAAGGTTCGTTTTGGGTCTAAATGTGGAGTGGGATACCAATTAAATGTTCTGACATTAATGCTAACTTTCTAAATAATCAAAATTTCCTTAGTTTTCCTTTACCCTAGAAAGGAATATTCAATACTATTAGAAATATTTATATTCTTGTTATCATTTAACCCTATCCATACTGGGACCCACAGGGAGATTTGTTTTCCTTGCATTAACACATCTGCTCATATTTCTGTACTTTTGGGCTCATTCTGACAATTGTTTGGGTTCATACTTCCGATACATCCCTGAGACCTTGTTGGGATTTTAGATCAATGTTTATCTAAATCACTGATAAAATCGTTCAGCAGTAATATTGGGCTTCATCATGTGATTTTTTTTTTTATTATAATTAATCTTTATTGCTTGTTTTTTTTTAGACACATCATAGACATAAAAATATATTAACCCCTTAAGGACACAGCTTCAGAAGCTTGACTTACGCTTAATGACACAAGCAATTTTTGCATTTTCTTGCTGTTTGCGTTCAACTGCAATTTGCATCTCTCTCATTTATTGCACCGACACATATTATATACTGTTTTTTAAAGGACAGAAAGGGCTTTAATTTGATATAACATATATATATATATATAAATGCTTACTTATTATAAAAAAAATACAGAAAAATGCAAAAAAAATGAAAAATATTGTTTTTTTTTACAGTTTTTGCAATAATAATGTGTGCATAATTAGTGCAGGTTAAGGAAAGTAATTAAAAATAAATTTATTTATTTGTTCTGATTTACAGAATATATAATGTGTCTGGGATTTTAAGTTTTTTTTGGTAGTTACAGGTCACAAAGCACAAGGAGTAAAATAAACTTTAATGTGGAGCGATTTTAGAATTTGGTATGTTTGTCTTGTAAGCTTAATAGCCATAAAAGAAAACAAAATTGCCACACAAAAAGTATATATTTATATAAAGTAGACATCACAGGCTATTTACCTAAGGTTGTTTTGACACTTTCTACGTAGCCATTTCACCGCCAACCTCTGCTAAATATTGGAGTAAAATTGTGTTTTTTTTTGTTTTTGGCACACAAACTTATAACAGAGAAATTCTCGTGTATATTTTGTAAAGTTGGTGTGTGCTATTCCTGTACAAAGTTTTATTTTGTGTTCAGTTACATCTGCTGAGTAAAATGACACCCCCATTGTATGTCTTTTGCACTATTTCGTGAAGTTACAGTGCCATACAGGATACCTGTCCTTTTCAGTATTCACAGTAGAATTTTGAGAGATGGATTTAATGAGCCTTAGCTTCCATTTGGGGTATTATAACAGTTTGACTGTTCAGAAAACCCCCACAAAGGCCTACCATTTGTAAAAGTAGACACTCCAGGGTATCTCATAAGGTGCATATTGTGCCTTAACATGCCCCCATTTTTTCACCAATATATGCCAAAGTATGTGGTAAAAAATAATTTTGTGCATTTTTTACATACGGATTGCATTTTTGCTGGGCGTTTTGTATATTTCATATGTGCCACTAAGTTCAAACCCCCCAAATTATGCTCAGCTAAGTCTTCTGAGTAAAATGACACCCCATATGAATGTCTTTGGCACTATTTCGTGAAGCTACAGTGCCATATAGGAGACCTATCCTTTACAGTATTCACAGTAGAATTTTGAGAGACGGATTTAATGAGCCTTAGCTTCCATTTGGGGTATTATAACAGTTTGACTGTTCAAAAAAAACCCACAAAGGCCTACCATTTGTAAAAGTAGACACTCCAGGGTATCTCATAAGGTGCATATTGTGCCTTAACATACCCCCATTTTTTCACCAATATATGCCCAAGTATGTGGTAAAAAAATTATTTTGTGCATTTTTTACATACGGATTGCATTTTTGCTGGGCGTTTTGTATATTTCATATGTGCCACTAAGTTCAAACCTCCCAAATTATGCTCAGCTAAGTCTTTTGAGTAAAAATACACCCCCAATGAATGTCTTTGTCACTATTTTGTGAAGCTACAGTGCCATATAGGAGACAAAGCCATATCCGTTTTTACCAAACTTTGAATTTTGACGCTGGGCCTATGTGCAATTTCCAAGCATCTTCGCAGGTTTTAAATTCAATCTACCCCACAAAGGCCTACCATTTCTTAAAGTAGACACCCCAGGACACCCCAGGGTGTTTCAAAAGGTATAGTTTGAACCTTAGCGTGGGATCATTTTTCCGCTAGCTTGTACCAGATGTAGTGGTAATAAGCGTTTTTCTGCCTTTTTGACATACAAAGTGAGTTTGCACAGTATATTTTGCAAACCTTATGTGTGCTACGACTGTATAATACTTCATATGTTGCTCAGCTATGTCGGCTGAGTACAGCAATACCCCCGTATGTACCTTTGCCAGGTATGTGTGGACATCGGAGGGGCACATTTGGGACACAGCCATTCCAGTTTTTTTCAAACTTTGAATTTTTATGCTGTGCCTATGTCCCATTTTAGAGTATTTTACCAGGCTATATAATCCAAATTCCCCATAAAGCCATACCATTTCTTAAAGAAGACATCCCAGGGTATTTCAAAAGGCATATTTTGAACCTTAGTGTGGGATCATTTTTCCGCTAGCTTGTACCAAGTGTAGTGGTAATAAGCATTTTTTCTGCCTTTTTGACATATAAAGTGAGTTTGCGCAGCATATTTTGCAAACCTTATGTGTACTATGACTGTATAATACTTCATATGTTGCTCAGCTATGTCGGCTGAGTACAGCAATACCCCCGTATGTACCTTTGCCAGGTACATGTGGATGTTGAAGGGGCGCATTTGAGACGCAGCCATTCAGTTTTTTTCTAACTTTGAAGTTTTACGCTGTGTCCATGTTCCAATTTGGAGTAGTTTAGGCGGTTGGTTATTGAAACTTCCCCACAAACACATACTATTTATTAAAGAATACACCCTGGGGTAATTCAAAAGGCATATTTTGAACCTTGGCGTGGGATAATTTTTTCTCTAGTTTGCTCCAGGTGTAGTGTTAATGAGCGTTTTTAAAATGTATTTTTTTACTTTTTATAACTTTTTTACTTTTAAAAACTAGTTTTTAAACTTTTGTTTTGCTTATAAATTTTTTTTAAACTTTTCTAAACTTTCTTAAAACTTTTTTACAGATTTAACATTTTTCTAAGCTTTTTTTTTTACCGTTAACCCCTAACTAGCAGTACGCAGCAGTAACAGTAAATTCCCCATTTTCCCATAACTCCCACCCACCCCAACTAGCAAAATATATAGTTATAAAATATTTAAATTAATTAATTAAATAAATTGAACCCCTGAGGGTTAAAAAAAATAAATAAAAGTTAATCCTCAGGGGTTAAAAAAAAATTAGATCACAGTATAATACTGTGATCTCTATTTGATCGCTGTAGGCAGTGATCGACTGGCAGGGAAGGGGTTAATTTTTATTTGGACTAGGTAAAGTGTGTTTTGTTTGTTTTTTTTACTTAAATGTTATTAAAACATTTTTTTAAGCTTAATTTTTAACTTTTTAAAGTTTCTTTTAAAACTTTTTTTTAACGTTAACCCCTAGTTAGCCTAACGTCAAATCCCCCAATTCCCCACTAGCTTCCACCTACCCCAGCTATCTAAATATATAATTTAAAAATAATTTAATTAATTAATTTAATTAATTTAACCCCTGAGGGTTAAAAAAAAAAGAATTAACCCTCAGGGGTTAAAAAAAAAAATCAGATCATAGTAAAATGTAATCCCTGCCAATTGATCACTATAGTCAGTGATCAATTGGCAGGGAAGGGGTTCATTTTTTATTAAAATGGGTAAGGGGGGGGACACTTTAAATAAACTTTATTTTTTTAAACAGCAGGGGGCAGGATCAGCACTGATCCGGCTCCCTGCACTTCACACAGAACCCGGAAGTGCAGGGAGCCGGTAGGTAAGTAGACAGAGCACATGTGCTCGCTCCGACTTGTGGTCAGAGCGAGCACATGTGCTGGGCAGCTTGACCGGGTGCTCCCGGTATGCCTCCAATGCAGAGGCTTCCCGGGAGCACCATTAACCCCGCGATCGCCGCGATAGCGGCGATCCGGGGTTAATTTTACCGCGTGACGGACGAGGTCCGTCACCCGTCGTTAAGGGTCTCCCCTGCGTGACGGACCTCGTCCGTCACCCGTCCTGAAGGGGTTAACAGCTAATTGGAATTCTGACATAATTTAACTTATCTGTCAGCTGCCCGAACACAAACAAAGTTTTAATACTATAATTTTTCAGATTTTTTTTTGAAGAGCAAAGTAAACATGTTTCTAATTATTCTGATCAAAGAGCTTATACTAATTGATTATTTTTAATAAATCTAAAACTATTTCCATCAAGTGCCAGCATTTGGCACCAAACATATTATGAATGTTTTTTTGATTGGTGGTGTTCTCAAAACAAAATAAATTGTATAATGTCAAAAAATATCACATTTTAAATTAAAATGTTATTTAGTTGTTACCTTTTACGACTGGCTAAGAAAATTATTCATCACAATTTCAAAATATGGTACATTGAACATAATGGAGCAGCTAACTCACCATTAGATCACCTCCTAATGTCCATTTAATTTAAGTACCCTGGTTTGTACCCAATTTTGACAACCCCCCATTGTTATGGGCTGCATTTTTGTATGGTAGTGAAAAACCCAATAAACTCCAAATTTAGAAGTAAAATGATAATAATAAAAACTGAACATTTTTTTCTAATCAGTTAGTCAGAAAAAGTATTGCAAAGTGTGATTACCATTGGATGCACTTCCTATGCTTTTAACTAAATTTAGCAAGAAGCTTTAGAAGTAGAAAAGTGCTCTAATTTGAATCTGAGTATTTTTTTATTTCCACAGAGACTTGAATACATCATGCAAAGCCCATAGCATATATTAATTTTTCAGCAGAAAACATATCCTTATCAAATAGCCAATTTAATTTTTTGCAATGTTTATATTAGCGTGATACGACACATTAATATATTCCTCAGTGCTTTTTAATTGGCAAATAAAACATACAAGTAGTTAATTATGAACATGGGTAAAAAGTTAGATAAATTAAAATAGCTCGGTTTCTAAAATAATGTAAAGAAACTGGGACATAATTATAAAACGGTGTATCCATAAGGCAGGATAGATTGTAGATATTAATTTTTGGACGTATCACGATTTGTCTGACTTGTTGAGAATTCATTCATTTGTTTGAATAAAAAAAGAACTGCCCTCTTGGGTAACTGCCACAAATTCGCACAGGTGGTCTGGGATTAAATAGGGTCTCATGGTGTAGTGGTCCACGTGAATCATAACACCAGAATGCATCATGTGTATTATGCTGACACAGCAATTGAGCAGGTAATTTCTGGTTGTAAATGGGGAAGGAAGTGAAATAGATTAATTTTCTGTAGTCTGATAAGCTCATCGATGCAATGATGTACAGGGGTATGTCTGTTCATGTTTTCTGTGTC
>OW240916.1:321542706-321592499 GCA_933207985.1 Pelobates cultripes | reverse complement strand
CGATACTCCAATTAGAACGTTTAGTTCTAATTGGAGTATACCTTTTGGCCACCGGACCACCCCAATACCCAATTTGGAACGTTTACTTAAAATGTTTACACCTCACTAACGAGGTGTGAAAACCGCAGACTGCAAGGGAACGAGCGGCGCGTGCTTCCCCTGGGTGGCCGCCGTTTTATATCACCGAACGCCCATCAGGGGGATCATTCGACTCCCGAACTGGCCTGCGTACACTGTCTTTGATCCCGGTGTCAGGGATCATCCTACCTGCTCCTAACGGAGATATAATCACTGCCACTCTCAAAACTGGGAGCTACGAGGCTAGGCTTGTGGCTACCCAGGCAATCGCTCTCTCCGGTGGATACCTGAGTATGGGTATCCACCTGAGAGAGGGATGCGCACCAGCAGGGCATGTTTGCGCCATTCTCGCGAGTAAAGCAGGAAGCAGGCGACCAATCCGAGAAGGAGCGCTTCAAATGAGGTTTCACGCCCTTCCGTCCCTGAGCACCGATTGGTGCTGCCGAGTTTCGCTCCCTTTCTTCGGATTGGGCGTCAAAACTCTTTCCTCCCCCTTTCCTCCCCCTAACGGATGTACAGAGCCGGAGATATCAGTGTCGAAAGTCTGGGGCTCAAGGCTCTGTACATCACCGAAATTAGTTCCATCACATCCAATTGCCCCACTTTTTGCAGGGGCACTAGGGGGTCTCGGGGCTATTCATCCGTATAAAGCGTAACCCTGTACCCACTTCTCGTCCCAGGGCACCGAACCCCAAAGTTCACCCCCCTGCATGTAATGTGTACTCATGCGTGTCCCTGTGTCCTGTTAGTATCTCCCAGAGTGGGAGATGGTTATCTGTTCCCCAGCCTCCTCCTGCATGAAATTGTGTTGTGTTGGATGGAGACCCCCTGCAGGGGGTCTGTGCATAAAAAGCTGTGTGCCCAAATAAACATTGTCAAAAAATTGTATCCTGGAACTGTGTACCCGTCCAGTTACTGGGGAAATGGGTCTGATCTATCCTTACCGAAGGGGATAACCTACCAGGTTACCCAGGTCCCGCTACAGGGCCTCATGTTTTGAAACTTGAGTCACCACTGTTAGCAGGCTCAGTTTGGTTTGGGTCATTGACATTTATGGTGGGAATTTGTTGGTTTTCAATGGTACAATCAGTTAATTTTTCATTTGGGCTTTTTTGTGCTGTGTGAGGCCTAACAGTTTCTTATATTTTTTCCTGATGAGACTCTCTTGTTTCTTCCTGTTGAAATAATCCATTTCTTTTTCAATTGCTTTGGTTTTGGCTGTGATCTGTTGAAGATCTATTTTTTTTTTTGAAGAGTATTTTTTGTTTTTGACCATATAGCTGGTGATATAGGTTGGTGCATAGTTTCTCACTGGTCCGTCTGCAGAGATTCTCAGTGTATGGTGAGTTGTGGGTAGTTGAAAGTGGGTTCTTGGAGTCCATTCGGGATTAGATTAATTTTCTTTCAACCCTCAAGACATTTGAGATTAAAATGATCACACATTTCAACACCAAAAATGAATGACTTAATGTAGCTCTGGCTTTCTCACACAATACCAAAACTTTATTTAAACACAAATCTTAATGTCTTATATAGTTCTTTTTCATGTGCATATGTAGAGGGTATTGTGTATGGGCATACCAAAGAGGGACTACTTTAACTGTTTCCCCCACCTCCATCTCTCTACTTTTCTGAAATAACCAAACCACAAACTTGGAGAAATAAGCCACAGCTTTTAAAAATAATATATATATATATATATATATATATATATATATATATATATATATATAGCCAATGATACACACTGTGATACAGAAAACAAACGATTATCAGCACCCCTGGATTTCCAATATCAAAATACTTTATTGTCAAGTCGACGTTTCAGTCCCTAATCCGGGACTTTCATCAGGACATACCATATATAAAGATATATATATATCTTTAACATCAAGCTTTATAACATATTAATATAATATACCTTTCTCAGTAAAACAAACGTCACTGAGTACCACCTTGCAAACCTAACAATCATTTGGGCAACTGTCCTCACCCCTCATCACAACCAGCACAAAGGCCTTTCTTGGTCCTTCCATTATCATAATGCTAACCACTAGCCAATCATTGGCTCAGTGGGAACATTGTTTATCCATTCCTGCACCGAGCCTAGGGGAGGGATCAACCCCGATCCTACATCTTTCCGTGGACCCCTGGTCCAATCCCTAGTTGGCAAGGGCCATTTACCAACACAAGCCCCGTTGTTTTACCTCATTTAAAAAAAAGGCCCCAACACCACTGCCATGGCCTCCTCCAAAACATCATGTAACGCCAAGTTAAATAAATCAAAGCCCACCTCCGTAAGCTAGACCACGTCACTCTGGAAATACATTGCAGCATTACAACTAACAAAGCTGTCCCATTATTGCCCTAGAGGTATACCCCATGGGCACAGGAGGTAGATACCCAGACTGCATCATGGGAGCCACTGAAGGAACTGGCCGGGTCATATCCCAGAAGCTGATTCCACCCGTTATGTAGCAGCAGGAGGAATTGTGATCAGGAGAAACCTATGGAGATACCAGAGATGAGAGAAATCCCCTCTTATTTCCCTAGCGCTAGCAGACCCAGTCATCTGCCATTTAATTTGCCATCAAATGGCAGATGAAATTTAATGTTGAAGAATGCAAAGTTATGCACTTCGGCATCAAGAATGCTCAAGCAACGTATACCCTTAATGGAAGCGTATTAGAGATAATCACACACAAGAAGGACTTGGGAATTGTTATAAACAACAAACTATGCAACAATGTGCAATGTCAATCAGCAGTGGCCAAGGCCAGTAAGGTATTGTCATGCATGAAAAAGGACATTCATTCTCGGGGCGAGAATATCATTTTGCCTCTTTATAAATCACTGGTAAGACCACATATTGAATATGCTGTGCAATTTTGGGCACCTGTTCTAAAGAAGGATATTACGGCACTAAAAAGAGTGCAGAGGCGGGCTACAAATTTCATAAAAGGAATTGAACATATCAGCTATTATTATTTTATTATTTATATAGCGCCATCAGATTCCGTAGGGCTGTACAATGGGTAGACTAACAGACATGTAATCGTAACCAGACAACTAGACGTACAGGAACAGAGAGGTGGAGGGCCCTGCTCAATTAGCTTACATTCTAGAGGGAATGGGGTATAGTGACACAGTAACAGAGGGATTGAGGGCCAGCTCAGTGAGCTTACATGTTAGAGGGAGTGGGGTATAGTGACACAGTAACAGAGGGATTGAGGGCCCTGCTTAGTGAGTTTACATGCTAAAGGGAGTGGGGTATAGTGAAGTGACACAGTAACACAGGGATTGAGGGCCTGCTCAGTGAGTTTACATGTTAGAGGGAGTGGGGTATAATGACACAGTAACAGAGGGATTGAGTTAGGGCAAGTTAGATTTGAGATGGGTAAAAGGAGAGTATTGCGTTTTGTAGAGAAAAGCTGGAGATCAAGGCAGTTGAGGTTTCTGCAAGATTAGAGAGTTGAGGGTGGTGAAATTTGGGTACGGGGTATGCTGATGTCAAATGTTAGTAGATGGTGGTCAGACAAAGGAAATGGAACAGTAGAGAGATTAGATGTGGTACAGAGATTGGTGAAGATGAGGTCAAGAGTGTTTCCTGCCGTATGAGTTGCTGAAGTAGACAACTGCGTGAGGCCAACGGAGGAGGTTAAATAGAGCAGACGGAAGGTATCAGGGCAGTTGAGGTTGTTGATTGGGATGTTAAAGTCCCCAAGTATGAGGGAGGGAGTGCTAGAGGAGAGAAAGTGGGGTAGCCATGAAGAAAAGTATTCGATGAATAGCCTAGGATGACCGGGGGGGGGGCGATAGATGACGGCAATTCTTAAAGGAGTGGGCTTTAAAAGACGGACAGTGTGAACTTCAAAGGAAGTAAAGGAAAGGGCAGGGGCAGGGAGGATAGGTTGAAAGGTACGTAGAGGGGAGAGAAGTATGCCTACACCGCCTCCTTTACAGTTGAGTCTGAGAGTGTGGGAGAATTGTAGTCCACCGAAACATAAAGAAGCGGGAGTAGCGGTATCAGAGGGGGACAGCCAGGTCTCAGTGAGTGCCAGTATTGTGAGTGAGTTAGAGATGACAAGGTTGTGTATAGCTGTTGATTTAATATTACTATAGATTGCAAGAAAGGTTAACAACTCTTTAGTTTAGTTGTCTCAGAGGGATACGATAACATTATGCAAATAACCCTGCTTCTTTCTTTGAGGATGTAGGAGCCCCTGACAGACCATCTGCTTCTGTGCACTGCCTCAGCAGCAATCTATATTATATATCCAGGTGAATCCATCCTGGAATTGAGGCAAATGAAAGGCAAATTAAGGTGCCAGACCTTCCCACACATAAAGTAAATAACATGGTCTGCACTTAAAAAATAAGCCTTGAGATCCACAGTAAAAAAAAAAAATAAAAAAAATAATCAATGAACAAAGAAAATGAAAAAAGTGCAAATTTATTGGTAAGATAGCAGCGGTCATAGGCAAAAAAATAGTTATAGCCAAAGAAAAACAAGTTACCTGCGCTCTCTCCTTAATCCCTATGTATTTTTAAACACATGGAGGGTTTTAGTTACCTCCAATGGCCATGAGAGGGTAAGCCCACCTGCCAACTTCAAAGGGGGTCTGCCTAGGGGGGTCTGCCTTGACGTTGGCAGGTGGGCTTACCCTCTCATGGCCATTGGAGGTAACTAAAAAAAAAACCTCCATTTGTTTAAAAATGCATAGGGATTAAGGAGAGAACGCAGGGCTATATATTGGGGCTGATGTGTACTGTAGTCATTGCTGCCACCCAGAAGTGATGGGAGTGAGCGCAGGACTTATCTTTTTGCAAAAAAAAATAGTTATGGCAAAGTTCAGAAAAAGTGAATACAGGATCTTCAAAAATGTAGGTATTTCCAGCCAAATGTATGAAGTTCAGTGACAATAAAATAGTTTCAGGCAGAAGTGACATGCTTGCTAAATGTGAACACTGTTGCAAACAGATGGAAAGGAAATAATACCTTTTAGTTGCCAAACATGAGGGAGACTATCATCACCACTACCTGTCCAAAAATGAGAGAGTGTAACCGTGGATGCGTTTTGCACCCCCCTGGTGCTTTCTCACCAAGTTCCGCAGTTCAGCAAGAGCAAAATCACTTAAAACATTTTTGTCCCTAGTCTTTTTTCGTCACAATCGAAAACAGAAACTTTGTTGTGTTGCAAAGGTGGACCAATATGGACAGAAAATTTGAAATTATTGTAAACTGGCCAGTAAAACCACACATTTCATGTCTTCAGTCACCAAATCAAAATATGAAATCAAAGATTTCATTAACTGCTCTGCGGAAGGGGTGATTTATCTCATAACGTGCAATAAGTGTAACAAACAACATGTAGGACAGACCAAACGTAAGTTAAAAATCAGGATAGCTGAACACATTCACAGTATCAAACATAACACTACAAAACAAACAACAGTATCAAGGCACCTCCAGTCTTTCGCTGGAACTAACTTGTCTAAATTAAATAATGTCTTCTCTTTTTCAGTAACAGAAAATTGTAGACTAGACATAAGAAGATGCAACATGGCAGAATTCCTTCCGAAAAACAAATATTTGGGATCTTAACCTTACAAACAAGGTTCGTTTTGGGTCTAAATGTGGAGTGGGATACCAATTAAATGTTCTGACATTAATGCTAACTTTCTAAATAATCAAAATTTCCTTAGTTTTCCTTTACCCTAGAAAGGAATATTCAATACTATTAGAAATATTTATATTCTTGTTATCATTTAACCCTATCCATACTGGGACCCACAGGGAGATTTGTTTTCCTTGCATTAACACATCTGCTCATATTTCTGTACTTTTGGGCTCATTCTGACAATTGTTTGGGTTCATACTTCCGATACATCCCTGAGACCTTGTTGGGATTTTAGATCAATGTTTATCTAAATCACTGATAAAATCGTTCAGCAGTAATATTGGGCTTCATCATGTGATTTTTTTTTTTATTATAATTAATCTTTATTGCTTGTTTTTTTTTAGACACATCATAGACATAAAAATATATTAACCCCTTAAGGACACAGCTTCAGAAGCTTGACTTACGCTTAATGACACAAGCAATTTTTGCATTTTCTTGCTGTTTGCGTTCAACTGCAATTTGCATCTCTCTCATTTATTGCACCGACACATATTATATACTGTTTTTTAAAGGACAGAAAAGGGCTTTAATTTGATATAACATATATATATATAAATGCTTACTTATTATAAAAAAAATACAGAAAAATGCAAAAAAAATGAAAAATATTGGTTTTTTTTACAGTTTTTGCAATAATAATGTGTGTATAATTAGTGCAGGTTAAGGAAAGTAATTAAAAATAAATTTATTTATTTGTTCTGATTTACAGAATATATAATGTGTCTGGGATTTTAAGTTTTTTTTGGTAGTTACAGGTCACAAAGCACAAGGAGTAAAATAAACTTTAATGTGGAGCGATTTTAGAATTTGGTATGTTTGTCTTGTAAGCTTAATAGCCATAAAAGAAAACAAAATTGCCACACAAAAGTATATATTTATATAAAGTAGACATCACGGGCTATTTACCTAAGGTTGTTTTGACACTTTCTACGTAGCCATTTCACCGCCAACCTCTGCTAAATATTGGAGTAAAATTGTGTTCTTTTTGGTTTTTGGCACACAAACTTATAACAGAGAAATTCTCGTGTATATTTTGTAAAGTTGGTGTGTGCTATTCCTGTACAAAGTTTTATTTTGTGTTCAGTTACATCTGCTGAGTAAAATGACACCCCCATTGTATGTCTTTTGCACTATTTCGTGAAGTTACAGTGCCATACAGGATACCTGTCCTTTTCAGTATTCACAGTAGAATTTTGAGAGATGGATTTAATGAGCCTTAGCTTCCATTTGGGGTATTATAACAGTTTGACTGTTCAGAAAACCCCCACAAAGGCCTACCATTTGTAAAAGTAGACACTCCAGGGTATCTTATAAGGTGCATATTGTGCCTTAACATGCCCCCATTTTTTCACCAATATATGCCAAAGTATGTGGTAAAAAATAATTTTGTGCATTTTTTACATACGGATTGCATTTTTGCTGGGCGTTTTGTATATTTCATATGTGCCACTAAGTTCAAACCCCCCAAATTATGCTCAGCTAAGTCTTCTGAGTAAAATGACACCCCATATGAATGTCTTTGGCACTATTTCGTGAAGCTACAGTGCCATATAGGAGACCTGTCCTTTACAGTATTCACAGTAGAATTTTGAGAGATGGATTTAATGAGCCTTAGCTTCCATTTTGGGGTATTATAACAGTTTGACTGTTCAAAAAACCCCCACAAAGGCCTACCATTTGTAAAAGTAGACACTCCAGGGTATCTCATAAGGTGCATATTGTGCCTTAACATGCCCCCATTTTTTCACCAATATATGCCAAAGTATGTGGTAAAAATAATTTTGTGCATTTTTTACATACGGATTGCATTTTTGCTGGGCGTTTTGTATATTTCATATGTGCCACTAAGTTCAAACCCCCCAAATTATGCTCAGCTAAGTCTTCTGAGTAAAATGACACCTCATATGAATGTCTTTGGCACTATTTCGTGAAGCTACAGTGCCATATAGGAGACCAAGCCATATCCGTTTTTACCAAACTTTGAATTTTGACGCTGGGCCTATGTGCAATTTGAAAGCATCTTCGCAGGTTTTAAATTCAAACTACCCCACAAAGGCCTACCATTTCTTAAAGTAGACACCCCAGGGTGTTTCAAAAGGTATAGTTTGAACCTTAGCGTGGGATCATTTTTCCGCTAGCTTGTACCAGATGTAGTGGTAATAAGCGTTTTTTCTGCCTTTTTGACATACAAAGTGAGTTTGCACAGTATATTTTGCAAACATTATGTGTGCTACGACTGTATAATACTTCATATGTTGCTCAGCTATGTCGGCTGAGTACAGCAATACCCCCGTATGTACCTTTGCCAGGTATGTGTGGACATCGGAGGGGCACATTTGGGACACAGCCATTCCAGTTTTTTTCAAACTTTGAATTTTTATGCTGTGCCTATGTCCCATTTTAGAGTATTTTACCAGGCTATATAATCCAAATTCCCCATAAAGCCATACCATTTCTTAAAGAAGACATCCCAGGGTATTTCAAAAGGCATATTTTGAACCTTAGCGTGGGATCATTTTTCCGCTAGCTTGTACCAAGTGTAGTGGTAATAAGCATTTTTCTGCCTTTTTGACATACAAAGTGAGTTTGCGCAGCATATTTTGCAAACCTTATGTGTGCTATGACTGTATAATACTTCATATGTTGCTCAGCTATGTCGGCTGAGTACAGCAATACCCCCGTATGTACCTTTGCCAGGTATATGTGGATGTTGAAGGGGCGCATTTGAGACGCAGCCATTCAGTTTTTTTCTAACTTTGAAGTTTTACGCTGTGTCCATGTTCCAATTTGGAGTAGTTTAGACGGTTGGTTATTGAAACTTCCCCACAAACACATACTATTTATTAAAGAATACACCCTGGGGTAATTCAAAAGGCATATTTTGAACCTTGGCGTGGGATAATTTTTTCTCTAGTTTGCTCCAGGTGTAGTGGTAATGAGCGTTTTTAAAATGTATTTTTTTACTTTTTATAACTTTTTTACTTTTAAAAACTAGTTTTTAAACTTTTGTTTTGCTTATAAATTTTTTAAACTTTCCTAAACTTTCTTTCTTAAAACTTTTTTACAGATTTAACATTTTTCTAAGCTTTTTTTTTTACCGTTAACCCCTAACTAGCAGTACGCAGCAGTAACAGTAAATTCCCCATTTTCCCATAACTCCCACCCACCCCAGCTAGCAAAATATATAGTTATAAAATATTTAAATTAATTAATTAAATAAATTGAACCCCTGAGGGTTAAAAAAAATAAATAAAAGTTAATCCTCAGGGGTTAAAAAAAATTAGATCACAGTATAATACTGTGATCTCTATTTGATCGCTGTAGGCAGTGATCGACTGGCAGGGAAGGGTTAATTTTTATTTGAACTAGGTAAAGTGTGTTTTTTTTGTTTTTTTTACTTAAATGTTATTAAAACATTTTTTTAAGCTTAATTTTTAACTTTTTAAAGTTTCTTTTAAAACTTTTTTTAACGTTAACCCCTAGTTAGCCTAACGCCAAATCCCCCAATTCCCCACTAACTTCCACCTACCCCAGCTAGCTAAATATATAATTAAAAAATAATTTAATTAAAAAAAAAAATCAGATCATAGTAAAATGTAATCCCTGCCAATTGATCACTGTACTCAGTGATCAATTGGCAGGGAAGGGGTTAATTTTTTATTAAAATGGGTAAGGGGAGGGGGACTTTAAATAAACTTAATTTTTTTTAACAGCAGGGGGCAGGATCATCACTGATCCGGCTCCCTGCACTTCACACAGAACCCGGAAGTGCAGGGAGCCGGTAGGTGAGTATAGAGAGCACATGTGCTTGCTCAGACTTGCGGTCAGAGCGAGCACATGTGCTGGGCAGACTGACCGGGTGCTCCCGGTATGCCTCCAATGCAGAGGCATACTGGGAGCACCATTAACCCCGCGATCGCCACGATAGCGGCGATCCGGGGTTAATTTTACCGCGTGACGGACGAGGTCCGTCACCCGTCGTTAAGGGTCTCCCCTCTGTGACGGACCTCGTCCGTCACCCGTCCTGAAGGGGTTAATATAACAAATCAAACAATACAAAAATACATACAACATAGATTACTCTCTACCATGTCAAGTTTGTTCCATATTTATTATTGTTACATTTTAGTGTAAAACTAGATTATAACTATCTAAACAGGTTTTCTCCATATACCATCTTTTCCCATAAAATGTGTACAGAAATTGATACATATATAGGACAGCTCTATACATGAAATTATTACATAGTAGGGTATATATATCGAAACAAAATCTTGTCCAATATACAAAACATTACATTTAAAAACAAACGGATCCATTGTCTAGGGGGAGGCTTTCAGGAGGCCATCTTAGGAACTGATCTATTGTCAATCTATAATATTAGTTCAACCTTCAAGGTTTATCATTGTTTTCTCTACTCAATTGATTTGCCCAATCTTATTTTCAGCTCTATATTCCTGAGTTTTACTTATATTCTTTTCCACGTGGATTTGATCTATCAACTGGTTGTATATATTCATCCACAAAGGGGTTGATGGTTTTTTTTCAATTACCCAATTACGAACAATCACTATCTTTACAGCTAAAAAACAGTGTATGATAAAAAAAAACGTATTTTATTAATTCACAAAAAAATAGAACAAAAAAGCGCAATATAAAATTAAATCGTCTGTATGACACCAAATATAAAAGTCCAAAGATAAAAATTTGTAGCTGCCAGACATAAAAGGTTATTCTGCAAACCTATGTGATATAATGTCCAAAAGTAGATAAATGTCAGTGCTGTGCAATAGCCCCAAATAAGTGTTTGTGGGGAAGCTGGGTATTAAAATAAATGTGTATGATTTCCACCTCCACCGCAGTGGTTTAGGAAATTAGGAGTATTCTGTGTAAACTTTGTATCCAACAGCAGTGATCACAGTAACGTATCTTCAAAGATCCAAACCAAGCAGAGAAAGTGCAACACAGTTTATTAATGTCATGTAAAAACGAAACTCCAAATCTTTTAAAAAACTCATACACAGTAAAAAGATGGTGTTTAAATCCTACTTTCCATCAAGGAATCCAAAGTCCAAAATCTGCTTATCTGCTACATATTCTGGACTATGTTTGGTGCGTTACTACAGTACTTTGGTGCATTAATACAGTGTATTACTGTTTTAACCTTTGTCCATGCCTCACACCATTCTGTCATATGTATAGTGTAGTTTATGTCTTTTTGCCATATTTGGAAAATAGGAAAAGTTTCTGTAACAAATCCCCTCTGTGATTGCAGTAGTTATGGTGGTTTTTCCATTCCCTACAATGATTATGGTGTGGTTCCCCTTTCTAATATTGTATTGCAACAAAGGACATGTCCCTGGACTTCGTTTTCCCCTTGTCTTTACTTTCATTTTATATTCTCCCTTGTGTATTCACGGATTGGTTCAGTGAATTAAATTGCTATTACAGCCAGGATAATGTTATTCAAGCAGACGAACAAACTGCCAAACAACCGACCACCCTGCATGTGGAGTGTGCTGCTGGTTAACCACCCAGAAGCTGTAGTTAACCTCAGCATAATTGACGAAAGGCTGGGTGGTCGTTGCTCGTATGAACGAACGCGTGGCGGCAGCTATTTTGTTAAGCCGAACGCACTCAGCGGTTTTACATTCAGTCACTTCCATACGGTGTACACAATCCCTCCCCTCTGTGATATAATTAACAAAGACAATGGGCTAACTCAATTAACTCTAAACAGAAAAAACATACATTTTTACAAACACCAAAAAGTACCCCAAAATACAACATATCCCCACATAGCCACGATCTGGGTGAACAACATATCCAAAAATCACCCAGATCGGTTTAGGAGTTCAGGAATTTCCTGCTTCCATGCCCAAAACAGTTCCATACACTCGACGACAAAACACTGGTGGACAATTTAAGATGGTCATGGCCATATGTTTGAATCTGTTCCAATTAAAAGTCCAAGGGGCAGAAACAGTACTTTTGAACATGGGTTATCACAGGGCCCATAGTCCCAGGGTAGGAGGCTGGCAAACAGGCCCCTCCAAAAACTAGTGCGAAGTTGCTTTCATCACAGCAGTGTTTTGTTATCGAACGCCTGGAACTAAAATCGGACACTCGAAGGCACGAACACCGCTGGGACTTCCACCTTCGTGTATTCGGCTAAAACCCACACGAACAGAGTGCTATTTCTTGAGAACAATCTACCGAACGAGACACATCCAATGGAGAAATACACAAACAGATCCGTTCGTACAATTTAAACATTATGTGGATAGGAAGATAGACCGGCCACACTGCCTAAATATGTGGAACTATTTTGGGCCATGAAAGCCATGCGTGCGGTTGGTCAAATGTGACGTCCATAGAATTCGGGAACCACTGCTCTGATCTGGGTGATTTTTGGATATGTTTGCCCAGATCAGAGCTATCTGGGGATGTATAATTTATGGGGATATGTTTAAGCTTTGGGGTGTTTCTGTAAAATTTTATATTTTCTGTCTGTGGATAATTAAGTTATTCCATTAGCTAGCTTAATTATATCACAGACAGAGGGGAGGGATTGCTGACTGTATGTGGTAGGGTTGCTGTGTTAATTATTGTTCCCATTGGTTTGTATCCCTTTTGTCCCTGTGTTGCATCAGCTCCAGTGTGCCTCTGGCCTGAAAATGTGTATAAAAGAAATGCCTTTGTGCTCAATAAACCAGACCTTCTTACCCTCAACTTGCAGCCTTGTCTCGTGTTGTAGAGCTAAAACTGCTATATCACTGCTAGCTCTTGTAAGAGCTCTCTCCAGCTATGCTAACTCTTCAGGATATCGGGTTGGAACTCTGCAGTGCTCTCCAGCTATGGGAAGAAGGATGTCCAGACGGTAGATACTGTCACTCTATAGGGGTAACCGTCACAGGCTGTCCTAACATAGCCACTGTTGATTTTACTCTATTCCAATTTCAGATGCAAGCCCACGCACACCATATGGCTACCAAATTACCTACCATACCCAAACACTTTAGAACCTCATACAAGATTAGGTCATATCATATCCCTGACTACAAATAGAAAGACGTAGCCTGTAATTGTGGGAGGGGTTACCCGGCTATAAAATCTCGGGCCACCCATCTAACTGAACTTATCACGCCTGGTGTAGCCCACCCACCGATCCCCTTTTTAAAAATAATAATTTTGGTCGGCCTTCTTTATTTACAGGTCTACCCGAACATAGGTTCCTGCACACCACAACCGACTTATACCAAATGCAACTTATGCCATCTTCAATACCATTACTCGGCTTATTGTCCCGATTACAAATGTGTGTGTATGTATATATATACAGGGAGTGCAGAATTATTAGGCAAATGAGTATTTTGACCACATCATCCTCTTTATGCATGTTGTCTTACTCCAAGCTGTATAGGCTCGAAAGCCTACTACCAATTAAGCATATTAGGTGATGTGCATCTCTGTAATGAGAAGGGTGTGGTCTAATGACATCAACACCCTATATCAGGTGTGCATAATTATTAGGCAACTTCCTTTCCTTTGGCAAAATGGTTCAAAAGAAGGACTTGACAGGCTCAGAAAAGTCAAAAATAGTGAGATATCTTGCAGAGGGATGCAGCACTCTTAAAATTGCAAAGCTTCTGAAGCGTGATCATCGAACAATCAAGCGTTTCATTCAAAATAGTCAACAGGGTCGCAAGAAGCGTGTGGAAAAACCAAGGCGCAAAATAACTGCCCATGAACTGAGAAAAGTCAAGCGTGCAGCTGCCACGATGCCACTTGCCACCAGTTTGGCCATATTTCAGAGCTGCAACATCACTGGAGTGCCCAAAAGCACAACGTGTGCAATACTCAGAGACATGGCCAAGGTAAGAAAGGCTGAAAGACGACCACCACTGAACAAGACACACAAGCTGAAACGTCAAGACTGGGCCAAGAAATATCTCAAGACTGATTTTTCTAAGGTTTAATGGACTGATGAAATGAGAGTGAGTCTTGATGGGCCAGATGGATGGGCCCGTGGCTGGATTGGTAAAGGGCAGAGAGCTCCAGTCCGACTCAGACGCCAGCAAGGTGGAGGTGGAGTACTGGTTTGGGCTGGTATCATCAAAGATGAGCTTGTGGGGCCTTTTCGGGTTGAGGATGGAGTCAAGCTCAACTCCCAGTCCTACTGCCAGTTCCTGGAAGACACCTTCTTCAAGCAGTGGTACAGGAAGAAGTCTGCATCCTTCAAGAAAACATGATTTTCATGCAGGACAATGCTCCATCACACGCGTCCAAGTACTCCACAGCGTGGCTGGCAAGAAAGGGTATAAAAGAAGAAAATCTAATGACATGGCCTCCTTGTTCACCTGATCTGAACCCCATTGAGAACCTGTGGTCCATCATCAAATGTGAGATTTACAAGGAGGGAAAACAGTACACCTCTCTGAACAGTGTCTGGGAGGCTGTGGTTGCTGCTGCACGCAATGTTGATGGTGAACAGATCAAAACACTGACAGAATCCATGGATGGCAGGCTTTTGAGTGTCCTTGCAAAGAAAGGTGGCTATATTGGTCACTGATTTGTTTTTGGTTTGTTTTTGAATGTCAGAAATGTATATTTGTGAATGTTGAGATGTTATATTGGTTTCACTGGTAATAATAAATAATTGAAATGGGTATATATTTGTTTTTTGTTAAGTTGCCTAATAATTATGCACAGTAATAGTCACCTGCACACACAGATATCCCCCTAACATAGCTATAACTAAAAACAAACTAAAAACTACTTCCAAAAATATTCAGCTTCGATATTAATGAGTTTTTTGGGTTCATTGAGAACATGGTTATTGTTCAATAATAAAATTAATCCTCAAAAATACAACTTGCCTAATAATTCTGCACTCCCTGTATATATATATATATATATCTGACCTTTTTTTTTAGGGGGCCTGACCATTCATCTCAAATTAAACTCCGACTTTATCACGCCAGTAATGAAACCTGTTTTCTCCTCTGATTATCATTGAGATTTGAAGATTTCTGAATTGTGGATATGTGCCAGAAAAATAGTAATTTCAGGCAAAAAGCTTTTGTTTAGGTAAATAGTTATTTTAGCTTAAAAACATTAATTGCCTAGGCAAAAGCCCTTTACCTAACTTGTATTAAGTCAAATAGTTTTCCATATTTCAAATATTCCCATATTTCTTAGTTTTGTTTTTTTTGGTCTCCAGATTTCAAAGCCATTTGCCTAAAAAATAGGCACCCAGTCTAGGTAACCACAGAAAGAGGCCCCTTCTTGCCATTAGACACCTACATTCTACGGGAAAATGTCCCCTGCTTACCAAGAGACACCCGGGTTCTCCAATAAAGAGGGAGCTATTTATCAATATTTTTCACTTTACTTGAGAGGTTATAAAACAGTTTAACTAAGCCAATCAGTCAATCAATCAGTTAATGCCCAGGTAGTGATTAGAGGTATTGTGTCTTAGCCCATTCCTGTTATATAAGGGGGTATTATAAGCTAATCTGTAGTTATGAACATATCTTTTCGACTGTATATATGCCTCTTCCCAGATGTTCGATGGGAAAACTTTATCCATATCCACATTTTTTAATTGGCAGAAAATCAAGTCTTAATTGCGTGATTTTAGAAATTAGTTTTTTTTTATGTTGTATTTTAAAAATAATTTCAAAGTTGGGATAATTAAATGCTCATGACAGAACAGAAACTGACCCACCCCATGCGCACCACAATTAACCTTCAACATATTAAATCATTGATAAGAAGCGGTTTATATTGAATGCATTATATTGTACACATCTCGCACTATATATGTTTGTTAAATATTATATATGTTTCAATGTAATAGAACATTTTCTATTTTTTTTTACTATGAAATATAACAAAGAAAAAGTGAATATATAAAAAAAAGATAAAATCACTAGTTGCTTATCATAGACAGATCACTAAAATGGAAAAATGTTTGAACTAAAAAGTTGGAAAAAAAAATCCCCAATTCTGCTTAATTTCAAACTTTTATGTCAATTAAGGCCATTTTATTAAATTAGATATAGTTTAACAACAATCATCCATTTTATAGCTCAGTTGTATAATTCTTTTTGTGTATGTCTTGTTGTGTTCTGAAAGTAACTCTTTCTCACTATGTTTTAATTTCTAGATGCACATCCAAAGTGACGCTGTGCTACGGAGAAATAAAATAACGCAAAGCAGTTAACCATCAGGAAAATTTTTATTTGATAATACAGTTTTAGTGTTTAATTTAGTGTAACTGACTGTAATATTGATAAACATAGACATGTTACATCACATGTTAAATAAAAGCGTGTTAACTTATATTGTGTTGTTAGTGTCATTAGCCTACACTCCTGTCTGTGTTAATCACTGTAACGTGTGTTTGTGTTTGAAACATCAGTGACGGTCAGTGAAGTTTAAAGATGGTAGGATGCTAGACTCTACCTTAGAAATTTGAGTCTACCCTGTGATTTGTTGGTCTCTGCCTAGTGGCATACATACCGTGGTCGCAGGGGTTGCAGGTGCGACCGGGCCCGTCACTCCAGGGGGCCCAGCTGCCCTGCGGACCCCTGCGACCGGGTACCAACTGCCACGTTTTGAGGCACCGGCCCATGCGGCAAACCGCCGGGGCCGCATGTCATGAGGTCCATCGGGTGGCCCATGCTGTCAGGGCCACCCGAAGGACATGGATTGTTGATGACATCACTGCTGGGAGGAAGTGACTCCCGGTCACTCCTCCCAGCATACCGAGAGCCCACGCGGGAGGAAGCAGGAAGGAGGGAGTCAGAGTGGGAACTCCGACTCCCATCAGGCTGAGCCACCACTGGACACCAGGGAAATTGACAAAAGGTAGGAAACATTTTGTGTGTGTGTGTGTCTCTGTATGTGTCTGTGTCTCTCTATGTATGTATGTGTCTGTGTCTCTGCGTGTGTGTATCTGTATATTTGTGTGTGTGTCTCTGTATGTGTGTATGTCTGTATGTATGTATGGATGAGTGTGTCTGTGTCTCTGTGTGTATGTCTGTGTGTATGTATGTGTCTGTGTATCTGTATGTGTATATGTATGTGTGTGTGTCTATGTGTGTATGTATGTGTGTGTCTATGTATGTGTGTGTCTGTGTCTCTGTATGTATGTATATCTGTATCTGTATGTGTGTGTGTGTCTCTGTATCTGTGTGTGTCTCTGTATGTGTGTACGTGTGTGTGTGTCTCTGTCTGTGTCTGTGTGTGTGTGTCTGTATGTGTGTGTGTGTCTGTATGTGTCTGCATGTATGTATGTGTCTGTATGTGTCTGTCGGGGGGGGGGTTTGTGTCTGTATGTGTGTGTTGGGGGGCCCACGGTCAGGGGGGAGAGGGTCAGGTTAGAGGGAGGGGGAAAGGGAAGGGGTGGGGGTGCCACGGATCAATAACGCACCGGAGCCCCATGGATTGTGTGTACGCCACTGTCTCTGCCCATTTAACCTTATGTATACAGCCCTTCACCCAATGAGATTTCATGGCCAGTACCACACTATAAACCTATAGATACATGCATATCTGATACAGATAAAGGACCACTCCACAGTAAAAAAAAAAAAATAGGAGACAAAAAAATAATAATAATCACAATTTAAAGGACACTCCACTGATATATTGGAAAATAAAAATGCAAATTGCTGTTTAGTAGATACACCCCTAATGAATATATGCATGCATTTTCATGAATGTATTCATTGGGTGTATATCTTAAAAGAGATTGCAGCAGATTCACTTCTTATGAACTGCAATCTTGGGAAGCCCTCCTCTCTTTCTCTGGAAGAGATTTCCAGTCTCTTCACAGAGAAATAACCAATTAGAGGCTTGTGGGAATAATACAAATTCTTTTGTTGACCTCTTCCCATAATTTGGCTATTTGTGAAATTATTTATTCGTCCTCTTCTGGATCTGCAAAATGCTTTCAATTTACTAATACAAATATAATACAGTAGTTTAGAATTTCCTCACTTATAAAAGTCAGAAATTGTCTGATCTTTATTAAAAATACCATCTCTTTAGAGATGTCCTGAATAGTTCGCCAGGAACTATTCGCCACCGAACATAGCTTGTTCGCGGTCACTGCGGCGGGCGAACATATGCGATGTGCGATCCGCCCCCTATTCGTCATGGAGGTGGGAGGGTCTGCTGCTGATTGGCTGGAATATGTCTGCTGACTGTGAGGTACAGGGTCAAAGTTTACTCAATGATGACGAATAGGGGGAGGACCGAACAGCGCATATGTTTGCCCGCCCCGGCGACCAAGAACAAGCTATGTTCGCCGGTGAATAGTTCCTGGAGAACTATTCGGGACATCTCTACATCTCATCATTAACCTAGATGAATCTTACTTTGGAAAAAACTATCCTATACATCCATATTTTTTTTCCCCAATAATTTATATGGATAAGAAAATGTTTCCTTTGACAAAAACAATGCAATACACTTTAAAAATAGAGTTTACGCTGAACTGGACAATACTCCCCTAATAGTACTCCTGTATGAGGGAGAGCCATTGCATTGTCCATTTAATCTTTTTTTCAGTAAAAGAATCACTTTCAGCATTAGTCAATTTACAAAGGGAAACGTGGATGCACGATTTGAACAGCAGCATTTTTTTTACTGGGCCCCTTTTTACGTGAAATGTAACAAGCGCTTTTCTTGCAAAGTCTCATATTAAGTGAGTGATAGCATGCAATGGTTTTATTCTTGTCTGCTGTACAGCAATTGACCTGTTGTAAAAACACAATGCTTGCGTTAATTACATGCAAATATTCTTTACTATTTAAACTCATACACAATAGACATTAACACATAACACACATAACACACCAATTCATTACAAACCATAGAACCCATACTCAGCAATCATTGTACTATCACACATGTTGTCATCTCACAAAACAGAACACAACAGACGTAGTAGATGCACATAATGGATACCCAGCAGATATACCAATAAGCACAAAAAGCATATTCATAAACACACAACTAAACCATAACCAATTCAAAAAAAGTTAACAAAATAAGTAAATACTTTTCACACTCTGTGTCCCTCAGAAGAAACACAGTTAGACCAAATGTAGGTTCCTATGCTCGTGATAGATTGCGAATGCAGTCTTAAACTAACACCTCAAAAACTCCATTCTCATACCAATGTACAATAAGCCTTTTTTTTTTAAATAATGAATGTCTGCAAACTATTTGACTTCTACAGAAACAGACAATCAGCGTTGAAGATAGATCACAAAACCTTGCAAATGAACAGGAAATATGTAAGAAACCGGAAGTCAACTATTGCAACCGCAACAATTAGCTACATTGTAGATCAGACCACAAAACAGAGCCTATCAGAGCTGTTAGAACTACTCCAACTCCCATTACTATTGGACAACAGAAATAACTCTAGTATTCAACAGCAAATAAAACAGTCATTTAATAGATTATTAGACTGGCATTTCTATCTACAGAGTACAAAAGGAAATCAGCTCTGATTAACAAATATGAGGATAGGCAGCAACCTAAACAAAGGAGATCCCTCAAATCCTTCAACTAATGGGAAAATACAAAGAAATGGGGTAGGGCTGCACTAGTAACAAATAATAAATAAAAAAATAAAATAGCGTAAAATAGTCCAAATGAGTCTCAGTAGAGTGACATTGCTTGATGGGATATAGATGAGTAGACTTTTTAGTAGAAGTGAGTGCGTCCTAGTGTCTCAGGGTATTCGCATATATTCATATCCCATCAAGCACTGTCACTCTACTGAGACTCTTTTGGACTATTTTACGCTATTTTATTTATTTATTATATGTTACTAAGTGGAGTGCCGGGGTGGTCCGACGCACGGGGCTTCGTGCACCGGAGCTCCACCAGGCGGTCAAAAGGTATATTGCAGGATTTTATGGTAAAAATACAGAAAGAGAAATAAGAAAGTGGGGAAACACACTTTCCGCCACAGATATTAATATATTTTTGAGTAATTCTAAATTAAATGTTATATGTTACAAAGAGAAAACTGCATATACTGATAGGAAATAAAAACATATCAGTGGCATTTTCTAAAGAGGGTTATTATTATTATTATCACCATTTATATAGCACCAACGGATTCCGTAGCGCTTTACAATATTCTTAGAGGGGGGGATTTAACTATAAATAGGACAATTACAAGAAAACTTACAGGAATGATAGGTTGAAGAGGACCCTGCTCAAACGAGCTTACAGTCTATAGGAGGTGGGGTACAAAACACATTAGGACAGGAAATAGCAATCAAATTAGGTTGGAGTGAAGCAGAGCTGGAGGAGAGAGTAGAGTACTCCCCTTTAGGAGAGAGCAAGAGACAGGTATGTGAGGTAGAGTGTAGTCTGGGAGGCCATAGGCTTTCCTAAAGAAATGGGTTTTAAGGCACTTCTTAAACGATTGAAGACTAGGGGAGAGTCTGATGGTGGTAGGCAGGCTATTCCATAGGAAGGGAGCCAACCGTGAGAAGTCCTGCAAGAGCGAGTTGGCCGTACGGGTGCGAGCAGCGGACAGAAGAAGGTCACGGGCAGAGCGGAGAGACCGAGAAGGGGCATACCTATGGATCTGTGAGGAGATATAAGAGGGGCTAAGATTATTCACTGAGTATGGGTTAGCACTTTGAATTGACTCCTATAGGATACAGGAAGCCGATGTAAGGACTAACAGAGGGGTGAGGTGTGAAAGGACTGACTAGAGAGGAAAATTAGTCTGGCAGCAGCATTCATTACACGTCTTGTGGGAAGACCAATTAGGAGAGAGTTACAATAATCCATGCGAGAGATTACTAGAGCATGGACAAGCTCTTTAGTAGCATCTTGTGTAAAGAGCTACCTCCGCATAAGGCTTGCAGCTGAGAGTCTTGGGAGCTAGATGCTGGTGTGTTTGGAACCCAGGCTGCAATAGAGAATCTGGGTTAGATCAAACAGAAATTTAAAGGTGAGGAAGACACAGATATTGAGGTGAGAAATGGCAGTTAATGAGGAAAAATAAACAGAGGAGAAAGTATTTTAGATTTAAAGATATGAGGATGGGTCATAAATGGTGAACATTAATTAACAAGACTATCAGCAATAACTCTAAACTAACAAAAATAGGGGTAGATCATAAATAGTGGACATAAATTAACAAGGCTATTAGCACAATAACTAACAAAGTAAACATTTATATAAACAAGAGCTTAGCATGGAATGTACAATGTTAGCAACTAAGCATAGTTATACTAAAGGGGAGAGAAGCAAAAAGAGAGATAAAAAAAGATGAATAAAATAAGTTGTGCAGGAATTCATAGGTAGACCATCTGTGACGAAGTGCCCTTCGCCACTTGTGCCTGGAGAGTACTAATTGTCAGCTTCCTGCCATGTGACTATGGTCCCTGGGAGACTTTGCCAGTAGAGATGAGCGGACACTTGGGTGTTCGGGTTCGCCAAGTTCTGGTTTGAACTTGACCCCGAACCCCAGTGAAGTCAATGGGGACCCGAACTTTTGGGCACTAAAATGCCTCTAAAAAAATCCTGGAAAGGGCTAGAAGGCTGCAAAAGGAAGTAAAATGGGGGTAAGAGTAGGACAAGTGCCCTGCAAACGTGGATAGGGAAATAACTTAAAATAACATAAAATACATAAACATTTAAAATAATAATCTTGAGCTAGGAGGAGGAGGTGGATGTGGAGTAGGAGGTTGAGGAGGCAGTGACCGTGGCGGTGTAGGTGGAAGCGGCGGTGGAGGAGGTAGCCAACACTGTTTTTTTTTGTTTGTTTTTTTTATTATTATTTTTTTTTAATTGGGGTAGCCCCCAAAATATTGGGACTTATAAAAAACAGAAACATTTGTGGCCTGCAGTCCATTTCTTGCTGTCTAATAACGCCATCAGGTTTTTAAAACTGTCCACCAGACGAAATGATAGCATTTCAAAGGCCAGGAATTTGAAAATGCTGGCATTCAGGGCCAAGGATCGTGTGTGGGTAGGGGGGTACTTCCTCTTTCTCTCCAGTGTTTGGGACATGGACAGCTGAACGCTTCCATGGGACAGTGTGGAGATGCTTGGGGACGAAGGCGGACGTGGTGGCGTTGCTGCCACATCCTCTGTTTGTGGGGTGGAGGAAGAGGCCGAGACAGCAGCAGAAGAGGCCGAGACAGCAGCAGAAGAGGAAGCAAGAGGAGCCTGAGACCTTTCTTGGTTTTTTAGGTGCTTACTCAACTGCAGCTCATGCATTGCATGTAGATGCCTGGTCATGCAGGTTGTGCTCAGGTTTAGAACGTTTATGCCTTGCTTCAGGCTCTGATTGTACAGCGTACAAACCACTCGTGTCTTGTCATCAGCACATTGTCTGAAGAACTGCCATGCCAGGGAACTCCTTGGAGCTGCCTTTGGTGTGCTCGGTCCCTGGGTGCGGTGGGCAGTAGCAGGCATACTGTGTAGGGGACGGCCGCTCCACCTTTGCACCCTGCTCCCTCTTATGCTGTGCTGGTGCCTCTGTGCGACCACCGCCTCTTCCTCCAAACTGCACACGTCACTCGTATGACCTTGATTCCATGTGGGGTCTAGCACCTCATCATCCTCCACATCATCTTCCACCCACTTCTCAACCCTGCCCTCCTTGCCGGTCTGCACACTGCAGAAAGCCACAGCAGCTGGCACCTGTGTTTCATCATCAGAGACGTGCTGCGGTGGTCCTCGCATGTCCACATCCTGACACATAAGTGGTTGTGCATCAGTGCACTCAATCTCTTCCACTTCTGGGGCAGGGCTAGGTGGATGGCCCACGGAAACCCCGCCAGCAGAGTCATCAAAAAGCGTAAGAGACTGCTGCATGACTTGTTTCTCAGACTGCTTGGCTGATTTGCAAGGGGGTGAGGTGAAAGACAGATGGCCATGGGCAGCAGGTGCCAACTATGAGCTTTCAGCAGGGGACCAGGTGGGAGACAATGTGAAGGAACTGGAGGCACTTTCAGCCATCCAATCTACTATCGCCTGTACTTTTTCTGGCCTCACCATTCGTAGAGCGGCATTCGGGCCTACCAACTAACGCTGAAGGTTCTGTCGCATACTCGCACCTGAGGAAGGTGTTTCACTTGTGCTTGTAGCTGGCACATATCGACCATGTCCTCTCCCTGCAACAGGAGCTCCACCAACACCAGCAGCACCATGACCAGGGCCACGTCCCTCATTTGACGCTCTCCTCATTCTTTGTGTTCACCCACCAAACTAACAGATGGTTTAAATTAGAATTTTTCAAAGTGCGATGTAACAACAGTATTTGACGGTTCTATTTGACTTTCAGATGTGAAGTGCACGTCACAAATGTACTTTTAGCACCAAAAAAAATTTAAATTAATCAAACTGCAACGTCACAGCAGTATTTGACTCTCAGATATGAAGTGCACGCCCCAAATTTACTTTTTAGCACCAAAGAAATGGGAATTTTTCAAAGTGCAATGTAACCACAGTATTTGACGGTTCTATTTGACTTCCAGATATGAAGTGCACTCCACAAATGTACTTTTTTGCACCAAAAAAAATGTGAATTGGTCAAACTGCAATGTCACAGCACTATTTCACGGTTCTATTTGACTCTCAGATATGAAGTACACACCCCAAATGTACTATTTAGCACCAAAAAAATTAGAATGTTTAAAACTGTGATGTAACCACAGTATTTGACGGTTCTATTTGACTCTCAGATATGAAGTGCACACCCCAAATGTACTATTTAGCACCTACAAATTTGAATTTTTAAAACTGCGATGTAACCACAGTATTTGATGGTTTTATTTGACTCTCAGATATGAAATGCACACCCCAAATGTACTATTAAGCACCAAATTATTTTATTAATTTTTAAAACTGCGATGTAACCACAGTATTTGACGGTTCTATTTGACTTCCAGATATGAAGTGCACTCCACAAATGTACTTTTTTGCACCAAAAAAAATGTGAATTGGTCAAACTGCAATGTCACAGCACTATTTCACGGTTCTATGTGAGTCTCAGATATGAAGTGCACACCCCAAATGTACTATTTAGAACCCCCAAAAAATAGAATGTTTAAAACTGCGATGTAACCACAGTATTTGAAGGTTTTATTTGACTCTCAGATATGAAGTGCACACCCCAAATGTACTATTAAGCACCAAATTCTTTTATTAATTTTTAAAACTGCAATGTAACCACAGTATTTGACGGTTCTATTTGACTCTCAGATGTGAAGTGCACACCCCAAATGTACTATTTAGCACCCAAAAAAATAGAATTTTTCAAAGTGCGATGTAACCACAGTATTTGAAGGTTTTATTTGACTCTCAGATATGAAGTGCACGCCCAAAATGTGTGCCCCTGTGGATTGGTGTATGTGGGCAAGATCTCCAACGACCTTAGAGAAAGGATGAGGGGGCATAGATCTACTATAGGCATGGCTATAGAGAATCAATGTGCAACTACTCCGGTTGCCCGACATTTTTTGGAGTTGGGTCACCCTTTACCTTCTCTCAGGTTCATGGGCATAGATCATGTCCCTGAACCACCTGGGGGCGGGAACCGTGACACACTACTCTTACAGAGGGAAGCGTTTTGGATCCATACGTTGGAAACGTTGGCCCCCCTTGGACTGAATGAGAAGAACCCACTTCACTGCATTTTAGCCAGAAGATAATGAATATACAATATTTATTTCAGGGTAGTAGAGAAGTGTGAGACTTTGTAAAAAAATGCAATGTTTAGGTGATCTTTCTTTTTTGCTAATTTAGCATTCAGCATGTCTAGCTATTAGTGTCCTGTGGATATATGCTTATATCAGTTATTTACCCTACAGCTTATGTCTGATAACGATATGGATAGATTCAACATTCATACAACTAACATGTTATGTGATAACTATAAACTATAATACATAGATTAAGGGTAGACATATGCCATGAACGCTGTGATGCATTATTAATATAATCTTGCATGTTGTTAACGCATGAGGAATCAGTATGATAATAATATACATAAATAATCATAATTGACATTTATAGGCACGATATATTAGTGCTTTGTCGATATCATGGCCATTGAAGCCCTGCTTATTCGCTGTGGGGAAGATGATACAATGTATGTAAATAGTTGTAAATATGTAATTTATTGTTTATAGACACTTGGTCTCAACATTACCACTCACTTAACTATTCACTCCTGTGAGGGTAATTGCCTCACCCACGATATTCTTTCCACATGATACACCTCACTTAAGACTTAATTGAACCTTGGTTCTGTTTTTCACCCTCCAATCATGTTTCAGTATTGTGTATTTAATGAAATGACCCACACCATCAAACTGTCTTGAAAAAAGTCCGGAAGGACTGAAACGTTGACACTTCTTTGTATTACTTGATGCTTCAATAAACAGCACAATTAGAAATATTGTGGAGTCCTGTGAATGCACTTCAACAAGAACCTATATATACTTATGGTCAGCGTTTGCATTAAGGCATTAACAAGACCGGGAGCAGTGAGTGCTGGACACATGGAAAGAGATAGAGATATAGATATATATGCAAAATACAGTTAGAATAAAATTTCATATATATAATTTTTTTACATTTTTTAAAATTAGTTTTACGTTTTTAAATTTATTTTATTTTACTTATTATTTGTATTTTATAACGCATATATGTATGAATATGAGATGAAACATATCCTCCAACAATATGGTCATCTAATCGTTAAATATTTTAGGTTCATCGATGATATTTTGGTTCTAAGAGAGGCTCCAAAGACAAAGGAATACAATTTGTACAAAATCTCAATGATTTACCTAATTAATCCGTAAAATTAACTGCTAATATTGACGAAAAAAAGTGTCCAGTTTTTTTGGATGTGGAAATTATGAATATCAACCACAACTTGGAGTTCAAACTTTTCACTAAACCCACTGACCGCAATACTATACTGCGGTTTGAGAGTGCCCACCCGAGACACCTCAAAGAATCATTGCCCTACACACAATTTTTAAGGGTATTACGAAATAATTCTCAAAGTCATCAAAGTGATCTACAATTGAAAGATATGTATAAGAAATTTCAAGCAAGAGGATATCCAAGTAGCATCTTAGATGAAGCTGAATCTAAAGCAAGAACAACGTTGTCTATACCAACGTCCCAGACTGAGAAAATGGCCCAGACCTATTTTTCCTATGCACTTTAATACTGCAACTGCGGAATTGACATCATCCATTCAACGTAATTGGAACATGTTAGAAGTTGATTCTACTCTCTCAGAAGATCTCCGCCAAAAACCACTGTTTTGCTATCGACGAAACAAGAACTTGCGTGACCTTTTGGTTAAAACCGACCCACAACATTGTTATAATCCTACAATGAAAGAGAATAAGAATTTTGGGTGCGTTAGGTGTTTGGAATGTGTCACATGTGGGCACATCATCCTTTCTAAAACCTTTAGTCACCCATATACAGGCAAACAGAACAAATAGACGTGTCGGTGTAGCGCTTATATGAACAAAGGAAGGTGAAAAATAAAGTAAAATATTAGAGCCTATACCTTAGGCTTTAAAATCTTCTTTTAGTATTATTAGCCTTCCTGTATGTACCTTAAATAAAGCATAAAAAAATACAAAACATAGTGCAACCTATATAATAAAATTGAATAGGTATAGAACAAAATGCCAAATGGCAACTTAGACTTTTCTGAGCTAATAAATTTAGCTCAGATTCTTGCACTTTGGGGTTCCGTTAAGGCGACCCTTTCCCTTCTTTGTTATCCAGTGGTCCAGTCCTAGATAGGCATAGAGGGTGGCATATAGTGTAATACAGTTTTAGATTCAGTAATTAAATAAATATAGTGAGTTGGTACTCACAAACCCAGAGCCAGAATTTAGGCTCACTTTGCTTCGTGTATGTGGTTAAGGACCACACTCCATCTTTAGTTTAAGCAGGAAAAAGTGCCGTAAGTGCATATAAAAAGTATTTTATTAATTCTATAAAAATTTATTATATAACATAAAAATCTTTAAAATAGTACACTTATTCGGCTAAAGTACAAGTTTAAAAGTCTCTTTGCTCACTTCTTTTCCTCCAGAACGCGTTTCACCAAAAGGCTTCTTCAGCTGGAAAAGTTTTTTTCAAGTTGCTGCTCTGGACCCTTTTCCTGCTTTAAGTAGCCTTGTAATCAATGGAAACAGGTGTGTGGGCTTGTAAAAACACGGGTTTTCTCCATGGTAATCTTGATTTCTCTAATTTTTCTTCTTCATATCCCTTTTTCAAAATGTCTTTTTTGATTTTATTCGACTGAATTTTAAAAGTTTCTATGTCTGTGCAGTTTCTCCTTATTCTTAAAAACTGTCCCTTGGGGGCATTTTCCAACCAAGGGGAGAAATGGCAACTGTCTCGGCCTATGAAGCTATTTGCCTCTACTGTTTTAAAATGTTTTTTTTGTTTTAATTACATTTTTTAAAATATATATATGTAGATCCAAGAAAATTATTTCTTGCTTACTCCAATTGCAGGTCAATTGAATACCCCATGTGTTAGTATTTAAAAATTTTAAAAAATTGCTCAGATCTTCTTCCTTACCTTCCCATATAAAGAAGATATCGTCTATATAACGACCATAGGTGACCAAGTTTTCCACCCAGTCATGCTGTCCATATATAAAAGAGTTATCCCAATGTACCATAAAAAGGTTGGCATAACTGGGTGCAAACTTGGTCCCCATGGCCGTCCCCTTAGTTTGTAGAAAAAATTGGTTATCATACCAAAAAAAGTTCTTATTTAAAATTAATTCAATTCCTTCTAAGATGAATTCCATTTTAATTGGAGTGAGGTCGGAATGATTATATAGGAAGAATTTTACCGCTTCCTTTCTGTAAGTATGGGGGATATTACTATACAGTGATGTTACATCACATGTGACCAGGAAGCATTCGTCATTCCATTTGCACTTCTCTAATAGTTTCAGCATCATTATTGTATCTTTTAAATATGCTCTTGTTTTTTTAACTGTTGATGTACATTTACAACCCATAGTTAAAAAAATTTTGTTCTTAATTATTTATGGATTTTATATACATATGGAGAAGTAATTTATTTATTATTATGAATATATTGAATAAGAGAAATGTATTAACCAATAGAAAGTGAGAACATCTCAATGAAGTATAACTAATATCATAACAATGCTATATTAGAGTTCCCCTTGTATATAGATGCTTTCATTGTCATTAATATTGAAGACAAATGAGCAGATCAAAATAATATGGAAGAAAAACTATTTGGAACCATGCAATAATCCACAAATGTTTATTATAATGTCTTCTGGGTCTGTAACACGAATTCTGATAATGAAGTTCGGGGATAAACTGACTGCAAGCTGAAATCTGCAGTGGAACGCACTGTGGAACGCATAGCCGAAAACCGGAAGTGACATATCGCAATGTTAAACAGATAGGAGCAGATCAGAAAGAGGCTTGAAACGCAGGGTTTCTCCGTTACCATGGAGAAAACCCGTGTTTTTACAAGCTCACACACCTGTTTCCATTGATTACAAGGATACTTAAAGCAGGAAAAGGGTCCAGAGCGGCAACTTGAAAAAAACTTTTCCAGCTGAAGAAGCCTTTTGGTGAAACGCGTTCTGGAGGAAAAGAAGTGAGCAAAGAGACTTTTAAACTTGTACTTTTAGCCAAATAAGTTTTATATTTTAACTTCACTTATGTTGTTCTTAGTGAATCAATGTATTCCACCCAGGGTTCCCACACTTTGAGGAAGCGTGGGTATGTGTCTCGCACCAGAGCTGTCAGCTTGTCCATGAGGCAAGCTTCTTTGATGTTTTGTATTACCTTGTCCATGTGTGGGGTATCTGCTTGGAGCCACGCCAGTGCTAAGGCCCTCCTGGCCGCTAAGTTTATTTTGTTTAGGAGCTTCATTTCTTTGTTGGGTAAGTTGTCTATTGGTTTGGCTATGAGAAATGTCCAGGGGGCTGGTCGGATTGGTTTTTTGAGTATTGTTGTCAGGAGTCTGGCTACGTCATCCCAGTAACGGGTATGTTTTGGACATGTCCGCCACATGTGCAGGTATGTATCCTTGTCCCCGCAACCTCTCCAGCATGTGTCTGTGGGGGTTTTGCCCATACTGTGCAGTTTCACTGGGGTCGTGTACCACCTCATAAGCGTCTTGTAGCACTGTTCTTGGTGTATAACACGTATTGAGGATTTGGCTGCAGCTTCCCAGATGTCCTGCCACTCCCCGCCCTCTAGTGTCTGTTGGAGGTCAGCTTCCCATTGCAGGGTGTCTGGGTTTCTTTGGTAGGTGCGCTTAGTTGGATATAAAGACGTGTGATAAGGTCGGCACGTGGTCCGTCGGCCATACAGAGTGTTTCAAAAAAATGTGGGTTTAAGCCTAGCCGCCCCTGCTACGGTGGGTGTTTTAGCAAAGTCCCTGAGCTGGATATATCGGAAGTAGTCTTTTGAGGCAAGCGGGGCCAGGGTTTTCAAGTTTTCAAATGTGCGGAACGTGTCTTCCTGAAAAAGGTGGCAGTAGCGTTGGACACCCGTGTCCTCCAGACCCCGAAAGTCCCTTGGGGACATTCCTGGTGGGAACGCTTTATTTTGGAGATATGGAGTTATGGGTGATGTGGGGTAGGTAAGTGCGTATTTATGTGCCGTGGCATTCCAGACTCTGATAGAGTTTAGAATGGCCGGGCAGGTAGTATGTAGGTCGGGGCAGTCGGCTTTGGGCACCCATATCCAAAATTGCGGTAGGTCGGTCCTCATAAGGAGCGTTTCTATGTCAACCTAACTGTGTCTATCTGGTGGCGAGTGCCATTCAATTATTTGAGCTAGGTGAGCTGAGAGGTAGTATAAGTGAAGGTTTGGAAGGCCTAGACCCCCTTTGCTCTTTGGCGTGTACATTGTGTGCCGTGCCACTCAGTGTCTCTTCCCGACCCAGACAAAGTTATCTATCGCTGTTTGTAGCGCTTGAAGATTGTTTTTGGTTACTGCTACCGGCAACGCCTGAAAGAGGAACAGTAGTCGCGGTAGGAGATTCATCTTAATAGTGTGTAGCCTACCAAGCCACGAGATAGGTTTGTCATGCCACCTATCTAGGTCCTGTCGTAGGGTGGTTAGCAATCTGTGGTGGTTTTCAGTATATAAGTCAGAAAAGTTTAGCGTGAGTTTGACTCCCAAATATTTGATGGCTTGTGTACTGATTTTCAGGTCGGTCGTGCGGCGCAGCCACCGGACCTCGTCTTCAGAGAGGCCCAGAGGCATGCCAGCCGACTTTTCTATGTTTATTTGATATCTGGATACGAGTTGGTACGCGCGTAGGATGCGGAGAATGTGTGGGATTGACTTTTTGGGGTCCGTAACGGTAAGTAACACGTCGTCCGCATAGGCCGATATTTTAAATTCCTCAGCCGCGATTCTGGTACCCCCAATTCCCCCCTCCGTTCTGATCAGGTGCAGTAAGGGTTCAAGTGCCAGTATGAACAGGAGGGGGGAGAGGGGCAGACTAGATGGGCCGAATGGTTCTTATCTGCCGTCACATTCTATGAGGGGGCAACCCTGACGGGTACCGTTTTTGAGGTTAAAGGGCCGCGGGCACGTGCCAGGGAGTGAGATTTGGGCTCTTGGGGCTGCGTAGAGCGCTAGGGTGGCCCTTACAAACATGGGAGGTAGCTGCATCTCTTCTAATAGTGCGAACATATATGGCCATTGGATTCTGTCAAAGGCCTTCTCTGCATCCAGGGAGAGGACCAGAGAAGGCGTACGCGTCCTGTTTGCCCACCACATCAGGTCAACTGCGCGTCTTGTGTTTTCGTAGAGCTGTCTGGTTGGGACAAACCCCACCTGATCAGCGTGTACGAGTCTAGCATGCACGGAGTTGAGTCTGGTGGCAAGGATCTTTGCGTACACATTTAAGTCGAAGTTGATGAGGGATATAGGGCGGTAATTTGCTACGTTTGTGTTATCTCTGTCCGGTTTGGGGATGAGGGCTATGTCAGCCGTAGACAAGTCAGCGTTAGGTGAGTCTCCGTCAGTCCAGGCTTTGTACATTGCGGCCATGTGGAGTATTAGTTGGTCCCTGAAAGTCTTAAAATAGGAACCGTCAAACCCATCCGGACCTGGGGCTTTACCCCCTTTGAGGTCCGCTATGGCTTTGTTTATTTCATCGGTTTCTATAGGCGCTCCCAGGTGGGCTGTGGCCTCAGCAGGGAGGCGCGGCAGTTTGGCGCTCTGTAAAAAGTCGTTGATTTGTGCCATGTACATGTCATTGTCGGGTGTGAGTGCTGGGGAGTGGTTATAGATCTGAGTGAAGAACTTCGTGAATTCCTGATTAATGTCAGTGGGGCTATTGAGGATTTGGCCCTGCGGATCTTTAATGGACGTGATGTTAGTGACTGTTCATTTGGATCTGAGAGCCCTTGCTAGTAACGTGTCCGTTTTATTTGATTTTTCGTAAAATAGACGTTTTGTGTGGATCACGTCCCTGCTCACCTCGTCCAGCATTAATTCTCTAATTTGTCTTCTAATGTCGGTCAGTTCCCTAACGGAGCGGGGGGTCGCCTGTTGCTTGTGTTGCATTTCAGTTTTTCTTAGTAGTTTTTGGAGGTCTAAAAGCTGTTTGTTTTTTTCTTTCTTTAAGAATGTGGCTGTTTTAATTAAGAGCCCCCTAATCACCGGTTTTTGGGCTGCCCATAACGTTGTGGATGATATCTCGGGGGAGCAATTTTCCTGGAAATAAAGTTATTTCCTGTTGTATGGCTTCTTTTGTCTGGGGATTTTTAAGTAAAGAGGCATTTAGTCTCCACTTCCATGGGGCGCGTGGGCCTGGTACTCTGAGTGTAAGTGCGATGTCAGCATGATCGGACCAGCATATCAGGTTTATCTCCGAGGTCTTGACAATTGGCATGACTAGCTGGTTGACTAGGAATAGATCTATTCTGGAGTAGGTGGCGTGGACTGCTGAATAGAATGTATAGTCTCGCACACTCGGGTGCTGGATTCTCCAGGGGTCTAATAAGCCTGTATGGCTCATGAAGGTGTGTAAAAGTCTGTCCTGTCCCCCTCTATTCTGTGATCTAGGGAGGTGACGCCCTCCTCCATGATCTGAGGCTGGGCACGGCGTTGCATTGAGGTCCCCTCCTAAGATTAAGATCCCTCTGGGGAACTGTTGGATCAATGACTCTAGGGTTGACCAAAATTCTTTGCACGGGGTGTTAGGGGCATAGACATTGATCAGGTGGTAAGTGTTTGCGTGAAGCGTACCCGTCAGGACCACGTACCGGCCCTCTGTGTCACAGTGAACCTTAGTGATGTTTATCGGGCATTTTTTATGTATAAGTATATCAACACCATTCCTCTTACATAGTGCCCTGGAAGTGAATGCCCTGACATAGAGGTGGTTGGTTAGTTGTGTCTTAGCTGTGCGAGGCAAGTGTGTTTCCTGTATGAAAGCTACCTCTGTTTTCTGTCTTCTAAGTTCACGGAAGAGGAGTCTCCATTTGTTTGGGCTGTTAAGCCCATTGACATTAAGTGAGGTGATTTTCAGTTCCATGGTGCTAATGTGGTGTCAGCGTACCTTATCTGTCTGGCGCGGTGCGATCACCTGTCTGAGGTGGGTGAGTTGGGGAGGTCTGTGGCCCCCGGCAGCAGGCCCTCTGGACTGTGTCAGGGGGTAGGTGCAGGGAAGGGGAAGAGGGGGAGTGTGGTAGGCCAATGGGAGGTCTCTGTTCCCCTTAAGAAGAAAAAGAGTTAAGATCAATCAACAATTATATACACAAATTAAAAACGTAACAAGTAATTGTACAATGTTAAACTGGCACAAGTACTTAGGTCTTATCGGTACTGTGAATCTTCCAGGTCTTACGGCTCGCCAGGAGATCTGGGGGTGGGCATCCACCGCACCGAGGGAATCACCTCTGGCGGGGGGGAAACTCAGCCGCAGAGCACCCCGGCAATGCTCAAGTGGAAAGGCTTCACAGATCCCGATCCATCTAGGCTCATGGGGTGGGGGGGCGCGACAAAAGACCCCCACTACATGCAGAGTACTTTCACTGCTTCCTTACTAGGGAGTTTACCTGTTTCTCTTGTGGCCTATCGTCAGTGGTTTATAAATGCAGTTACGGTGGGTTGGTGTATATCCCTCAGGTGTGTGCACCATAAGGGGCTAATGATTTGGGTCATCCCCACTCAAACGGCAGCACTGGGATGGTGCTGGGCCCTAGTCTGGGACAGGGTTGGGTGCGACTGCTTGTGACCGTTTAAGTCAAGAAGGCTCCGGTCCGCAAAGTTTTTTTTTTTTTTGGGACGGCTCGGACAGGAGGCCAGCAGGAGGCCCATGACCGGCTCCAGGGCCCTCCACCCACCCCACGCCACCAGGGAGGCCCCGACCGGGTGTCAAACTGGGTGCACCTCATGGCGTGCGGCCGGCGGTTCAGCTCCCCTAACACCCCACCCCCACCCCCCACCCCCCGACAGCCCCATCCTCACCCGATACTCTACTGGCACGTGCGGACTATTCCCCTGCAACTGCGGTCTATGTACTAACACCGTCTGATACTTCATAGTGAAACATTTCATCCCCCCGGGTCCCCCCACCCCTCTTTCCCCGAACCCCATACATCACATTGGCGTCCCTTAGTTCAGCGTGTGCAACCTAAAGTCCATTAACTGAAACTTAATAAAAACATGCATGTGGTATTGTGTTATTGACTTTTAGCCTGTTAAGCCCCTAGTGGGTAAAAACAATGGGTGGTAAACAGCTGGTGGTAACTTGCGTGTGGACCATGTGCCCGGTCCCGAGCAGGCACCAGTGTCTCCGGGCTGAGCACGTCTTCGTCAGCGTGTCTCTTCGGTGTCTTCAATCAGGGAGAGAGTGCCCATATTAGCTGGCGGTGCCTGAAAGTCCGATGCGAGATCGATGCCCAAGTCCGCGAGGAAGGCGGGAATGTTCATCGATGGGAGAAGGACGGTCGGTTTCGGGCTGTTGAAGACGAGGATTTTAAAGGGATATCCCCATGCAAATCGGACTCCGCTGGTCCTCAGTAGGTCTGTGACAGGCTTCCATTCTTTTCTCTGGAGGAGGGTGGCTAGTGCAATGTCCTGGTAGATCTGAATGGTGTTTCCTTCTGGCTCGTAGGCCTGGGCTCTGCTGTGACGCAGTATGGCCTCCTTGGTCTTGTAATAATGCAACCGCATTATTACATCTCTTGGCGGGCTGTTTTTTGGTCCTCTGGCCCTAAGCGCCCTGTGGACGCGATCTACGACCCAAAGGTGGTCGGGTATAGCAGGCAGGCTATGTTTGAAGCATTCTATCAGGATCTTTTCGAGGTCCGCTTCTTCAATGGATTCCGGCAGGCCTCGGATACGCAAATTGTTCCGCCGTGATCTGTTAGAAATATCTTCTAATTCCAGCTCTAGTTCGGTCATGTGTGTCAGGAGCTTATTTGTGAGGGTTGCTGCTGTGTTGTGGGCCTCTACCACGACGTCCAGTTTTTTCTCCACGTGGCTGGTGCGGACACCTATTGCGGCAATTTCTGCCTTAACTTCCGCCGCCGTTCTTTTGATTTCTTCGGCTAGGTAGCCCTTCACTTCGGCCAGGGATTGCAGTATGGCACTCGAGGTTGCCTCCGTGGGGGGGGTCCCCCACTCCGGATCAGTCTAGGGGGTCCGTGGAGTTTGGGCCCGCGGCCGCAGACGCCCCACGTGCTGTAGGCCTCTGTGCTGACAGCATGTCCGCCACTGACAGAGCTTCTTTCGGGCTCTTTTTGGCCGGTCTGCGGTTGGACATCCGGTCCCCTTGTCCGGTGGTATTATTGGGGTGTTCGTGGCAGGGTGTATGTGCCCTTGGTCGGGAAATTAGCAGGTTACTGTTCTTTTTTGAGCGCCGGGGTGTGGAGCACTCGCTCTATGCGGCCATCTTCGTTGGCGGTCAAACCACGCCCCCCCGCTATGATGAATCTTGAGCCCTGACTGCCCAGTACACGAGGGATTAGCCAATGAGGTAATGCGCCCATGGTTACCCTAGAAACGTGGTGTGCCTGACCAATCGGAATCCTTGCAGCAACCGATCACGTGTCCATACCCGGAAGTAAACGAACATGCAACCTGAGCGCATCGGGCGGGATCGGGGAATAGGCATCAGCTGTAAAAGTAAGTGCTTACCTTAATTTTAGCTCCCTATATAAGTCTTTTCATGTTTTAAGTGTTGTTAATGTCCTGATGAAAGCTCTGTAATGGAGCTGAAACGTCGATTTAATTTTCTGGAATAAAGAATCTTCATTTGGAAAGCCTAGGAGTGCCAGTGTTTTTTCTGTTTTTATGTTCAAGATACCAGAGCACCAGGATTGAATGGAATGTTGGAGTGCAAGAGCTTTTCGTACATATATATATATATATATATATATATATATATATATATATATATATCATTATTATATATATTTATATACATGTGTAATTTAATTATAAGTGTATTTTTATATTAATATACGTATATATTAACATAAAAATACACTTAGAATGACATTAAATATATATATATATATATATATATATATAACCAAAGATAGATAGGAGCACTCAAAAGGACTTCGTAATCGATATTTATTGTGACAAAAGTTTACATCAAAGTGTAGAACATCAAATCGACGTTTCGACCCCTCAGGGTCTTTTTCAAGATCAAACACTGAGTGAAATAGGTACAGTTTAAATATAAGTACAGAAAAATCAACTCACCAATCTCGCGTGTGCGGCTACCCGAACCCGGAAGTGTCCCGACACCCCACGTGATTCCTTCAACGTGCGTCACTACATATGACGTGGTTGCTAGGTGATAGAGTGTAAACTCTACGATTAAAAAAAATCACAACCATCGTAATCTGTGCATATAACATGCAGATATGGTAAATATAAACGCTAAGTGCTATGAGATCTCTGTCCAGAGATCAAGGAGTGAATGTTAAAAACAAAGAGATACGAGAATACTCGATCGGAAGATTTCCAGATTATTAATAATGAAAATAATAAACCTATGAGACAAGATGCCTGATAAGGTTAAATAATCTAAAGTGCAATGAAAAGTGCGGTGCAAGGAAAAATGAATGGTGCTAAACACTCCAAGTGCAAAAATCTAATCGGCAAGAATCTCATAAGGTTAATCTGAAAGAGATAAGAAATAATAAGGCTATAGATGTCTATAGACAAAAAATAAAACATAAATAGATGGGCAAATAATATTAAATGATGTACTGTTACATATCATTACTAGATAATAACTCTAAATTAATGTAACATACACAATATCTGAGGTTCAGGATTTGATATATTAGCAAGATTATATTAATTCATCAAATAAACATGGAAAATGAAATATATTCGTTTAGTCCTTTCGGAGTGACTGTATCCAAACGGTGTATCCAATATGTTTCGCGTTGCAGTAACAGTTTGGATCTGTCACCTCCTCTGGGGCTGAGTGGAACATGGTCAATAGCTATAAATCTGAATGTGGGAAGTCTGTGGTTTGCTTGAAGGAAATGTTTGGCAACCGGCTTATCGGATTTTTGGTCTCTAAATGCGGTGGTGATGATTGATCTATGGCCACGAATCCAGTTGCCATTTTTCTCCATGGCTAAAGAACATTCCAAAAGCACAGCTAATGAGAATTCATAGGAACTGTACTGACAAAAGCACTTTTGAGACCATAGCCATAAAAATTAAAAAAGACTTTATGGAAAAGGGGTATGAAGAAACCTCCCTTCTAAATACTATAAAAGAAGGAAAGATCATGGAGAGATCTTCTTTACTAAAATATAAACCTAAAACCAGAAATGAGAATAACAGTTTACCTTTTATTTGTAATTTTAACCAAGAGAGTCATAAAATTAAACAAATAATAAATAAACATTGGCCTATGTTAAGAAATGACCCGATGTTATACTCCATATTACCAGAGAGACCTAGACTTGTATATAGAGGAGCCCCCAATTTAAGATAAAAATTGGTTCACAATCATATAAAAGATAATACACCTACCCCCTTCTTTCAAAAATAAGTTTTTCTTGGCTGTGGGCAATGTTTAGCCTGCAGGAATACGAAAAGTACTAAAAGACACATTACAGAATTTTATGACCCTATGGGGGAAAAGAAATATAAAATATGTCAAATGATCACATACTTCTCTAAAAGGGTAATATATATATTAAAATGTTCATGCAACCTCTTTTATGTAGGCAGAACTAAACGCCCTCTACAAGTAAGAATAAATGAACACATACAAAACATTAAAAAAGGCTATGACAAGCATAGTGTTTCAGAACATTTTAATTTTAGTACATAATAATGATCCTCAATTTTTTGATTTTATGGCAATTCAAAAGGTTACATTAAACTGGCGAGGGGAAGACGAAATAAGAAAATTAGGAAAAAATTAAACTAAATGGATTTTCAATTTAAACACTCTAGCTCCTTTAGGACTGAATGCTGATTTCGAACTATGCCACTTCCTATAATCCAATGCGGAGTCATACATTCTAAATACACTTATCACAATCTATCTTTTCCTTCACCCTGTTAGACACAGATGGGCTATTTATATATATGGAAATGTGTTATTACATGTTCTATATTAATAAATAAGTATAGTGCTGTATATATATATTTATTTATTCAGCTACATAACATCATCTTACATACATTGAAAATTCATTAAATGAATTCAGATATAATTAGTTTTTTACTAAGTAATCTTTATATACACAGTATTATAATAAAAATGAAAATGTGCAAAATCTTAACATTTTTCAAATTTCAATGCTAAGTTATAACATCTATTTATGCACTCTTTTCTTTATTTTTATTTAATACCATTATGAGTCCAAAGAAGACTCAAATATGGACTTTAGAATATCATTATTGAGGACTATGTTTCCCATAATGGCACGGACGCATACCGGAAGTTATGTATGACCCGCAATGGATTGTGGACCTTGTAGTGCCGAAAAACAGGAAGTGACGCAACGGCATTCAGCCGCGTCACATTCAACACAGGAGATACCCAATTGGATAATGGAGAAAATGGTGGGAATTCGAACATTTAAAAGACAGAAGAATCAGAGGATCCCCTCAAGGAGACTGAGGAATCCGTTTTTTTTTATCGGCGAAACGCGTTTTAGCTCCAAGTGGACTTATATTTTAGACCACAAACATTTGCACTGTACTGTTTTTATATATATTTGTTTTTTATTTTCTAGAAAATATATTTTTATAGTATTTATATATATATTATGTAATAAATTTTCCCATTTTTATCTATTCAACTGTATCCTGCACAAGTGATTCCAGGGAAGGGGTAGTGTCACCCCACAAATTGACACTAGGTTTACATACTTAGAGCCAGTTATCAAAAGGCTCTAAACAAGGTGAGCATTTTAACTTTATTCATATGGATACAATTACTATCTAAGATGCTACACTTAGTTTGAAATATCTGTGTCTTTTACATACCTTGTAGAGAGGAACATACACACTTTTCCTTGGAGAGAGGGGTCGTGTGATCTACCAAAAAAGACACAGACGCTTGGAAGTTTAGAGCCTAAAAACTTGAAAAGGCTCTGAAAAATGTGAGTTTATATACATTTGTAACTCACCAAATTTCTTGCCACATCACTTAATATACTGCACAATTATTTGTATATATATTTTTTTTCTGTCTTTTCTATATGTTCATTACACTAAGGAAAAACATAGAGGGTAAGTGTTTTTGAATATTAGTTTTTGAATCTAATACAGCACTGCACTCTTAAAAACTGAAGGCTTTTATTGTTCTTTGGTGAAAATCAAAAGAGAAACTATTACAAGCACTGGTGGACTATGATATGCAACAAGCGGTGCAAAATGATGCCTCAAACACTGCAGAGGAAATACCTGCAGCTTTTGTCAGTGATGTACCAAGATCTGGAGATCCTTTGGATTCTTACTTGCAAACTGTGTTGAAATATGTGGACTCAGCAGATACAAACCAAAGACTACAGCTTATCCTTCAATATCAGGAGGCTGAGAGAGGGCGCCAAGCTGAGAGAGGGCGCCAAGCTGAGAGAGAGCGCCAAGCTGATAGAGAGCGAGAGGCTGCTGAGAGGGAGAGAGAGGCTACTGAGAGGGAGAGAGAGGCTGCAGAGTGGCAAGCTGAGAGAGAGGCTGCGGAGCACCAAGCTGCCAGAGAGCATAAGCTAAAAATAGCTGAGTTGGAGAGGTTGACTGCCTCCCCTATAAGAATTAATTCCAGAGACTCTTCTGCACCCAAACCACGTGGAGAGAATTTTCCAACTTTGGACAAAGATGGGGATTTAAATGTTTTCCTGCGCAGTTTCGAAAAAGTTTGCAGGCAGTACCAGCTACCAAAGTACCAGTGGGCAAAATACCTCACCCCTGGTCTCAGAGGTCCTGCACTGGAAGCCTTTGCTGCGCTTCCAGCTGAATTTGACCAGGACTATGATGCGATTAAAGCTGCCTTGCAGGAACGGTACAACCTCACTCTTGAGGTGTACCGAAAGAAATACAGGACTTTGCAAAAGCATCCCACAGAAAGTTATGCAGCAGTTGTGGGACACCTGGCGACAGAATTCCGACAGTGGACTACAGGGCTAGAGATTACCACTTTAGAAGGTTTGCAAGATCTGTTACTTAAAGAACAGTTTTTGCAGCTCTGCCCAGCCGATGTACAGGAATGACTGCTGGACCGGAACCCCAAAACAGCTTTTAAAGCGGGTAAGCTGGCAGATGTCCACACTGCCAACCGTGCAACAGTGGACCGGAGCCGAGGGTTTGCCAAGGGAGCATCCACCTGGAGGACCACACCACCGCGACTCCCCATCACCAGGCCTAGCGGGCCATCTGTTGTTCCAGCTCCTACCTCAGGGAGAGGGGGAGCTAGTGCCATGTCTGAGCAAGGAGATAGTCGCAGATGTTTCATTTGCAACCAAGTGGGGCACATTAGTGTTGCTTGCCCTGGGAAATGGCAGCCAGCATCAACAGCTGGGGAGGGACGCTCCTCAGAACCAACTGGTGTTGTTTGTAACCAGATCAGAGGGCAGCAACAATGTGAATCTGCAACCTGTGACAGTTGGAAGAGAGGTAACTGTAGGACTCAGGGACACTGGGGCAGATGTGACTCTTGTGTGTGGAGAGCTAGTGCGCTCTGAGGACTTAATTCCTGGCAGGACTCTAGCAGTCAAAGGAATTGGGGGGTACGTCTTGTAGTGTCAATGGCACAAGTTTATTTGGATTGGGGAGTGGGGAAGGGCTTCAGAAATATTTGGGTAGATGAGAATATCCCTGCAATTGTGTTACTTGGTACTGACTTGGTAGATTGTTATCCCAATATGTGCCTGAAAATAATGTGTGTTGTAAACCCAAGCCTCATAGGTGCCCTACTGTGCAGAGGGCAATATGTAAAAGTGTACGTAGACTACCTTGCTGGGAAGGGGGGCAGAATGAGTATGTGTGCATGTCTGTGCCTGAACTAGAGGTGTCTGCAATATCATGTGAGAATGTATCAAGACAAAGTTGCTGGGAGGGAGGGCAGAATGAGAATGCGTGCCAAGCTGTGCCAAAACCAGGGTTGTCTGTGGTAACAGGTGCAAGTTTGCCAGGGCAACTTTGCTGGGAGGGAGGGCAGAATGTGTGTCAATCTGTGCCAGATCCAGGGGTGTCCGTGGAAACTTGTGAAAATGTATGCAGACAAATGTGCTGGGAGCGAGGGCAGAATGAGCATGCATGCCAGTTTGGGCCAGAACTAGGAGTGCCTGCAATACCATGTGTGAGTGGGCAAAAACAACAGCACGGGGAGGCCGGGTTGGATGAGTGTGTGTGCCTATCTGTGTCAGAGCCAGGGTTTTTTGAGATGTCATGTGAAAACATAAGGGGATCAAACCACTGGGAGTCAGGGCAGGATCAGTTTATATGTTCACCTGTATCTCAGTCAGGAGTATGTCAGGTGCCAGAACAAGGAGAAAGTTAGGGGCTATCTGAGATTGTGGGAGGATGGCCTGGCTGGGAGAGGAAATTATGTGTGTGTACCACATCATGTGCCTGACCAAGGGGTGTCAGAGGTGTCATGTGACAATGTGCAGGAAAAGCCTGCTAGGGAGAGAGGGCTGAATGAATATGTGTGCCAATATGTGCCTGAAGCAAATGTATCGGATGAGGCGTGGTAATCCACAGGGTATATCACTATTGATCCTGAAGGGTGCTAGTGTACTTGCTGGGGCCAAGATCTAATTTTGAATGAGTCACCATCTCTCCTTGCCAGAGACCTCCTGGACAGAAGTTGCACTTTGAAAACCTAGGACTTCTGTATTTTATCCTTTTTTTTTTTTCATCTGTTGTTGGTGTAAATAATTTGTTTATCATATATTGTTATATGCACTGTGACTATTTTTTGCTCATAATAAACATTCATTTATTAAGTTCTGCCTTTGTCTGGTTAAGAATCACGTTACCTGAAGAGACAAGTTAGTATTTTTGTAATTCCTTAAATATTGTAAGTAATATTTAGCAAGTTTATTATTGATTTACCTGGGGGACCAAGGCACCCCATTTATAAATTGTGTTGGTGGTGGCAGCATTAAAATAGTAATAGTTATATTATTATATTTAAGTGTGGGTGGTTTTAAAAAGGGGGATTTTGTCATTATTTCGGGTCTAGTGCAGACAAATAGTGAATTTTAACCCTTTCACCACCACAACTACGTCACGCACACTCTTGGAGTAGGGTACGTTCGTGACACAGCCGTTCACATATGGCATAGGCATTGGAAATAACGTAAATACCTGCTTCTAATGTGTCCTCAAAGTAATTTGAAGATATATGTGGGGAAGACCCTGTCTTACATAAACAGAGAGGACAGTATTATTATTATGAAGATATTTATAGAGCGCCGTAAAATTCTGCAGCGCTTTACAATGGGTGGACGCAGTGGTGGATCCTGGTTTTGTGCTGCCCTAGGCAGGACAAAACTCAGGCGCCCCCCTCTCCCCCTCCCCCCGCGCCACTCCCACCCAACCTTTCCCCCCGCCCCGCCCCACCTTCTAACAGAAACACACTCACACTCACTAACAGACACACACACTCACTAACAGAGAAACACACTCACAGGCAAACACACTCACACTAACAGACACACACAGACACACACACAGTCAGACACACACACACACTAACAGACACACTCACACTCACTAACAGACACACACTCACTAACATACACACACACACACACACACTCACATACACAGTCAGACACACACACTAACACACTCACACACACACTAACAGACATACACACACACACACACTCACATTAACACTTTTTTTTTTGCCCCCCCCCCCAGCCTCCTTACCTTTGGGAATGCTGGGGGGGTTATCTTTCTCCCCGGGGGTCCAGTGGCTGGGCGGCGCTGCTGGGCGGCGCTGGCGGGCAGCTAGCAAGGGAGCACTTCCCGTGAGCACTCTGCTCAGCTCCCTCGCTCGCCACCGATTGAGGCTGGGAGACAGAATATGACGCCCCCTGGAAAATGCCGCTCAAGGCAAATCCCTTGTTTGCTCGCGGCTAAAACGTCCAGACATGAAGTTGTAACCAGACAAGTTGGACACACAGGAACAGAGGGGTTGAGGGCCCTGCTCAATGATTTTACATGTTAGAAGAAGTGGGGTATAGTGCCACAGTGACAGAGGGACTGAGGGCCTGCTCAGTGAGGTTACATGTTAGAGGGAGTGGGGTATAGTGACACAGTAACAGAGGGGTTGAGGGCCTGCTCAGCGAGTTTACATGTTAGAGGGAGTGGGGTATAGTGACACAGTAACAGAGGGATTGAGGGCCTGCTCAGCGAGTTTACATGCTAGAGGGAGTGGGGTATAGTGACACAGTAACAGAGGGATTGAGGGCCTGCTCAGTGAGTTTACATGTTAGAGGGAGTGGGGTATAGTGACACAGTAACAGAGGGATTGAGGGCCTGCTCTGTTTACATGTTAGAGGGAGTGGGGTATAGTGACACAGTAACAGAGGGATTGAGGGCCTGCTCTGTGAGCTTACATGTTAGAGGGAGTGGGGTATAGTGACACAGTAACAGAGGGGTTGAGGGCCTGCTCAGTGAGGTAAGGATAGTTTTAGACTAGTGACAGTTGCAGAAGAGGAATCAGTTGGGAGCTATTAACAGTTTAATTGATATGCTTTTATGAAGAAGTGGGTTTTTAGTAGAAAAGTAATTTAGAAAGCAGGTCCAGGACAGGCTTCTTGGGGGGAAGAGGTATTGTTGTTAAATACCTGGTAGGATAATAACACACATAGAGTATTCTATAGTATAGATAGGTTAGAGACACGAAAGAGTAAACCAGTGAGTCTCTCCAAGATAATAACACTGCCACATAACCAACCGTCTGGGTACATATACAGCAGGGAACTGACAGCTGTCAGAGATAGGGCTAGATTAGTAAGTGGAAAAGAGTTACCAAAGTAATCTATAGCTGCTTCGAGACAGCCCCCCCTCTAGAAAGCTAAAGTCCTTCAAAAACCTAGATATTACGAAAGTCAGTCCATCCTGATATAAAGTGAAAGTTTAAAAACGAGAGACAGCAGCCAGACGTGCGTTGTCAAGAGCTGGAGACATTCACTTCAGAGCCCACCTATATTAGATCAGCTCCGTCGGGAGTGGAAACGGGCCAATCAGCTGGCTTGTTCACTTCAGTGGACGGAAATATGATCGGGGTAAGTCGGGAGTGCACTAAACACTTGTGCGATTGCTAAGTTACCTGTAAACATACCCGGAAGAAGAGGGAGTCTATTAGGTTACGCATGCGCATATAGTGCTATCGGTTCATTGTGGCTAAAACTACATTGCAACATACAGTAAAAATCGATAAAAGTGTCAAATATGGTGTAAGAGTATATGTACATTCAGATAGTCAAATATATCATGTATAAGCAGTCTGGCTTCTTATGTAAAAAAAAAAGCATTACAGTTCCAGACTAAATATATGCTTAGATATGAGTGTGAATACATTCTAACTCGGCTTCTAGTATTCAATTAGTCTATAGAGGACATAAATGTATCAACTCTTATGATATGAATCATTAATGCTAAATACTAGAGTAACTGCCCATATGAGCTAAATGTAAATTTGTGTAACCAATAGGTAAGTCCTTTCCATACATCTTGAAAGGAATCGACCTCTTCTGTAATGCAGCCCATTATCAATTAAGAAGGGGGTTAGGTGTTATTCTGAGTGAATATACAATAAATCTAAATAAAGTATGATAAATGAAGAGTAATAAAAAATAAATAAATTTAATTAATTAAATTACCATAGAAATGATAAGGAAAAAACTTCATTAAGTCCAAGAGGTTGGAGGGTTTTGAGTTTATAAATCCATCTGCATTTCCTTTGTCTCAGGATTTTATCATAGTCACCACGTCTCTGTTCCTGTTTGACTAACTCTAGACCACAGAACCTCATGCCCTTGGGATCCCCCTTGTGGTATTCTTTTAAATGTCAAGAGATGGGTGTCTCAACCTGTTTTTTTTGGTGTCCTTTCGTGTTCCTTTACTCTTTCTTTGAAAGGGCAAAAGGTCTTCCACACATATTTCAGCCCACAGCAGCAGGTCAGTAAATATACCAACTCTGCCGAATTGCAGTTGAAAAATTGTGTGATCTTGAAACTTTGGTGTCCTTCACTATCTTTTACACTCTTAGAGTCTCTAAGAATGTATTTGCAGAAAACACATCTGCCAAGGGTATATGTACCAGAAGGGGGATTACCCAGCCAAGTCACAGAAGATCTTGGTTTTGAGGTAAAGTGACTTGGGACAAGAATATCTCTCATGTTACGGCCTCTACGTGCCGTTATGTTGATATGTGGACCAAGTACCTTTTTTCAAGTGGATATCATTCAGCAAAAATACAGAGTCCTGCTGCTGGGGAAAAGAGACTGGGCTCTCTATTTCCTGCTGGATACTCTGCCGCTGGGGAATGGAGACTGCGCTCCCAATTCCCGGCACATCACTCTGCCGCTGGGGAATGGAGACTGGGGTCCCTATTCCCGGCACATCACACTGCCGCTGAGGAATGGAGACTGGGCTCCCAATTCCCAAAAAATCACGCTGCCGCTGGGGAGGGAGGACACTGCTCTCCTCTCCCTGTACTTCACACTGCCTTCCCGGCATATCACTCTGCTGCTGGGGGGCAGGAACAACTACCTCTGCCCCCTGTAACTCGGCCTGCCGCTGGGGAGGGAGGACGCTGCTCTCCTCTCCCTGCACTTCACACTGCCTTCCCGGCATATCACTCTGCTGCTGGGGGGCAGGAACAACTACCTCTGCCCCCTGTAACTCAGCCTTCCGCTGGGGAGGGAGGACGCTGCTCTCCTCTCCCTGCACTTCACACTGCCTTCCCAGCATATCACTCTGCTGCTGGGGGGCAGGAACAACTACCTCTGCCCCCTGTAACTCAGCCTTCCGCTGGGGAGGGAGGACGCTGCTCTCCTCTCCCTGCACTTTACACTGCCGCTGGGGACTGGAGACTGTGCTCCCAATTCCCGGCATATCACACTGCCGCTGGGGAATGGAGACTGGGCTCCCAATTCCCTGCTGTATCTGCCGCTGGAGTTTCTCCCAACGTGCCATCTGACCTTCTCTTTCTGCCCAGTGTTGCAGCCTCTCGAACACTAGGTTCCTCACGAACCGCACCGATCTCTCCAGTGGATTGGGTCCGAAGAAGCTTAGGTGAAACCACACCATCCGGTCATACTCTCTCATAGAGTAGCTGTACTCCACTGCTGGTTCCATCCTGGTGCTGTCAGGGTCGCTGTACTAGGACATGCGTTGCCCTTAACTTGTAAATCCAAAGAAATGGTGTCTCCTGTAGCTGTCCTTCTGGCTGTAGGAAAGATCCCGCCGCTTGCCACCAATTGTAAGGGCACCCCCAGGCATAAAAGGGGTTAAAAGCCGTTTAGTAGATCTTCCCCTTCCAGAGATACAGGCACAGCTACTGTAGAACACCAAACTCCCAAACTGGATACAATAGCACTCCAACTCCCGAACTGGAACCTCACTAATAGCTGCTAGCAGACGAAGAGGAAAAGCAGACAATCAGCTTACACTCCTGGCAATCAGTCTCTAACAGTAAATCCCCCCAAGAACGAGACAAGGCTCCGTGTTGAGGGTCAAGCAGTGGTCTGAGGTGCTGGCACACCCAGCCTGGTTTTTATTACAGTCTTGCAAAATACAGGACCGCCCACAGGGCGTTACAAAAGAACCAATCACATACGTATATTACATAAAACACTCCTAGTAATTACACACAAAATCCTCCCCTGTGCCTGTGATATAATTATGTTACACAAGGGATTAACACAATTATCACAGACAGTAAAAATACAGTTTTTACAAATATACTATAACTTTAAAACTATACATTCAGGGGAACAACATATTAAAAAATGGCACGAATCAGACAAGGGGTTCAAAAGTTAGCAAAAGTATATTTTGGGGCCTGGCTGGCAGCATGGTTATCTGGCTCAAACCGGTTTTACAGAGCCCTCTATCCTGGAGACAATGGGGAAAATAATCCAATTATATCCAGGGATAGAGGCAGACTCCATTAACCACATGGTTACAGTAAAACACTAAAATACATAATGTTACATTGGTCACATAACATATATACATGTAACCCATCCCCAGACAGCTGGGATCTGAGCGCACACAAGTACCGAATAGCGCTCAGATCCTATGCACACAGTCCAATCGCCGTGGAGTTAGAGTGTTCACAAAGTCTGTTCTCCATATGAATAGACTCCACGGGATGGCTATCTGGGGAAATGCTGTTCATACGGTTTTTAAAGGGCCCAATCTCCCAGGGCCATAGTCCAGAGGCAACAGGCGGGCAACCAGGCTCCTCCAATGCAATGTGGCGAGATTGGTCTCGTCACAGATTCATATTGTGTTTATGCAGCGCAGCCCTTGCCCTCGCCAAACAATCATACTTTTCCTCTCTCATTAGTTCATGCTCCCGCAATCCCAGGCATCTCTTTGACATCTTTAATTTTCTTCTTCGACCTGCTGTGGCCACCCTCAAAACTAACCTTACTGCCAGTAGCTTTGCATGTTACTTTACGGACAAGATTGAACAGCTAAGGAAAGAATTATCCCCACCTTGCTGTTCTCTTTCTCAACGACACGTAAATCATGCCTTTCCTACCTGTCAGACTTTCTCCCCGGCTGCTGAACAAGAGGTGGCTGCACTTCTCCTTTCCTCTTGCCTCACCACTTGCCCACTCGATCCTGTCTCATCTCACCTTATCAGATCTCTCTACCCTTGTCTTGTGCCTTCCTTAACACACATCTTCAACTGCTCTCTCTCTTCTGGCATTGTCCCTGCTGACCTTTAAACATGCCACTGTAGTACCTAATTATCCTGAAAAAAACATCTCTTGACCCGTCCTCCCCCTCTAACTATCATCCCATATCCCTGCTTTTTTTTTCCTCAAAGATTCTGGAAAGACTTGTCTTTATCTGTATGTCTCAATTCCAACTCTCTACTTGACCCTCTTCAATCTGACTTCTGCCCTCTCCACTCTACTGAGACTGCTTATCAAAGTTACTAACGACCCAATCACAGCTAAATCGAAAGGCCACTACTCCACATTAATTCTTCTTGACCTCTCTGCTGCATTTAACACCGTTGATCATGCTCTCCTTCTTCAAACTCTTCAATCACTCGGTCTCTGTGACTCGTGGTTTTCCTCTAATCTCTCCCAACGCTCATTTAGTGTCTCATTTAGTGCCTCTTCCTGTCTCAGTCAGAGTCCCCGAAGGCTCTGTCCTTGGCCCGCTTCTATTTTCTCTTTATACTGCCTCTCTTGGCAAACTTATTACCTCTTTTGGATTCCACTACCATCTGTACATTGATGGCACACAGATATATCTCTCCACCCCGGACCTCTCCCCTGCCGTCCTGCAACGTGTCACTGCTTGCCTTTCTTCCATCTCCGACTTGATGTCCTCCTGCTTTCTGAAATTCAATCGCTCTAAAACTGAGCTCCTTGTCTTTGGTTGTCACCCCCTGATGGCGGCCCTGCAGAGGAGTAACTAGAAAAATAGAAACCACAGGACCCCGGTGCAAAAATTGCTCTGCCCCCCCACTCCATAAATTTACCTCCCGCCAGCCTCCCATATGTCTACCCCCCCTCCCATGCAGACACACACATAGACACACACACACATATATAGAGATACACACATACACTTAGAAACACACATACAGGCACACATACATATAGACACACACATACATACAGGCAGACACATACATACATACATTAAAACACACATACATACATCAGCAGTCTGTATGTTTGTGTGTGTATTCAGTGGTCTGTATATGTGTAATTAGCAATCTGCGTGTGTATTTAGCAGTTTGTATGTGTGTAATTCAACAGTCTGTGTATGTAATTAGCAGTCTTTTTATGTATTCAGCACTCTGCCTGTGTGTATTCAGCCGTCTCTGTGTGTGTATTCAACAGTTTGTGTGTGTAATTAGCAGTCTGTCTGTGTGTGTTTGTATTTAGCAGTGTGTGTAAGTATTTAGCAGTCAGATGGGAGAATGGCGAGAGAAATAGAACCAGAATATTCATTTATGTTGATAAATGGCATGTACACACATTGCTATATACTATTTACACACAATAACATATACAGACATAGTAGACACGCTCAGACAACAGTATGCACACACTATTATATACATTTAGACAACAACACACTGCTATACATTCTCTACTATACACATACTCATTCAGACAGTATATATACACACTGCCTCACTTACACATTGCTATGTGCACAGCAGACACAGTACATACATTGTAAGTAGTTTATTAGTAATTTAGGGAATTTTGTCCTTCCCAATATTCTCATTCTTTTATGTACGTTGTGTCTTGTGATGTCACGCATATGTAATTAATTACACAAATTAGTTTTTTTCCAAAAACCGTGGCAACCCTAATCTGGAAGTGAGACCTGTCCGTCCTTATTGCCTGAGCACCCTGAAAGCCTGGAGAGTGAGGTATCCCTTATCTTTTCTACATAATCTACAATAGGACATAATACATGAAAGCATTAATTCACTGAACCTCAAACTGTAGTAAATTAAAAAGCAAAATGATAAATTAAAGCAAAGGGTAGGCATTTAATCTCCAACCCATTCAGCAAGTCACTACAATTCAGTGCTTAGTACATAGCATCCCTAGATTCCCTGCTGATTGAAACTTGGTCTATTACACAATGGCAGAACTACCGCCAGTGCGCTGGCTCAGGGGACCCATCGGCTGGTCCATGCACTTTGGGCCACACGATAGCCATCTTTGACCAGGGACCTGGTCGCGCTGTTAAGTACTGTGGCTCCTGAAAGAGTCCCTGGTCAAAGATGGTCCTTAACATCGCGACCAGGCCCCTGGTCGGTGAGAAGCCGCAGTGCTGGTAGGAAGGAGGAAGTGAACAAAAGTCACTTCCTCCCAGTGTAGAGAGACAGCTGAAGAACAGAGAGGAGGGAGTCTGTGAGCCAGGAGCAGAAAACATGTCCCACACTCCCATCACACCGAGTCAAACACAATTGGTCCCCAGGAAGGTGGCTACCTTCCTGCACAATACAGACATGGGAGCAGGGTTTGGCTAAAAAGCATATGGTGTAATCTTTGAATGTATATTTCTGTATATTTGGTGTGTGTATATATGTGTTATTGATGTATGTGTTACGTGTGTGTGCATATGTGCTATCTGTGTTATGTGTGTGTGTGTGATCTATGTAATCTGTGAGTGTGTATATGTAATGCGTATCTGTGTGGCAATGTGTGCCCCAGGGTATGTGTGTGTCTGTGCTTGTGTTTGCATTATTATTATTATTATATTTAAAGCACCAACAAATTCT
>OW240916.1:321517736-321537521 GCA_933207985.1 Pelobates cultripes | reverse complement strand
CAAAAATCCTTGCACCGGCCATGATTAGGGCTCCAATTCCGTTTGTCGGGATAATCCATCCGTATTGCCATTCTTTTTGCCTGATCTGTACTGCATTGTAAAGTTATATGGTTCTGGGGCCAGGCTTCAGCGCAGGGATGATCTAATAATAATAATAATGAGCCAGGGAGTGGTCTGGGTTCGGCTGATAGAACTGCTGAATCAAGGGGGAAAATAACTTGGGTTTTGGAATAACTTTAGGGTAGTTCGTCAAAAGATCACTTTATTTTATTCTGTAAAGAGAGCACAAATTATGCACTGACTTCCTCCCTTTACTCTCTCAGAGATTTTCCATATCATCTAGATTACAGATCTTCGCTTTCTTTTCCTCTCCATTTCAGATTCCGCTCAACTCCATTCTAAATTGAACTATCCTTAAAGTTTTCCTCTCTATCTATTACATACCCTCCTCTTTTCTTCCTTCTCCATTACATTCTCCTCCACTTTCTTTCTCCCTTCTCTTCTTTTAACGTCCCCTTCTCTTACCTTCACTTTCCTTTCTATTAGATTTTACTCTACCACTTACCTTCATTTCCTGCTGCTCTGTTACCAATCTCTTGCCCATGCCTCCCCTCATCCTTTAACCTGGTGGTCATTTTAGTAATGACATAACTGAGCTCTCCCAATGTTGCGTTTTTAGAGCCAGTTTAGACATAATTAGTGTAATTGTGACATTTCACATCTTTATTTGGCCTCTAGTTACTGAATACTGTGGTGCATCATGTGAACTGTGCCTTCTTTAATTTTTTTAATTTTTTTTTAAATCATATTATTGTATGGTTATTATAATTTGAACAGGAGCCCACTAAGGGCCTGGCCCCCAGCACTTCTTATATAACCAATAGAATATATTTTATTCATATTACCTAAATTACATTTCACCTAAAAGCATTTCCTTTAAGAGGATAACTAGAAAAAAGTGCAAAAAAAGTTTTTGTTTTGTTTTTTTCCGCCCCCGAATTTCCATATTTTTTATGACAATGATTAAATTACCAAAGAGTTCCTGTATAGATAATTAATACTGCATAAACAGGCTAGTTTTACTCTCTGTCAAGGCTCTCATGAGGAGGATCCTGTATAATCTGTTGTATTTTCCAAGTGTACTATCTCTCTCCTCATAGGCTGTCAGGACATTTCCAGCAGAGCCTGGTCCGTAGTGATAGGTGGAGTGGCACCCTGATTTCTGAGTAAAGCCCAGTAACGCAAACTGATTAAGTGTGTTTTAGAAAAACATGTTTTGTCTACCATAATTAGATTTGCTGTTTCCACCTCTCCCATTTACTCATGGTGGCAGATGATGTGGAAAAGCTAAGCAGCTAATCATGTTAGAATATTGTGGCATAATTAAAAAAAATGCCTTTTTTTTTTTTTTTTTTTTAAATATAGGACTCTCAGACATGCTTAGTCTATTCTACCGGGATTTCCATATCAACTATTGCTTTTTTTGTAAATCTTTATGCTTTAAATGTTCTATGACATAATATACCACTCCATAAAATACATAATAAATTCAGGCATTATTAATAGCAGAACACAAGTATGTTGGGCTGTATGTTAAAAGGAATAAATCAAGATTAGAGAACTGAGGATTTTACATGGAGGCAGTAGGTGTAAATAGCTGATCAATGTAAACGTTAGAAGGGCTTTAGGAAACATCACAAATTGCTTGGGGTAATAATCACAGCTTAGCACAGGTAGTACTAGCAAGCCAAAACATGAGTAAAAGTAACCAGAAATTACCAAAACATCCCTAGACACACAATACTTACAAAAAGAATGCCAGGATGAGCTGAGTTAGTGACCCATATATGTTGAAAGCCATTTGGCAAATTGTTAAACGGTCAGTGCACAACTCTGGAGGTAGTTGGAATATATTTATTGGGCTAAAACTAACCAGTCAAACAGCTAAATACTGTGCTAATTTGGTAGGAGATAATGCTCCTAACCAACACAGGCCTGTGTGCCGTCCTGTCTTCTAGGGCTGCAGTTTATTAACAGCATCAATGGGTGGAGTCAAAAATCGAAAATTATGTTTCCTTGGTACGTGTATCGAGTCTCATGACATGTCATTTGGTGAGGGGCTCAATGCATAGAGTTAAATGGGCAGAGACAAATTTTGGTGCACCACTGGCCTTTCAAACACAGGTTACAGTACTGAATTAACAAAGACAGGAGTGCAGACTACTGACAACACCACTACAATAAACGTTCGCAGGTTTTTATTAAACACATGATGTAATATATAAAATGTTGTTGATTTACTTAAACACTAAACACTCTAGTGGCCAATAAATCACATTTTTGATGGTTTCTTGCTTAGCAGTTCTTTTATTGTCCTTTAGAACTGAACAACTGTAAGGGTGGAGCTAGAAATCAAAACAGAGTGAGAAAGTGTTACTATCCAAAACATGACTAGAAACATTAAATATATATATATATATAAATAAGCAGTAAAATCGCTTATTATTGTACTGTATTTAATGCTACAATGGACCTTCACAACGATAACACAGATTAAAATTAAAATGCACTACAGTATGTTTAAAGTTTTAGAATACACCGCTATGCTACTCAAATGTTTTATGTTTGATTTTAAAAATAAATATTGTCACAAAAGCCAAAATATCCAAGTTTTAAATATAGCAGAATTGGAGGACATTCCAACTATGTATTTCAGCCTAAATTTTGCAATTTCCGTTGATTTAACCACAAATCAGAAATGTTCAAAGCTCTCCGTGAAAACCAGAGGAGAAAACTGGTTTCATTACTGGAAATATAAAGTGGGTGTTTAATTTGAGATGACACCCCTCCCATAAAAATAGTATCATGTAGGTATATTTTTCTTAATTTAAATTAAAATGTTTCTCAATTATAATTTTATGTTTTACCTTGAATTTATCCCTGGTTTTCTCAAGCCATTTGGAGCAGTCAAACAAAGGTCGGACTCTTCCCAGGAACTGATACATTACATTTCCATATTACGTGTGGTTAATCAACACTATTGCTATTATTATTAATGGCTTTTACTCATGCATGGCACAGTTGCTTAATTTGGCAAACAATTGCTTCCAATATGGACATTTTGTTCATGATTTCTGACATCATGTGCCAGTTTGGTTTGGTTGAATTTCTGTGGTGGAGTGGGACTTTCTCCAGCAGTGTTCAGCAGTTCTGGAGCACTTTTGGAGGTAAAGGATTAGCTTAGTGGCCCAGCGTTGTAACAGCTGGTATTGCATTAAATTTTTTAAATACAAGAGGTGCAATGGTATCTAAATCAGAGGAGAGAGTGGAGTTGTAGAGATAGGTTGTATACCTAAGGCAGCTGAGGTTTGATATTTTCCACTAGGTGCAACCTGATTATTATTTTTTATTTATATATATTTTCCACTGACTAACCCTTTGTTATGTATCCTTTATTGACTGTATAAACTGTAAGTTGGCTTTCAGCTTTGTTTTTCACTATATATGTATGGAGAGCACTATAGTTCTCTTTGTGTTTATTTTCTATTACATCCTAAAGACACTTTGGAGAAAGCCCTGTGTACTTTATCCATAAGCAGGGATAACACAGTTATATGCTGATTTCATTTAGTTGGTCGAAAGCTCTACACTTGTGCGTTTTTGTCTTATTACATCAATATTACCTGTGTTGGAAATACTGCGCTATTGTGATTCTCCTGTGTCTTTGCATTTCATATTGTCTATAAGGTCTTCTACTCATCTACAATAAAAATGATACATTTATGTTCTGACTGACCTGCATGTGCACAGCTACACTCACCTCTACATTGATTTCCTTGAGCTTGTTGGAAGCTCTGTACGTGTGAGTGAGTGTCCTTTGTTTCTTTACCACAATATATGGTTGTAATTACTACTACACTATCAGAACTCTATCGGAGTTTGCTTATACTCATTCCAAATTCCCCATATTGATTGATCAAGGAAATCTCGCCTTAGTGAGGACTATTGCTGTACATACTGGACCTTTTATGAAACTCTTTAAAATGTGAGTGACTATTTCGTTTCTTCATATTCCCGCCCTTTGTACAGGTATAATGCACTAAGGCTATTCTTTTCTGGATTTTTTCCTGTATTATATATCTGCAGAGAAGTACCAAGATTAAGATTAAGACTGGGAGTTTGATTTTTGATACTATTTTCTGTTAGATGCAACCTGATTTTTTTTATTATATTCCACTGACTAGACCTTTTTTGTGTATCCTTTGTTAACAGCATAATGTTGCGAAAACTTGTATAAAATAAAGCAGTTCTTTTATTTCTTTGAAGCCCTTGCAGTGAGTTCCTTCATTTTGGACAAATTCTTGTTAAGATCATTACCGGCTGGTAACATAAATATTGCGGGCTGCTTATAGTAAACTGACAGGGTAGCAGTAACTTGCCATAAAGCAAGATATAGTGACCATAATCTTACAGTCAACTTACACAATGCTGTGACAAAAAGGAATGAAAACCAACATCAGAACAGGAGGCTGGACACTGAAAGTCCAGGTAAGTGACAAACCTTTTAAAATGGTTTCACTACTTACCGTGGGAAGGAAGGGGGGGCAGGGGGTGTGGAGTCCAACCCTCCATTTATTGAGAGATCCCAGAGTAAAGCCAACCTGCTGTATTGTTGTGGGTCGGAACAGAACAGCCTGGCGCGTTCAGCCACTCAAAAAGTAAGGGACACCCAATAGGACAGTCACTATATAGAAGTGGGAATGGCTAACAAAGCCAACCCACCCATTCGACCAGTAGGGGCTGCCCCATGTATCATATCCCCATCTCCTCATTCAATACCTTTACTTTTTCTTCATTCGCTTTTATCCTTTTCCCTTACAATAATGTCAGGAAAGGGATTACAAATCACATCACATCTAGGCAGCATACAACTCATAATAATGACCAAAACCGACTCTACCCAATCTAGACTAAGCTGCTGAACCTTCTGAGGTTTATGTATAAGTGCATATCAATATATCTTACATTGTAATGATAAAAAAAGAAACGGAGATCCCTCTGGACAGCATATAAACAAAATACGGGCATATTAAGCAAGCATAACAAAATGGCAATCACAAATATGCTAATGGTTGCTAATGGTCCCTAAAACTAAAAGACCTAGCATCACAAACACTAATAACAATATAAACCAAAGTAATAAGAATAATAATTAATTCCACTGAAAATTCTAAATTATAGACTAATAAAGAGTCAATGTTAACCCTCATTAGGTGTGAGTGTGTTCAGATTATGGATCCATAAAACATTCTCTTTTTTTTCAGAGCGAGATCAAGGTCTCCTCCATGCTGCCCTATTGTCAAATCTCAATCTTTTTGGAGAGTCCTGATGATAGGCTCTCATATGTCTAGCGACCGGGGTGTCACGTTGGGAGGTTACAGAATGGACAAAAGGGTTGAATGTTTTACCTATATATCTTATCACGCACACGCACGTCAGGAAACAAATCATTCCAGAAGTGTTACAGTTAAAAAAATATTTCACTTTGAACTTCATGGATCCACTAGTGTCGGAGATGATCTTAGAATCTTTTGATATAAATTTACACACAACACAGTGACGCACTGATAGGTGCCTGTCACTGATAGCCATGTTTTGGAGGTTCGCTTGATGGACAGATTGTAGCGGATGGCACTGGGCTGTCCTGCAAATGTCTTTGAAATTACTGCATTCGTGTGATCTGCTAGTTTTCTATGTGTTTTAAAAGAATTGTATTCCTCTGATTGTTCGGTAGTTTCATTCCCTTAGTTTATTCGAATGAAAATACCGAACAACCAGACCTCCCCTGTGTGAAGTGTGTCCTCAATTACCGTTGCAACATTGTTGCGAACGGGTAATTGACTAGTAAGTAGCCGTCCTTTGTTCTCGGGGGTGGCCGCCATTCGACAAACGAACACATTTTAAAACTCCCGAACAGCGGTGTTTTGCCGTCGAGTGTCTGGAACTAAAATCGGACACTCGAGTAGGCGAACACCGCTGAGACCTCCACAAGCCCGGTCCGTTCGGTTCCAAACTACCGAACGGCCCCTCGTTCGGTAGATAGAAAGAACCGAACGAGGGGATTCAGGCGAACCCTCCCTAGCCTCTATAGCTAGAGGTTTTCGTGTATTTAATTCCCTTATGCCAGGACCGACCGCAGGGCCCATTCGCATGGAACCTCATTCGGCTATCTCAGTTAGTGCGGTCGGTCATTTTATTCCCTCCATACATTTCCCGAACCCCTGGTCTGATCTGGGTGATTTTTGGATATGTTGTTCACCCAGATCAGGGGTATCCGGGGATGTAGGATTTAAAGCGGTACCCCTACGTTTAGGGGTACATCCAGAAACGGGGGGAATTACTGTACTGGATAAGGGGATTATGATGCTGGCTGAGGGGAGGAGATGTGTGGGAGGTTACCAGGACAGGATTGGCTACTGTAATAATGATTGTAAATCCCTCCCTTGCATGGGAGCATGCTTTAAAAGGAGACTGTGGATTAAAGCTTTCAGTTCTGCTCCTGAAACTGTGTGTCGTCCAGTTATTGGGATTGCTGTTGGGATATTGCTGTATTTTACCTGCTGGAAGCCTTGCCTGTGGATTTACTATTTACTTGTTCCTGAGCCTCACTTGGATTATAAGCGGAGATAACCTGGGGAATATTGCATCTCCGCTATACAGATGATTAGGTAATAAACCCTTGAGATTCTTATCCCTTTTAGCTGTTAAGGACACCCATGGTGTAATGACATCAGTGAGATGTGGGTCATGCGTGAGAAGGGGATCAGAATCTACCTGGTATGTCCTTCGTAGTTCGCCCCACATCGCATGGTGTTGGGAGCCCGCTCATGTTGGTTGTATAAAGTATGATTAATTGTAACTGTATTTTATTGTCACTGTAATTTTGACGATACTCTGAACATATTTTGGTATACAGTAAATAAATGTTTCTTTTTAAAATAAATATCTGATTTGTATTGTAAATTGAGTGCAATGAAAGTAGTACAATGTGAATCTAGCAGCTAATCTAACTATTCATTTCTCCTATCAGTCCAGTAACACATTTATATACAGTTTCTGTAAGAATCTTGTCTTGACTTTAAACTTAGTGCAAACTGAGTGACAATGATCAGGATTCATTGAATGGGAACAAGGATTCTTCACACTTATAACTAAAAGGCAGATAAATTATTGCCATTCTAAGATATAGAATATATAGATTTATATTACCAGCAATATTGGTGGGCTTGAAATTAACTTCAACTTCGCAATGCAAATAGGTGTTAATTAGGTCCAGGATAGAGTTCTATGAATAAGAAAACTCTTTGTTAGTATACTTCTCCCCACTTTCAAATATTGTAACACATTCTACATAATTACCAGTTTCATTCTGCAAAAGAACATAACACGCTATGGATTATCGAGTGCAGCTAAAACATCTAACACAGACAATACTTGCGAAACAAGCTTTAAAGCAGGCAGCTTGTGTAACCCAGACATCTAACACAGGCAGACACTGACAGTGTGTACAAACCAAACATCTAACATAGACACTGACAGTGTGTACAAACTAAACATCTAACACAGTCAGATAGTGACAGTGTGTACAAACTAAACATCTAACACAGATAGACACTAACAGTGTGTACAAACCAAACATCTAACACAGATAGACACTGACAGTGTATATAAACCAAACATCTAACACAGATAGACACTGACAGTGTGTACAAACCAAACATCTAACACAGACACTGATAGTGCGTACAAACCAAACATTTAACACAGACACTGATAGTGCATACAAACCAAACATTTAACACAGACACTGACAGTTCGTACAAACCAAACATTTAACACAGACACTGATAGTGCGTACAAACCAAACATTTAACACAGACACTGATAGTGCATACAAACCAAACATTTAACACAGTCAGATAGTGACAGTGTGTACCAACCAAATATCTAACACAGATAGACACTGACAGTGTGTGCAAACCAAACATCTAACACAGATAGACACTAAGAGTGCATACAAACCAAACATTTAACACAGACACTGATAGTGCATACAAACCGAACATCTAACACAGACACTGATAGTGCGTACAAACAAAACATCTAACACAGGCAGACACCGATAGTGCGTACAAACCAAACATCTAACACAGGCAGATACTGACAATGTGTACCATGCAAACATCTAACACAGGCAGACACTGGTAGTGTGTACAAACCAAACATCTAACACAGGCAGATACTGACAATGTGTACAAACCAAACATCTATTACAGGCAGGTAGTGACAGTACATAAAACCAAACATATATCACAGGCAGCTACTGACAGTACATACAAACCAAACATCTAACACAAACAGATACTGACAGTGTGTACAAACCAAACAACTAACACAGGCAGATAGTGACAGTGTGTACAAACCAAACCTCTAACACAGGGAGATACTGATAGTGTGTACAAACCAAACAACTAACACAGGTAGATAGTGACAGTGTGTACAAACCAAACATTTAACACAGGCAGATACTGATAGTGCATACAAAGTTAAACATCTAACAGTTACAGTGCACTGAACTCAAACATTTAATACAGGTAGTGCATCTTACACACATAATGCATGCAGCACATCCATTTTACATACATGCAGTGTGTAAGCTACCCAGACCTCTAATACAGACAGGATCACTGGCGGATCCGGGGGGGGTGGGCTCTTTCCTGCCAGCTAATGCAGGGCTGGCACTGTCCAAGCGCCAGCCCTGCAATGTGCCTTCGAGGACTGGAGGGGAGATCAGTGATCTCCCTTCACGGTCCGCAGGCACCGTGCTGGCAGCCGGTTGGGGAGGGAGGGAAAGAGGACCCGGGAGCTCAGCCTGCAGCTCCTCCGGGTTCTTCTCTTGCGAGCAGAACCACGGCAACGCTCCGGATCTCGTGAGAGTGAACTGTAGTCCAGAAGGTTAGAGTTCACTCTCACCACTGCGACCACCAGGGATTCCCCACGGACCACCAGGGATTGAGAAATGTCCCCCCTCCTCCCTGGGTAAAGGTAAGAAGGGAGGGGGGGACATAATGTATATTGATTTTTATATTTTTTATAAAAGAAACCCTACCCTTCTCACCACACATTCACACACTGTTCCTACACACATTGCCCCCACATACACACACACTGCCCCCACACACACATACACTGCCCCACATACACACACACTGCCCCCATACACACACTGCCCCCCACACACACACTGCCTCCACACACACATACACATTCACACACACATACACTGCCCCATATACACTCTGCCTCCACACGCACCATACACATTCACACACACATACACTGCTCCACACACATATACACTGCCCCCCATATACACACTTTCCCCACACGCACATACACTGCCCCCCAAACACACACTGCCTCCACACACACATACACTGTCCCCCATACATACACTGCCCCCACACACACACACAATGCCCCCCATACTTCCACTGCCCACACACACTATACACATACATACACAGCCCCCCATACACACATTGCCCCCCACACACATACACAGTCCCCCATACACACATTGTCACACACACATACACACTCTGCCCCATTCACACACTGCACCACACACCCTACACATTCACACACTACACCCCCCCCACACACACACACTGAACCTTTCACACAAACACACTACACCCCTCACACATTGCACCACTCACACACCACTGCTCCTATGCCCTACTACAGATAGATATCCCAGCAGACCCCAGGTAAGTTGACAAACTGTTCTTAAACGGTTTGACTACTTACTTTGGGAGGGGGTCTCGGCACCATAACCACTAGACAGAGCTGTAGTGGTTATTGTGCATAGATTATTTCTTTAAATAATCTACAAGTGTCCCTCCCGAGATCAGGCTCTGGATCCGCCCCTGGACAGGATGCGCAAACCAGCCACGTATTGGAGCTTGTCACTGCAACAAAACATTTTCTCAGAAAGGCAATATTTGGGGAGTGCCTTTAACCCCTTAAGAACCAAACTTCTGGAATAAAAGGGAATCATGACATGTCACACATGTCATGTGTCCTTAAGGGGTTAAAGGGGAATCATCTCGCAAATAAAGGACAAAGAAATCTGTTCTAACCTTTGGTAAGCGAATATACAAATAATTCAGTTAACAAAACAAATATAAACTTTTTAACAGTCATAGAATTCTCTGTTAAAGCCCTCTCTGGGAATATGTTCTTTAAAAGTAAAAATGAACAAAAAATATTTTTGGCTCAAATCACACTTCCTCTAAGTGGAACCAGTTCCCCATAAAAATACAATAAATATAAAGAAAAACAATGGCTATTGGTAAACTTGTCATAACTTTACTTCAACCTAGTCTACTGTTATCTGACCAATTTCTATTGAACCTAACTTGCCCACTGGTTCACACAGAACAACTGCAGCAGTTGGTCAAAAAACAGTAGAATATGACCTACCTGTGAATGTTCTTAAAAAATCATTAAATTTCATTAAATGTAATAAACAAAGTAAACATTTTATACATTCTCCATCTGAACAGGACCAGGTGTAAATCTTCTGCCCTTAAAGCAATATACATGATGAAGCAGGCCAGCTATAGAATGATGGCTTCCAATCATTTCATTCTAGGATGTAGATCACTGGCGGGTCCAGGGGGGGGGCAACGGGGCAATTGCCCCCCCCCACCTCCCCGAGAATCCGAGTTTCTCCCTCTCCCCTGCCGGCTAATGCAGGGCTGGCGCTGTCCAAGCGCCAGTCCTGCAATCTGCCTTCATGGACCGGAGGGGAGTTCAGAGATCTCCCTCTCCGGTCCGCAGGCACTGTTTGCTGGCCGCCGGCAGAGGAGGACCCGGGGAGCTCAGTCTGCAGCTCCTCCAGGTCCTTCTCTCGCGAGCACGGAGCATTGCCACGGCAACGCTCCGGATCTTGCAAGAGTGAACTCTAGCCCTGGAGACCGGGGCTAGAGTTCACTCTCACCACATGGACTACCAAGGATTCCCCACCGGACCACCAGGGATCGAGAAATGTGTATATTTTAAATAAAATTAAAAAAAATCATTTTATCAAATTAAAAAAAAACAAAAAAAAAGCCCCCCATCCTTATCACACACATACCCTACACTGCCCCCATACACACACATTGCCCCCACATACATAGACTGCCCCATACACACACATTGCCCCCACACACACACACATTGCCCCCCCCCACACACACACATTGCCCCCATTGCCCCCATACACACACATTGCCCCATACACACACATTGCCCCCACATACATACACTGCCCCATACACACACATTGCCCCCACACACATACATTGCCCCCATACACATACACTGCCCCCACATACATACACTGCCCCTATACACACACACTGCCCCCACATACATACACTGTTCCCACATACATACACTGCCCCCATACACACACATTGCCCCACATACATACACTGCCCCCATACACACATTGCCCACCATACACATACACTACTGCTCCCACACACATACACTTCCCCCAATACACACACACACCCTACACACACATTGACCCCCACACACAAACTTCCCCCCATACACACATTGCCCCCCACTCACACTGCAACGCACACACACACACACACTGACAGAGATTTCATCATTGTATTAGAATAAACTGTAAAATACAGAAAGTACAGGGTGCTGAGACTTAATCATGGAATAAACTGGCCATTTCTGGTTGTCATTTATTATATACATATAAAATCCTCAATTGTCACAAACTAATGATTTTCTTAAAGGATCACTATAAGGTCAGGAACAAAAAACATGTATTCCTGACCCTATAGCGCTAAACCACCATTTAGATGGCTTGCCCCCCCTTAACTCCCCTATAAAAGTATAAAAGTCACCGTATTCACAGTGCTGCGCGGGTCTGCCTGCGCTGGCTCCACCCCCTTTGTGACATAATCAAAATGGCAGATATTTTGGCAATCCAATGCTTTCCAATAGGGAAAGCATTGGATTGGCTAAAATCAGCAAGGGGGCGGGGCCAAATACCATTTTGGCCAGTCACAATCTCCTCATAGAGATGCATTGAGTGTGTCTCAATGAGGAAAATGCAGCGTCTCCATGCAGAGCGTGGGGATGCTGAATGGCAGGGCTGCTTACTGTGCAGCACTGAGCCAGGAAGCACCTCCAGTGGCCATCTAAGGAGTGGTCAATTGGAGGTGTCCCTGGGGGGGCAATGTAAACACTGCCTTTTTTCTGAAAAGGTAGTGTTTACATGAAAATGCCTGAAGGGAGCTATTATACTCACCAGAACAACTACATTCAGCTATTGTTATTCTGGTGACCATAGTGTCCCTTTAAATCAAACTCCGCCGTTCCCCTTCCTCATCATTTCTCTGATTTGCTCTACTTCAATGTTTGAACAAGTTCTAACATCCCAGTTAATTAGAATTGAAAGTTAAACATCTGTATGTCTCGATTTTACAATTTGGGTTTTATACAAAGATTCTATAATTCTTACAGCCAATTAAGACTCCATAGGGACTTTCCCGATAACATACTGGCATCATTTATGTTACAATATATCCATGCTAGCTGAGCTGTGACCCTGCAATGCCTTTTACCATTGTCAGATCAGCACTATATGAAGTACTGTGAAACCCCTTTTGTATTGGGGCTAATGGCTATATAAAGTCAGACTATATGTCTCTGAAGCTATCGATCTGTAGCCCACATGGTCAGCAGGTCAGCATGAGTAGGGCCATTGTACACAGCTCCACTGCTAGGTGACAAAGTATGGCAATGAAAAAAAGACAGAAATGATAGGACTCTCATCACTCCAGGCTCCCAGACTTTATTAGACCCAGTCTCTTGATCGTGGCTGCCTGAGAATTAGACTCCCAATGAGATCTCCCAAAGGAGTAGTCTGGTCTCTCCAATAGATCTCCTTACTGGTGAACTCTATCGTAAAATCAACAATAACAATATTATGGACAGAAGGGAGATTGAAATAACCAAGGCAGAAAAAAAGCAGAGTGAGTGGAAAGGACAGAGATGAGAGGTGTGTGAAATAATTGTAAGGAGACACAGGAATAAGAAAAGTGTGGGCAAGCAGGTATAGTTCTTTTTCAGGGAAGGTGGTGGCTGAGAGTCTTGCATCAGTCCATAGGACTGGGTTGTCCAACACATTTGCAAGGCAGGTGCTCTGGTCTGGATAATTGCTGCCTCTTGACTTCATTACACTGAGCTAATCAAACCATGAAGTAACAGGACTGGTTGTCTGATTGTAACATGGTTCATTTATAAAAGTGCCAATTTCTATTTAACCCCTTAAGGACACATTTGGTCTTTAAGGGGTTAAAACTGTACAAACTTTTTGTTTGTAATCCAGAATATCAAACATAATATCCATTCAAGTCCAACCTGAATACAATAAGTAGTTTCTCTGGCATTAAAATGTAACACTCCAGGTGATATGAAAACAGTTACAGAACGTACACCGTGTTTCAGGTAGCAGGACATGGATACAATCACTTGGCATAAAATAAAATAAATATTGTCTATCTGGCATTGAATGCAGTGAGCAGTAAAGCCAAACCTTCGTTCTCATTACATGCTGTGACCAAACGCTGACCACTATCTGGCTGCATGTCACATTACTGGAACCTGTCTGTAAACAATCTGGGTCATGGTTTGAGGAGATATTGCTTTTTACATAGTTTGTCTCTGGACTGTTAAAGAATATAAAAAAGTCAGTGTAGCAGGACCTGGGTAACCTGGCTGGTTATTCCCGTTAGTAATAATAGGTCAGACCCATTTCCCCAGTAACTGGATGGCACACAGATCCAGGGTACAATCTTTGACCAGCTTTCGTTGGGCACACAGCTTTTTATGCACAGACCCACATTGAGCAGGGCCCTCAATCCCTCTGTTACTGTGTCACTATACCCCAATCTCTCTAACATGTAAACTCACTGAGCAGGGCCCTCAATCCCTCTGTTACTGTGTCACTATACCCCACTCCCTCTAACATGTAAACTCACTGAGCAGGGCCCTCAATCCCTCTGTTACTGTGTCACTATACCCCACTCCCTCTAACATGTAAACTCACTGAGCAGGCCCTCAATCCCTCTGTTACTGTGTCACTATACCCCACTCCCTCTAACATGTAAACTCACTGAGCAGGCCCTCAATCCCTCTGTTACTGTGTCACTATACCCCACTCCCTCTAACATGTAAACTCACTGAGCAGGCCCTCAATCCCTCTGTTACTGTGTCACTATACCCCACTCCCTCTAACATGTAAACTCACTGAGCAGGGCCCTCAATCCCTCTGTTACTGTGTCACTATACCCCACTCCCTCTAACATGTAAACTCACTGAGCAGGCCCTCAATCCCTCTGTTACCGTGTCACTATACCCCACTCCCTCTAACATGTAAACTCACTGAGCAGGGCCCTCAATCCCTCTGTTACTGTGTCACTATACCCCACTCCCTCTAACATGTAAACTCACTGAGCAGGCCCTCAATCCCTCTGTTACTGTGTCACTATACCCCACTCCCTCTAACATGTAAACTCACTGAGCAGGGCCCTCAATCCCTCTGTTACTGTGTCACTATACCCCACTCCCTCTAACATGTAAACTCACTGAGCAGGCCCTCAATCCCTCTGTTACTGTGTCACTATACCCCACTCCCTCTAACATGTAAACTCACTGAGCAGGCCCTCAATCCCTCTGTTACTGTGTCACTATACCCCACTCCCTCTAACATGTAAACTCACTGAGCAGGCCCCCAATCCCTCTGTTACTGTGTCACTATACCCCACTCCCTCTAACATGTAAACTCACTGAGCAGGGCCCTCAATCCCTCTGTTACTGTGTCACTATACCACACTCACTCTAGCATGTAAACTCACTGAGCAGGCCCTCAATCCCTCTGTTACTGTGTCACTATACCCCACTCCCTCTAACATGTAAACTCACTGAGCAGGGCCCTCAATCCCTCTGTTACTGTGTCACTATACCCCACTCCCTCTAACATGTAAACTCACTGAGCAGGGCCCTCAGTCCCTCTGTTACTGTCACTAAACCCCACTCCCTCTAACATGTAAACTCACTGAGCAGGCCCTCAATCCCTCTGTTACTGTGTCACTATACCCCACTCCCTCTGACATGTAAACTCACTGAGCAGGACCCTCAATCCCTCTGTTACTGTGTCACTATACCCCACTCCATCTAACATGTAAACTCACTGAGCAGGGCCCTCAATCCCTCTGTTACTGTCACTATACCCCACTCCCTCTAACGTAAACTCACTGGGCAGGGCCCTCAATCCCTCTGTTACTGTGTCACTATACCCCACTCCCTCTAACATGTAAACTCACTGGGCAGGCCCTCAATCCCTCTGTTACTGTGTCACTATACCCCACTCCCTCTAACATGTAAACTCACTGAGCAGGGCCCTCAATCCCTCTGTTACTGTGTCACTATACCCCACTCCCTCTAACATGTAAACTGACTGAGCAATGCATGTAGCTCACTGAGCAGGCCTCAATCCCTCTGTTACTGTCACTGCCCCTCCCTCTAACATGTACACTCACTGAGCAGGCCCTCAATCCCTCTGTTACTGTGTCACTATACCCCACTCCCTCTAACATGTAAACTCACTGAGCAGGCCCTCAATCCCTCTGTTACTGTCACTATACCCCACACACTCTAACATGTAAACTCACTGAGCAGGGCCCTCAATCCCTCTGTTACTGTGTCACTATACCCCACTCCCTCTAACATGTAAACTCAATGAGCAGGGCCCTCAATCACTCTGTTACTGTGTCACTATACCCCACTCCCTCTAACATGTAAACTCACTGAGCAGGCCCTCAATCCCTCTGTTACTGTGTCACTATACCCCACCCCCTCTAACATGTAAACTCACTGGGCAGGCCCTCAATCCCTCTGTTACTGTGTCACTATACCCCACTCCCTCTAACATGTAAACTCACTGAGCAGGCCCTCAATCCCTCTGTTACTGTGTCACTATACCCCACTCCCTCTAACATGTAAACTCACTGAGCAGGGCCCTCAATCCCTCTGTTACTGTGTCACTATACCCCACTCCCTCTAACATGTAAACTCACTGAGCAGGGCCCTCAATCCATCTGTTACTGTGTCACTATACCCCACTCCCTCTAACATTTAAGCAAGCCCTCAATCCCTCTGTTACTGTGTCACTATACCCCACTCCCAGTGGCGTACATACCAGGGTCGCAGGGGTCGCGGCCCGGCCGCCCCTGCGACCCGGTATGTAGCCACAGGGCCAGCCTCTTCCCCTGGGGGGGCCCAGGAGCCGGTCACCTCAGGCCCCCCCGAGGCTGGCCCTGCTGTCACCGGGCAGGTGGCCGGTCAGGCAAGCGGGCGCGCGAGGGAGCACTCACTGCTTCCTCTTCAGCTCCCTCGCGCACCGCACTGATGCCGGAGCCGGAAGATGACGTCATCTTCCGGCGCCGGCATACCTACGCGGCGCGCGAGGGAGCTGAAGAGGAAGCAGTGAGTTCTCCCTCGCGCGCCCGCTTGCCTGACCGGCCACCTGCCCACAGTGACCTGCCGCCCAGGAGCCCAGCAGCACCACCACTGGACCCCAGGGAATCCCCCAGCACTCCAAAAGGTAAGGAGGCTGGGGGGATTAAATTTGAAAAAAAAAATGTGTGTGTGTTAGTGTGTGTGTGTGTTAGTGTATTTGTGTGTTAGAGTGTGTGTTAGAGTGTGTGTTAGTGTATGTGTGTGTTAGAGTGTGTGTGTTAGAGTGTGTGTGTTAGAGTGTGTGTGTTAGAGTGTGTGTTAGTGTATGTGTGTGTCAGTGAATGTGTCTGTTATTGGGTGTGTGTTTGCTAGTTAGTGTGTTACTGTGTGTGTCTGTTACTGAGTGTGTTCGATGTCTGTTAGTGAGTGTGTGTTTGTCAGTGAAAGTGTATGTTTTGTAAGTGAGTGTGTATGTATGTCTGTCACTGAGTGTGTCTCTGTCAGTAAATGTGTGTCTGTTAGCTAGTGTGTATGCGTCTGTTCGTGAGAGTGTGTGCATTTACCTTTCTCCAGCGTCAGACTCCCCAGTGTCCGCCACTCAGCTCCAAAATGCACATGCGCGGCAAGAGGCGCGCGCGCATTTAAACCGCCCATAGGAAAGCATTACTCAATGCTTTCCTATGGACGTTCAGTGTCTTCTCACTGTGATTTTCACAGTGAGAATTGCGGAAGCTCCTCTAGCAGCTGTCAATGAGACAGCCACCAGAGGCTAGATTAACCCTCAGTGAAACATAGCCGTTTCTCTGAAACTGCTATGTTTTCAGCTGCAGGGTTAAAACTAGAGGGACCTGGCACCCAGACCACTTCATTGAGCTGATGTGATCTGGGTGTCTGTAGTGGTCCTTTAAGTGTGTGTGCATACCGCGGTCGCGGGGTTGCAGCCCTGCAATCCCTGCGACCAGGTGCCCGCCACCATGTGTTGCAACCCCGACCCGCGCCAGGGGGGGGTGGGGGGGGCACGGATCAATTTTTGCACCGGGGCACCATTGGTCATGTGTACGCCACTACCCACTCCCTCTAACATGTAAGCTCAGTGAGCAGGCCTTCAATCCCTCTGTTACTGTGTCACTATACCCCACTCCCTCTAGCATGTAAGCTCACTGAGCAGGGCCCTCAATCCCTCGCTTACAGTCTCACTATACCCCACTCCCTCTAACATGTAAGCTCACTGAGCAGGGCCATCAGTCCCTCTGTTACTATGTCACTATACCCCACTCCCTCAGTCCCTCTGTTACTGTGTCACTATACCCCACTCCCTCTAACATGTAAACTCACTGAGCAGGCTCTCAATCCCTCTGTTACAGTGTCACTATACCCCACTCCCTCTAGCATGTAAACTCACTGAGCAGGGCCCTCTATCCCTCTGTTACTGTGTCACTATACCCCACTCCATCTAACATGTAAACTGACTGAGCAAGCCCTCAATCCCTCAGTTACTGTGTCACTATACCCCACTCTCTCTAACATGTAAACTCACGGAGCAGGGCCCTCAATCCCTCTGTTACTGTGTCACTATACCCCATTCCCTCTAACATGTAAACTCTCTGAGCAGGGGCCTCAATCCCTCTGTTACTGTGTCACTATACCCCACTCCCTCTAACATGTAAACTCTCTGAGCAGGGCCCTCAATCCCTCTGTTACTGTGTCACTATACCCCACTCCTTCTAGCATGTAAACTCATTGAGCAGGCCCTCAATCCCTCTGTTACTGTGTCACTATACCCCACTCCCTCTAATATGTAAACTCACTGAGCAGGCCCTCAATCCCTCTGTTACTGTGTCACTATACCCCATTCCCTGTAGTATGTAATCTCATTGAGCAGGGCCTTCAATCCCTCTGTTACTGTGTCACTATACCCCACTCCCTGTAGTTTGTAATCTCATTGAGCAGGCCCTCAATCCCTCTGTTACTGTGTCACTATACCCCACTCAATCTAACTTGGAAACTCACTGAGCAGGCCCTCAATCCCTGTGTAACTGTGTCACTTTACTATACCCCACTCCCTTTAGCATGTAAACTCACTGAACAGGCCCTCAGTCCCTCTGTTACTGTGTCACTATACCCCACTCCTTCTAACTTGTAAACTCACTGAGCAGGCCCTCAATCCCTGTGTTACTGTGTCACTTTACTATACCCCACTCCCTCTAACATGTAAGCTCACTGAGCAGGTCCATCAATCCCTCTGTTACTGTGTCACTACACCCCACTCCCTCTAACATGTAAACTCACTAAGCAAGCCCTCAATCCCTCTTTTACTGTGTCACTATACACCACTCCCCCTAACATGTAAATTCACTGAGCAGGCCCTCAATCCCTCTGTTACTGTCACTATACCCCACTCCCCCTAACATGTAAACTCACTGAGCAGGCCCTCAATCCCTCTGTTACTGTGTCACTATACCCCACTCCCTGTAGTATGTAATCTCATTGAGCAGGGCCTTCAATCCCTCTGTTACTGTGTCACTATACCCCACTCCCTCTAACATGTAAACTCACTGAGCGGGGCCCTCAATCCCTCTGTTACTGTGTCACTATACCCCACTCCCTCTAACATGTAAACTCACTGAGCAGGACCCTCAATCCCTCTGTTACTGTGTCACTACACCCCACTCCCTCTAATATGTAAACTCACTGAGCAGGCCCTCAATCCCTCTGTTACTGTCACTATACCCCACTCCTTCTAGCATGTAAACTCACTGATCAGACCCTCAATCCCTCTGTTACTGTGTCACTATACCCCATTCCCTGTAGTATGTAATCTCATTGAGCAGGGCCTTCAATCCCTCTGTTACTGTGTCACTATACCCCACTCCCTGTAGTTTGTAATCTCATTGAGCAGGCCCTCAATCCCTCTGTTACTGTGTCACTATACCCCACTCCCTCTAACATATAAACTCACTGAGCAGGCCCTCAATCCCTCTGTTACTGTTTCACCATACCCCACTCCCTCTAACATGTAAACTCACTGAGCAGGGCCTCAATCCCTCTGTTACTGTGTCACTATACCCCACTCCCTCTAACATGTAACCTCACTGAGCAGGGCCTCAATCCCTCTGTTACACTATACCCCACTCCCTCTAACATGTAAACTCACTGAGCAGGCCCTCAATCCCTCTGTTA
>OW240916.1:321415291-321494736 GCA_933207985.1 Pelobates cultripes | reverse complement strand
AATATTGTTGAATGGGTAAGGCAGTGGTTGAGTGACAGGCAACAGAGGGTTAATGGAGTATATTTGAAGCATGGGCTTGTCACCAGTGGGGTACCTCAGGGATCTGTACTTGGGCTTATTCTCTTTAATGTTTTTTTTAGTGATATTGCAGAAGGTCTTGATGGTAAGGTATGTATTTTTGCTGATGATACTAAGATATGTAACAGGGTTGATGTTCCAGGAGGGATAAGCCAAATGGCAAATGATTTAGGTAGAGAAGTGCTCATGCCATTGTACAGAACACTGGTGAGACCTCACTTGGAGTATTGTACTCAGTACTGGAGACCGTATCTTCAGAAGGATATTGATACTTTAGAGAGGGTTCAAAGAATGGCTACTAAACTGGTTCATCGATTGCAGGATAAAACTTACCAGGAAAGGTTAAAGGAACTTAACATGTATGGCTTGGAGGAAAGACAAGACAGGGAGCATATGATAGAAATATTTAAATACATAAAGGGAATCAGCACAGTAAAGGAGGAGACAATATGTAAAAGAAGAAAAACTACCACAACAAGAGGACATAGTCTTAAATTAGAGGGGCATAGGTTTAAAAATAATATCCGGAAGTATTATTTTACTGAGAGGGTAGTGGATGCATGGAATAGCCTTGCAGCTGAAGTGGTAGAGGTTAACACAGTAAAGGAGTTTAAGCATGCGTGGGATATGCATAAGGCTATCCTAGATATAAGATAAGGCCAGGGACTAATGAAAGTATTTTTAAAAATTGGGCAGACTAGATGGAGTGTTAAAGGACAACTCTAGGCACCCAGACCCTTCAGCTTAATGAAGTGGTCTGGGTGCCAGGTCCAGCTAGGGTTAACCCATTTTTTTATAAACATAGCAGTTTCAGAGAAACTGCTATGTTTATGAATGGGTTAAGCCTTCCCCCTAATCCTCTAGTGGCTGTCTCATTGACAGCCACTAGAGGCGCTTGCGTGCTTCTCACTGTGATTTTTACAGTGAGAGCACGCAAGCGTCCATAGGAAAGCATTGTAAATGCTTTCCTATGCGACGGGCTGAATGCGCGCGCAGCTCTTGCCGCGCGTGCGCATTCAGCCCAGAAGGAGGAACGGAGGAGGAGAGAAGGAGGAGAGCTCCCCGCCCAGCGCTGGAAAAAGGTAAGTTTTTAACCCTTTCCCCCTTCCAGAGCCAGGCGGGAGGGGGACCCTGAGGGTGGGGGCACCCTCAGGGCACTATAGTGTCAGGAAAACGAGTATGTTTTCCTGGCACTATAGTGGTCCTTTAAGACACTCTCGGCATAAATGAGTGAAACCGCCGTTTAGTAGATCTTCCTCCTCTAGAGACACAGGCACCGTTGCTGTAGACCGCCAAACTCCCGAACAGAGAATCATACGAACTCCTCCTCTCCTGGAACAGGCGAAAGAATACTCCAAAGTAGCAATCCCACCCAAACACGAGACCAAGCTCCATCTTGAGGGTAAAACAGGAATCTGCTTTAATCAGGGCTACCTGCCCGGTATTTATGCAGGTCTCTCACATGGTGGACACTCCCCTAGGGGACCAGATGGAAGACTGTGACAAGTATGATACATTAGCCAATCACAGTGGCTCAGACATAACCCCTCCCCTTTGTACAAGCAACCCCTCTTCTCTATCCTGGAGATAATTTGGAAGAAATAAAATTATCTCCATGGATAGAGGCAAAACACCATTTTAAATAATACAGTAAAAAAAAAAAAAATTCCATAACTTCAAAACTACCGAATGCATTCCACACATATAACGTATCCCCAGATAGCCTAGATCTGAGCGCACATTATTACCGAATGGCACTCAGATCCAATACACACAGCTCAATCGCCATGGAGCCAAAGTCTTTCACACTGTTCTTTCAGTATACGAAGGGCTCCATGGGATGGCTATCTGGGTTAAGTCCATTCGCGAAATAAAAAGTCCCGAACGGACCGGTGTTCATATGCCGGATGACAAGGAATGGAGGTCGGGGGTTTTCAGCGGTGTTTGCGTATTTGTGTGTCAGTGTGTATCTGTTTACATGAGTGTCTGTAACGGATCCCCCCAGCACACAAGGGGTTAAACCGCAGTTTAGGAGATATTCCCCTCCAGCTACAAGAGCAGCTACTGCAAGCACCAATCTCCCGAACTTCAAATCACACGAATTCTCCAAACTCCCCAACTGGAACCACACGAATGCTGTAAACAGCCGAACAGGAAAAACCATATGAACAGTTTACACTCCTGGCAGTCGAACTGTAACAGCATGCAATCAAATCCCCCCAAGAACGAGAAGACACTTGGCCGTGAGGGTCAAGCAGAATCTCGTTTACTGGGGCTACCTGCCCGGCTTTTATGCAGGTCTCCCACCTGGTGGAAACTTCCCTCGGGGACCAGATGGAAGACTGGGACACAAAATATACACTGACCAAGCACGGACATACACCTTTAAACACTCCTACAATTACATCACAGTCCTCTTGTCTATCCTGGAAATAATTAGAAAGGAATCAAATTATCTCCAAGGACAGAGGAAAAACTCCATTACCCACATGGTGACAAAAAAGACATAAAATTACACAAAAATATATAACTGTGCAGCTATTGCATAAACTGGTACATTCAACACATCCCCAGATTGCTTAGATCTGAACGCACATTATTACCGAATGGCGCTCAGATCACATACATACAGTCCGATCGCCATGGAGCCAAAGTCTTTCACTTTGTCTTTCGTTATACGAATGGGCTCCATGGCATAGCTATTTGGGGAAGCATGGTTCACTAAGTCAAAGTACAGAACGGACGGTGTTTGCATGAATTGAAGGAGAAGGAAGGTCGGATACATTAGCTTAGCGGTGTTTTGAGTTCCATAGATTTGGAGCTGAACACCGCTGGCCATTCAGGAGTTAAAAATGGCCACTGCCACGTGTTTGGCAAACGAACAAAGGCCACCCAGCGTTCGTCAATTAAGTTGCGGTTAACTTCTGAGCAGTCAATTGACAGCACACTCCATTCCCAGGTGGTCGGTCATTCGTCTGTTTGTTCGGTAGATTCAATCTACCGAACACCCAGGCAGAAAGGCACGAGTAAGCCTTTCTGCAGGGGAGAATACCAGTTTTGAACATGGGGCCATAGCCAGCAGCAGGAGGAGACCAAACAGGCTTCTCCAATGTCCAGTGGCGAGGTTGGTTCCGCCACAGTGTCTGTATCTGTGTGTAGGAAACTAGGGGTCAGTGTGTGTATTTGTGTGTGTCTCTGTATGTGTATACACTGCACACAAACTCCATACAAAAATATAAATACATTCAAACACACATTGTGTATATGTATATTTTATAAACACAATATACGCACACTGCATCCACTACGCACGCACTGCAATCAAACGCAAACATTACGTACAAAGACACCCCCTTGCATTAAAAACACTAAAATTATCTACAAACACCCCTTCAATCAAACACAAACACTACACACAAAAAGCACACCTGCATTTAAAGTCCTACACTACTTACAAACACCCATGCATTCAGACGCAAACATTATAAACAAGTACACCACTACATTCCAATGGCAACCGTACATACAAATACACCCATACATGCACACATGTACTTAATACAAAAACATGCTTACATTCAAACGCTCAAACACTGCTCACAAATATAACCCTGCAATGATGCGCAAATGGTAGATCCCCAGCTGGCATAGCATTGTTGAAGTTCTCCGACAGATGGAGATCTACCTTTTGGCCACACTTTCCCTAGAGGGGGGCCCAGAAAACATACTTGCACCAGGGCCCTCTCTACATTAGTTCCACCACTGATACAATCAACGTGAGGTGCCTGGATGAAAGAGCAGGACAACAGCACTTCTGAGTCTGTAAGTAAGCAGTTGTATGTCTCTGTTGTGGACAAAAATATTAACCCAATCCATGTTAGTAAAATGCCTATTTACTCAACATAACTATAATCAGCATTATTCAACTTTCTATGTGATTTACCTAAAATGGCCATTAAGGAGTTTCCCCTTTAACATCGACTAACCCCTCATTAACAAGATGGCGCTGGAATCTGGGGGAGACCTCCAAGATACCAGTGACATCACACCCGGTAGGAAGAGCACTAAATGAACCACTTAACACCTAACCAATTATTGATGTATTATTCTATGTTATCTCTGACAATGCATATGATGTAATTTTGACATGCTGTCCCTCCAGAATAAACATTCCTCAAGTTTTTCATTAACCCGAAACCTGTGTCTGGTGTGAATTACTTAAGAAGCGTGCACGCATTATTTCTTTAATTTGGCCGGGGGCAGATACACAAGATAATCAATTTATTGATTGATTCCACATCATTTGGCACCCAACGTGGGGCACCGGATCTCGCCGGTTCGGACGGCTGGAAAACGGGACCGGAGCGGACCTCTGGAAAGTGGGACAACCGGCGCCTGATCACCTCCTAAATAAAGCGGTTTGCCTGTATTCTCCTGTTTTGTGTCGGTCTGTCTCCGTGTCCACTTATGGCTTCCAGAAGGCTACAAGACAGATAATCTCCTATCAGGTGACTTTTTAAAATGAACCTGTCGATTGTCTATCTGCCTCCTGAGTGTATGTGTGCGTGTGAGACAGCTGGCGTGTGGTTTATGTTTTATTATTATTATAGCTTGACTGCCTAGCGGGCATGGAACGCATCCGCCCGTTAAAGGGCTGGGAGCCGCCTAGAGAAAGGCTGGGAATTTTGTCAGCCTGGTAAAGGGCTGGGAACCGCCTAGAGAAAGGCTGGGGATTTATTGTAGCTTGACTGCCTAGCGGGCAGGGAACGCATCCGCCTAGAGAAAGGCTGGGAATTTTGCTGTACTGTTCAGAGTAGAACAAGGTGCTTTTACTGTTTAGTTACTACTATGTTTATGTTTTCTATTCAGTTGTAGTCATTGTGTGGGTACCCTAGTTGTGTGTGTGTGTGCTGTGTGGCTCGTCCTTGATTCCGGATTATGTGCACATCTCTACATCTGTGACTCCTGTAAATGTCTTCTGATTAGTGTCTCCACGTTCACCTTTTCCCTTATTCTCTGCCTCTTCTGTACTTGTTGCCTAGATGCGTGTGTTAGAAACCCTCGCTCGCTCAGATCCGTGGCCACCATCTCAGGTGGGCGGATCCTGTGACTCGTCTACGTTTAGGGAAGACGCACTCGGATCAATTCCTCGTGGCAGTCGAGCACTGTAGACATTCCTTCTTTTTCCTCTCTCTCTCTCTGTCCCTCTTACAGGGAAAGCCTTGTTTGATAAAAATGGGACAAGAACATGCCAGACCTTCAAAAGGTTATTTAGCTTGCGATATCGTTAATGAGAGAGCAGGAGAGGAGGCTATGTTAAAAATAAAGAATATAGCAAAGATTTGTGGTTTTAAAATGTCACCCATGTGGTAGATTACAGCCAGAGTTTTGGAGGAAATTGCTTATTGATAAAGAGGGCTTACTATTGGACAATGGGTTAACGAAAGCCGTAGAGGCTTGGTATCGGGTAGCAAGAGGACACAAGCGGGAGGGTTGGTCGGAGGAAGAAATTGATTTATGTATATCACAGTAATATTATGTAGATCACAGTTTGTAATGATGATTCATCTCCCCGGCCACCGCCCTATGATGGCACCCAGAATATAGTGAATGAATCTCGCCCCTCCTCCACAATCACTGCCCAGTCACCACCTCCAATTGTTAAAGGTCCTTCTGTCCCCAACCCTCTGTTCCCCCGTTCTCGGGGCGGATGGATCCTATTATTACCCCGTCCCTCTCCCGCCTACCTCCACACCTTTCATTATCCCTGTCCCCCTCCCACTTCCCTCTGATCCCGCCCCTCTTCCACCTTTCCATGTTGCTACTTATGCCGTCCCTCTGCTACCTCTCTCCACCACTTCTTCCGACACCACCCCTCATCTTCCTCTGTCATTCCTCCTATCCCTGCTCCCCTTCCTCCTTTATGTACTGCCTCCCCTGATGCCCCTCTAGTTCCTCTCCCTGTCATTTCTTCTGCTCCTGTTCCCCTCTCGCCTTCCCCCATGGTTCCCCCTGTCGCATCCATATCCCCCCCTTCCTTCGCTATTCCCCCTACTCCTGCTCCTTCCTCTCCTCTCCCTTCCACCCCTTCTGTCCCCATTCAAGATTCCTCTCTTCTTCCCGTCTCTAATCCTGTTACCCCTCCCTCCTTCGATCTTTTGTCACTCATTTCCACCCTCTCTGCTTCCGTTGCTATTTCCCTCTACTCCTGCTCCTACCTCTCCTCTCCCCACCACCCCTTCTGTCCCCGTTCCAGATTCCTCTCCTCTTCCCGCCTCTAATCCTGTTACTCCCTCCCTCGATTCTTTGTCACTCATCTCCGCCCTCTCCACTCATCTCTCTCAGCCGACTCAGACCGCACCCTCACCCAGTCAGGCTCCTGTCCCCACCTCTCCCAGTTACCCAATCATGATCGTTGGGTCAAATGAATCTACCATGTCGGGACAGCCTCAGCCTGTAGGCACTTCTCCTGCCCCATCAGGTTTCCATCCCGGTACCTCCCAGTTAGTTACTCCACAGGCCATCGCTGTCGGTTCTCCCGGCTCCGATGCTCCAGCCGCCCAAACCCCTAATTCACCAGATGCTGCCAGCTTTCATGGTATCCCATTCCCGAGGACGACAATGTGCAGAGGCTTAGCCTATTCCGTCCTTCGAATCATAGGGTTTCCCAGAGACAGGTCACTCCAGCCAACCACGTTCCTGCTTTATCACTAGTGGAAGGGGCTCCCCCGATGTATGTCATGTTCAACCCATCCCAAGCTGCAACCCTAGTAACCTCTCTCCCCGACCCTGAGAAGCAGCCCATGCCCTTCTTCCGGAAGGTTGCCCAGATTCGTAAGACATACTCAGCAGCCTGGCGTGATCTGTATAGTCTGTGTGAGATCAAGGCTGGGGATGCCTACTGGCCCAATATGGAAAGGAGTTTTAATGACGCTCTACTCACTACTGATATGGATTACCAGTCAGGTATTACATTCTGTGAACAGCTTTGGGCCTGGGCCTGGGCCCAAGATAAACTAGCTGACCAAGCCACTTGTATAAATGACATTATAGAAGATAAACTTGAATCTGTGGAAAAGTACCATTCAAGGTTGACTCAAACTTTCTCCGATCTCAGATTCAGTGTATATAACAAAGCACATACCCAGATGTTATCCGCTGCCTTTGTGGCTGGCCTTAAGGAACCCATCAGGAAAGGTTTAGTGCTTTATCATCCCGAATACAGAATTATTCCTTTGGATACTCTCTTACTAGTTGCAAAAGGCCTAGAATCTGCTCTACAGCCACCCCAAAGGAGAAGTAACCCTCTCATGCTTTCCGTTTATAACCCTGCCACCAGACCCGCCCAGGTGACCCCAGGTTATCCCATACTATCCACCCTGCCAGCCGCACAGGCGCAGCACATGACACCTGGACCTCAGACCAGGGCATGTTTTAATTGTAACGAACCAGGCCATTTCCGGAGAGATTATCCACAACCCAGGGTGCCTAGACCGCCAACCACTAGACCCCCTATGTACCCCAATGCCCCTGCGGCCACGTATGGTGGTCTCCAACCAGGTTACCCTCCACAGGTATATCCTCAGGCACATACATCGTATTACCCTCCTCAGGAATACACCCAAGCTGTCTACCAACCCTCTCAATCCAATATCCACCTCCCACCCCGCAACTATGCTCACCCTTCCCCTGATGGTAACGATACAGATGATTTCCAAGAAGAGGATCACCCAGCACCGAGTCATTATCGCCCTATATGTCAAACCTATCAGGCAAGCCACTCCACCACACCAGCACGCCCTGATCAATCTAGACCTTGTACAATAGGTAACCGGCAAACCTGTGTCTGACACCCCTGTCATGGCAGTGTCTACAGGGGACAAGGGGGGACCCCTAGCTACAGTTGTACTACCAGTTGAGGATCATCCTACTACCTTCTTAGTTGACACAGGTGCAGCCCGCAGTGTTCTCAGAGAACAAGACCTGCCTGATCCTTCTTACCTATCCGACACAGATGTTTCTTGTGTAGGTGTTGATGGTACCCCCAGAAACAACCCATTAACCAAGCTCTTGCGGGTTGGTTCTGACATTCTCTCTCGGTTTGTTGTCTCATCCACCTGTCCCATTAACCTCTTAGGAGCTGATGTTCTGTCTCGTCTTCAAGCTTCTATCTCCTTTAATGCTGATGGCCAGGTTCAATTACTAACCCCACTTTCTCGCAAAGATACTTCTGTCCTTTGCTCTTTGCCCCTACTACTACATATGACATCCCCCAACGAGGAAGTGAGGGTCCCAGATGCCCCCAGTACCCTGGATAGGGTTCCTACTAAACTTTGGTCTACGTGCCCAGATGACATTGGACGTCTACGAGTTCCACCTGTGGTGGTTACACTGATCAAAGGAGCTCATCCACCAGGAAGACCACAGTACCCATTGAAACCTGCACAAGCTCTCGCCATCTCCAAACAAGTTGATAGCCTGTTGGCAAAAGGTGCACTAGTCAAGTGTGTATCTCAGTGTAACACCCCTCTGTTTCCAGTAAAGAAGAAAACTGAAAAAGGTCAACCAGACCAATACCGTATGGTCCAGGACCTGTGCGCTGTTAATGATGTAACAAACCGTGATACTGCAGTTGTCCCTAATCCACATACACTGTTGTCACAGGTTCCTCCAACAGCTAAATTCTTCATGGTAGTTGATCTTGCAAATGCCTTTTTCAGCGTGCCCTTGGATCCCTCTTGCCAATATCTGTTTGCTTTCACACACAACCATCAACAGTATACATGTACTGTCATGTCTCAAGGTGCACAAAGTTCCCCAACCCAATTCGCCAAAGCTATGTCAACTGTACTAGAACCCTGGCAGAAGTCCCACCCAGACATGGTCCTGCTCCAGTATGTTGATGATTTACTTCTCTGTGCAGATGACTTTCCGACAGCTGAACAGAATTCCGTGGATCTCCTTTGTTTCCTCGCTGATGAAGGTTGTAAAGCTTCCAAAACAAAACTACAGTGGTGCCGGCCCTCTGTGGTCTTCTTGGGACATTGCCTTTCCCATGGCACCCGCCATCTAATGAGAAACAAAGTACTTGCCATTACAAATCTCTCCCTTCCATCTAACCATCAGGCCCTTCATGCCTTCTTGGGCCTCATCACATACTGCAGATCTTGGATCCCTGAGGCTTCTCAACTCATGCAACCTCTCTATGATGCTTTAAATACTAAACCTTTTTCATTGTCCTCTACAGCCTGCACCTGATACCATGCCCTTCAAAGAGCAATCTCATCCGCCCCTGCTTTGGGCCTACCTAACTACCAATTACCATTCAAACTCTTCGTCTCAGAGAAGATGGGCCATGCTTCAGGGGTCCTTACTCAATCCCACAGTTCCCGTCAGTGCCCTATTGGGTACTTCTCCTGCATGCTAGACCCCGTGGCCAGGGGTGGTCCTTCCTGTTTGCATGCTGTTTTTGCTGCAAGTGCCCTACTGGCAAAACTAATTACTTTGTTCTTGGACATAAAACTGACGGTTCTTGCTCCCCATGATATTGCTGCAATCCTGAATCAAGTCCAGCCAAAGCATCTTTCATGTCAAAGACATCTCCGCCTTCAAACCTCCCTCCTCTTACCTGATAACGTTTCCTTACAAAGATGTTACTCCTTGAATCCGGCCACTCTTCTGTCACTTCCCAAGGGGGGAGTGCCGCAATACTGGTACAGCCTGGACATAAATCCCGATGTTCACATGTAACTTTAAGTAGAAAAACCCACAGTTCCACATGATGAACAGCCCGAGACCCAATTACATTGCACCCTGTGGTTTAGGGACACCCCAGGTCCCGACCCATACTATGAAGAAGAATTATTCAGCCTGGTGGAAATACAAATCACACTGACAGACCTGTTCTGTAACTCCAAAGGAAACATTGTTATCTTAGTCTACCTGCCTATGGAGGTATCACATTTATATCACCATTGGGAGGTGGCTGTTCCTCATATCTCTTTCACAAAGATTCAAGATCTCTCATGGAAAGAACTTGGCCCGATGGCCAAGACATGGAGTACTGCAACTCAAGAACAACTCACAGTGACTGGGGTCACTAAAAGGACCATAAATTGCAAAACTGTCGGTTACCCTCGATATCACACAGAGATATGTGAAGATATTCCTCCCACAGAACAAGACCCAGACGCCTCTCATGATTGCTTTGAACAGATGAAAATGGAAACAACCCATCTTCCAACAGTGCACGAAGCTGCTCTACCTGACCCTGACTACACTCTGTCTGTGGATGGTTCTAGATTCACAGATGCGCAGGGACAATATCATACCGGATATGCAGTCACCACAGAGGACCAAATACTCCAAGCATCTGCACTTCCATCATCTAAGTCAGCACAAGAAGCCGAACTAATAGCCCTCACGGTGGCATGCCAGATGTCTGAAGGGAAACGTGTTAATATTTACACAGACTCAAGATATGCCCAGGGCGTGGCACATGACTTTGGCTTAATCTGGAAAACCAGGGGGTTCCTTACAGCAACAGGTACTCCCGTGAAACATGGCGCAGCGATCAACGAATTGATGGATGCCTTACTACTTCCTGAAGAGGTGGCCATACTGAAGGTAAAGGCCCATGGGAGACTAAATTCAGAAGAAGCACACGGCAAGCATTTAGCCGACCAGGCCGCTAAGGATGAGGCCAGTGTCGGGAAGTGGACAGAATAGTGTCAGTCGAAAAGACTCCTATTTATACTATGCAAACCCTACCCACTGATCTCAAGCTCCGAAGAGAACAACAGGCCACCGCCACTCTACAAGAAAAGCAAAGCTGGAAAGACAAGGAGCAACCCTCCAGAATGACATATATACAATCTTAAATTCTGCCTACCCAAGAATATGTATCCAGCTGTCGTTCAGTGGGCCCATGGACCAGCTCATTTATCAAAACACCTCATGAATTCTTTGATTGATAAATATTTTGATGCACCCGGAATCACCACCTTGACACGAAATTACTGCAGATTCTGCACCACCTGCGCCAAATGAAATCCAGGGAAAATAATCAAGGCTGCACCAAACCATTTGGCCAAGCCACAGTACCCTTTCCAAAGGATCCAAATTGATCATATCCAAATGCCAAAGAGTGGTCAGTATGAATACGCACTGGTCATAGTGGATATGTTTTCAGGATGGCGAGAAGCTTTTCTGGTCGCTAATCTCACTGCAAAGACCACAGAAAAATGCCTACTTACCGAAATCATCTGCAGATACGGAGTTCCCGAAGTAATTGAAAGTGAACAGGGTACATCCTTCACCGCGTTGCTAACCACGGAGATCTGGGCAGCATTGGGGGTGACCCTTGCATTCCACACACCCTATCACCCACAGAGTAGTGGTAAGGTAGAACGCATGAATGGCACTCTGAAAGCCAGAATGCTTAAAATGTCCCAAGAAACTAACCTACCCTGGCCGGTGTGTTTTTCCATAGCACTGTTTAGTGTAAGGTACACCCCAAGAGAGAAGTTTAACTTATCCCCCTACGAAATCTTATTTGGGACAGCACCCAGGTTAGGCTGTTTTTTCCTCAGCAACTTCAACTTCAGTCAGATGCAACGGTAGATTATATAACTGCACTCTCTCATTCCTTGACCATAATCCATGCACGGGTGTTTTCCTCTATTCCAGATCCAGAGTCAAATACAGGCACGCATAAGTTACTTCCTGGTGACTGGGTCATGGTCAAGAAGTTTCTAAGAAAAAACACACTCTTGAGCCAAGGTTTGATGGTCCATTTCATGTCCTATTGACTACATCTACCTCTGTAAAGTTGGCCGGGAAGAATACCTGGATACACGCCTCGCACGGCAAGAAAGTTCCTGATCCAGAGGAAACAGATTCTACCAAATCATGAGCTTCCTGTACCTGTTTCTGCTGCTAGGCCTTTTAAAGGCCCAACAAGTTGCTATTACCAAAGACAATCATGTTTACACATTTTGGTATAATTCTTTAAACACACATGTAGCTACTTTTACCTTTGATTACTGTGATATTGTCTCTTGTACTTTCCCACAATCACAACACTCAGTAATATACAAAGACATACCAAATAAAAAGGACCCATATATTTGTGTAACAGGTGACCGTTGGGGACATCACTGTAGTACCTGGAAAGCGGCAGGTTGGAACACGGGCCGACCATGGGGCTACAGACCACAAAGTGCCTTAGATAGAGTTGACAAATATGGGAAACCCTTGTTATACAGAATGACCTTGTGCAAGCCAACGGGGTCTACACCAATGAAGCTGATCTTAAACATAGAACATCCCAGCCCAGGAGACGCTAGGGAATACATAATGGAAAGGAGGTGGCTCATGCAACAAGTTGGGGACCTTCTATTTACAAGACATGCCTGACTGGGTAGACTCCACACACATGACCATTAACCCTCTAAAACCACACATTAAAACTCTTAAAGACATGGTAGCCATTGCCAATCCCACATTTGAAGACACTACGGCTGTTGAGACCTGGTTTTCAGATACTAATCTATGGCTTGAATGTATGAGGTGTAATGCTAATTCACACAACAAAACTAACTGTTATGTTTGTGGTGGGGCCAGGCCCCATCTGGGTACAGTGCCTTTAAATCTACCCCCCGATGTTGAGACGTGTTTCTTAAGCCTCTATGCGCAAACAGCAGTAAACTCATCAGTGTGTGAGTCATGGAAAAAGGTTTACACAATAACCCAAGGGAATACCAAGCCACCTGATGGAATCACCGTGTATCCAGGTAACTACACTTGCTATACAATCCATGGAGCCACAGGTAACTTTGTAGGTAAATTCCCTTCTGGCTACTGTACCACTTATCGAGAACCTCCCACTGCCCTATTATTGAATCAAGTTACGTCCGTGGGAGACATTTATTGGCTATGTGGTGACATGCAACTTAGATCAAAAATGACTGGCCTGTGGTGGGGAGAATGTGCTCTAACCAAAGTTATCATGCCCATACATATAATTTCTGATAACCACCAAGGCCCACACGATTCACCACACACGTATCTTAGAGTAAAAAAGAGGAACCCGCATTCAAGGTATTTTCGACCCCCACATATATATCGATGCCATTGGAGTACCAAGGGGGGTACCAAATGAGTTCAAGGCCAGAGATGAGGTGGCGGCAGGATTTGAATCCTTGATCCCACTCATCACCGCTATCAAGAATGTTAATTGGATCAATTATATCTACTATAACCAGCAACGATTTGTCAATTACACTAGAGATGCCCTCCAGGGCTTGGCAGAACAATTACAGACTACCTCCCAAATGACATTCCAGAATCGCATGGCCTTAGACATGATCCTAGCAGAAAAGGGGGGCGTGTGCAAAATACTCCCTGATACTATGACATGCTGTACCTTCTTCCCAGACAATACAGGCACTAACAGTAAGGTAACCATGGCTATAGAGAAACTGGAAAGTCTTTCTGACGAATTAAAGAGGAATTCTGGAGTCCCCAATTTATGGGACAAATGGTTTGGATGGATGAGTGGATGGCAGAAAACTCTCCTTCAAGTAGATATGGCAGTTCTTACTGTGGTAATTCTCTTTCTAGTTTGCTGTGTGATGCCCTGTGTGCAGAAATATTTACAGAAGACCATAGGTCAGACTATTGATCGCACTACACCTACATTCCTACATCAGGATATCGATGATATGGACAGTAACACCCCAAACACACCTCTTCAGTCTCACCACCTCAAACAGACAACTACTTCCATATAGGGATAGCATTAGGGACAGCGTCTGTCTCTATGGGTAGGAGTCTGACGCAGGAGATGTAGTGGGTTAGCCGCTGCGGGATACCTGCGCTGTGAAGCGTTCGAGGCCTGTTCAGACAGATGAGCTGCAGCCAATTAGGGACATCATTAGGGCCAGTTAGTAGTTGTCTCTTTCTTTCTTTTTCTTAAATAGTCATTTTAAGGGGGGGACTGTTGTGGACAAAAATATGAACCCAATCCATGTTAGTAAAATACCTATTTACTCAACATAACTATAATCAGCATTATTCAACTTTCTATGTGATTTACCTAAAATGGCCTCTAGGGAGTTTCCCCTTTAACATTGACTAACACCCGCATTAACAAGATGGTGCTGGAATATGGAGGAGACCTCCAGGATACCAGTGGCAACACACCCGGTAAGAAGAGCACTAAATGAACCACTTAACACCTAACCAATTATTGATGAGTTGTGGGCGAAACGCGCGCGTCAGGGGCACTTGGGGACTTAGAGATTTTAAGACACTCATAATATTATAACATTTATCAAGAAGCAATACCTTCAATCTCGGTCCCTGAGCATTTATTCCGTTTATGCACTCTACAGCGATTTGGGCTATACTAATATCCTGAGCATTTTTCTCTTTATCTACGCTTAACACATATCACTAATAGCTCCTTTATCACTCCCACTGCTATTACGGTTGACTTTTCTTCACAGAGGCAGAAACTATCGAGCTTCCTCTATACTAACGTTCTGTAATTGACAAGTCTAATTTCAGTACTCTAGATACATTTGAGGCAAGCCGATATTTATTGTTACAGCTAGCTGTCTAAATATCATTACATTATTTCCTATCAATGATAAGTTTCTTTTTACACAGCTATAGATATACATTCTGATCTGTGTAGATTGCAAAACTCAGTTTTGCAAATTTCTTGTGGGAATGGTTTTGTGAAAGATTTAGAACAGAACCTCCCCATCAATTATTTGATATTTTGATTATTTATCTACTTTATTTTCAATTATTTTTTTCTTTGGAGTTTAGAGATATTGTATGTGGTTTTGATTAATATATTAACTCTAACCACATTCAATAATCTTAGATTATTAACTTGGATAATTATCCTCACACATTTTCTATTTTAATATTTTCTATTAAAAGTTATATTTTAGTAGTTAGGTCACTCTCAGCGTTTCTAAGCTTCCTTCAGTTCAGTAGTTTTTTGCAATTCTTGATGTATTATTCCATGTTATCTCTGACAATTCATATGATGTAATTTTGCTTTATAAGGGACATGCCGTCCCCCCAGAATAAACATTCAAGTTTTTCATTAACCCGAAACCTGTGTCTGGTGTGAATTACTTTAGGAGCGTGCACGCATTACTTCTTAATTTGGCCGGGGGCAGATACTCAAGATAATCAATTTATTGATTCCACATCAGTCTCTAAAACTGATTGTCATGATGTGCAAAGTTTCTGCCTCTAAAACTTCCATGATATCCCAGAATCATGTCTCTAAAACTGCCATGTTATGCCAATTGTATGCATCTAAAGTGGATTGCTATGGTGTGCCAATTTTATGCCTCTAACGCTGATTGCCATGGTGTTCACTTTTTAAAATATGCATTAAAACCAAGTGGGTCTCAAAAAAAAAAAAAAGTTTTGAAAAGTAGGTCTCAGCCCATAAAAGTTTGGGGAGTTGTACTAGATAATGCAAGCTCGTTTAAACAGAGCCCTCAGCACCCTCTGTTTCTGTGCTTCCAACTGGTCTTGTTGCAAATACGTGTCTGTTAGTCCAACTCTTGAAATGCGCTGCAGAATTTGGCACTTTAATATGGAGGACTGTTCTTGTCATATCAAAGATCTCAAATTTTGCATCTAGCTTCTGAGAAAAATATATATCTCATGGACTGAAAAGTCTTAACCATGGACTCAATTGAATTAGCGGATTTTATACACTTTGTTTCCATATTGGTCTGATACGTTAACAGGTAACACGATGTCACTTTTTACAGGAATTCTACAGATACTGCTCCAGAGTAGTCATCAGTGAATGCATTTGAAGCCTTCTCTAGCTTGTGGTTCTATGAGACCCAATAAGTCAGTGTGCATTAATTCTGCTGTGAATCTGGAATCAAACCTTTACTCTGAACACATTTCTTTAATGCATATTTTTAAATGTTAGCTTAGTCCTGTCAATTTTCCCCTAATTTTCTTGCCTTCAACAGCATTATGTAACCTTCCCAGCATTGTAACTGGGGAGGCATTATGGGAGGTGTAGTACACAACATCTGCAGTGAGCTATGGTTGCTTCCCTATCCATAGCATATTTAACATGAGAGGATCAGCATCAGTGTTGTGGATGATAAAGATAATCTCTAGCTACCATAGCAAAGAAGAATTAGGCTTATACAAAGCAATTTTATGTAAAGTATGACGTTTAGTAATACAGACCATTTTCTCCTCCAAGAAAAAACAAAGAAATTTTAAAAAAGTTTTATAATCCCTCTTGCTCTGACAACTGGGGGAGTTTTTTCTTCATCCGTGTTAAACATTGCCAAGTCAGTATTTTTAGGATCACATACTTCCCATTATCTTTTGACTATGGACTATGTTCCATTATCTTTGGAGGCATTTTTCTTACCCATATACTCCGTGACTGGGAAACTAAACCCAAACCAAACAGAAAGGGGGGAAATCCATTAAGGCCAGGCAGGAGTAATAAAGACAGGCAGCCTTGTCTACAGGTTAAAGGAATTTAATGGTTACATTCTGAATGCCAGCGAGAGAACATGTATGGCAGGAATATTTCAGTATCAGAGAGGACTTCGTATCCCATCCATCCCATGGTCAGTATGGTCTCCTTTCACAAGCCAAATACAGCAACTTCCACAGACGTTTTCAGCAATTCATTCCCAGCTTTGACCAAATCATTCAAGGCAGGTTCTGTAAGTAAAAACAGATCTAAGCTTGGACAAAAGTGAGAAAGTTGTGACTTACAAGGTACCTCTAAATGTCTATCCTTTCACCATGGGAACAATATAGAGAGGAAAAGTGGGAGGTCTTTAGCATTTTAGATGGTCCATGTGACGTTGTAAATGCTTTTAAGAAGCTGTTGAATAAAACTAGTTATGCGTGCTAAAAGTACACATACAAATCCAATCAACTTCCACCAATGTCAGACAGCTTGTTACTGGCTTGCTGTGTGCAGCTACCAGTGGTTAATTCCAATCTAGTCGTCATTACACAGTAACAACCATTGACACATTACCATTTTTGGACTGGAGCCATGACACCGCCTTCTCTCCCTGAGAACCCCACTCTTCCTTCTGCTCGGTGAAAGATCCATGAAGTGAAAGCACCGCTAGGACAGTAGCCCAAAATGGAACATCGGCTTCCTGGAAGAGATTAGAAGATATATTTACCCCAGCCTGGCAAAGGGAGCAGGCACACCATCCTCTGGGTATGGTTTATAAGTATGGCAACAAACTAGGGCTCACTTCCATGAGTACATGTAGAATGAAGACTCCTGGTGACAAATTAACTCTATAATTAACCTTTAGGCCAGTAAAGAAGCTACGGGTTGAAAAATATATATATAAATTAATAATGAATGAGGGTTAGTAACTGCCCTGTTCCAACTTCTCCTCAATAGTCTTATCACAATACCAATTATTGCTTTGTAGTAGGATTAATCCTTTTGTATTGTTCAGCTGACAAATTGCCTGAGTAACAAGGAATGGAATGTTTTAACTATAAAAGTTACATTTTCTAATCAGTCCATTTATTTTGAATAGATCTTTGTATAGCACACCTAGTCCTTGGACCTACGTGGACAATGGAACTTCTGATAGAGAATAAGGAATTATACAGTCCCAGTAGTTAAAAGAAAACCGTGTGTATCATGCAGCTGCTGGTAATACAGGAAGTGGTGTCAGGAAATAAAATCTATTTTTTATTTTTATTTTGTTTACTACCTTTTTCTGGCACAAGCGATCCATGAAAGGCATTTCAATAAATGTGGTCTAGTAAATAAATGTAAGGAAAGATGCTATACAGAACATGTTTATCATGGATTTAAAATTAGAGATAGTTGGATAATCTGAACCATACAATCATTTAGTTTACCACAGCAGTGATCGTTACCTCTGGACGGTTTTCATTGAAGCCCTCCGATACTCCCAAGGCAGAGGCCAGTTTCTCATTGGGAGCCCAGAACCCGTCGGAATTTTGTAGAGAAAGCAGCCGAGAAAGAGGCGTCTCCTCAGGATCTTTGCTTTCTAGAACGGAGAAAAAGAAATATTAAATTTACTAAAGTTTAAAAATACATGTGAAATAGGGAGGGTTTTTACTGCATGACTGGACAGCCAGATCACATTAGAAAGGAGTAAGTTAGATTTTATTAAGGCTCTGTATTTTGACTCAAACTATGGGTCATGAAGTGTGTGTATAGACTCACCAACAATGCAGTTTTTAGCTTAAAGGGATACATGGTTTGGAGGATAAATGTGTGCATCACTCACTATCCTACTGCATGTATGCCTGCACATATTATATTTTTCTGAGTCACTGGATGTATCAGATCTGAAAGGGAATGAGTACAAACTGCAAGGACCTTTTAAGGTGCCATTGATTTGGCAGCTTTTAAAGTCATGTGCGCTGTTCCTTAATCTGTATTTTGTATTGTGATGGGATTCCTGCATTGTCAAAATTTAGAAGGCCGAAATCTCCACGTTGCGCATGCTAATTAGTATCTGATTACAAACAGCTGGATGAGTCATCAGTATACTGAGCATGTGTGGAAGTGGATAGTACATTCCTTTGTCTTTAACAAGCCATGTGCTCTGCCCATATAAGGTGATCCTGAATTTCCTGTGTGCTGATTGGTCTGAAGAATATAGGAGGGGTTATACTTTATGGGAGGGGATATGCTGCTAACAAAGGGCCTCTGCACCATGCTTTCTGCCTCTCAAATATTTTTGAAACAGGAGTTCATCTGAGACCCGATCAGTGTCCAAGACCTGTTACTTCCTGAAGACTTGGGTCCATATCTCTATGTGTGGCTTCTGCAGTTTTTTCCGGTTATTCCTCCGGAAACAGTATATGCCCCCAATTCCCTTTTTTATTGACCTGACAGCCAATTAAACAACCCTATCCTAGATATTGCATTTTGGAAACGATTTTAGGCTTTTGTCCGAATCAATTTCTTGTAATCCATTGAATAAGACGCCAAGTAAATCACGGCCAGATTTATTTATTCCAGTGGGGATAAATAAAAATTAAAAAAAAAAAGTGATTTAGATTAGCTCAAAACAAAAAATAGAAAATAAAGTCTAATGAGCACTATAACATAGTGTAGTGATCCTCCAGTTTTTGGGTAAACTGCTTGACTAGAAATTGAGCTCTCATGGTACCCAACTTCTATCCCTGCTGTATAAATACACGCTCACAAGAATACAAATTTGTACAGGGATTTTCTGTTGTATGTTTAACCCCTTAAGGACACATGACGTGTGACATGTCAGGATTCCCTTTTATTCCAGAAGTTCGGTCCTTAAGGGGTTAAAAAAAAAAAAAGTGTATGCTTTAAGCAGTTTTGGGAAAAAAAAAAAAAAATAGGTTTTCCTGGACAAAATATGGGAGCATACCAATAACTTCACCCACTTGGCTGTTTAGGTCAGGATATTAACGTTCTAAGTACTACATATGCTCCAGTATTTTCTGGGTCCTCTGACGGTGGGCAGTTCTCCTTTTTCAAGGTTTGCAAGGAGAGCACAGTCCCTCTTCCAGTTGATCCAGCCCTGTTAAAGGCAACTCCATGGATGTACAGAGTGTCTGACTTCAACTCTCACCAAAGAGAGGACAAAGGAATATGGGGTGCACAAGGAAGGCTCACATTAAATGACCACTATAGGCACCCAGACCACTTCAGCTCAATAAAGTGGTCTGGCTGCCAGGTCCCCCTGTTTTTAACCCTGCAGCTGAAAATAGGTTTCAGAGAAACTGCTATGTTTACATTGAGGGTTAATCCAGCCTCTAGTGGCTGTCTACCGCGATTCTGAAAAATCATACGGAGATGACGCTGACGTTTATAGGAAAGCATTAAGTAATGCTTTTCCTATGGGTGGTTTGGATGCGCGCACTGCTCTTGCTGTGCATGTGCATTTGGAGCTGAGGTCACGAGCAACGAGGGATCCCGGTGCTAAATTAAGGTAAGTGGCTGAAGGGGTTTTAACCCCTTAAGCCCAGCAGGAGGGGTGGAGCTAATACTCCTATAGTGCTCCTTTAAGTTTTCAAATTCCCCACTTTCCACTGTTACAGCTCTGCAACAAATTATCTGGATTTATCCTGGCTGTCAAGATAGTTTTGTGATTGCAGATAGTGTACCTGTAATACAAGTAAGTAGATACTAGTACAAGTATGGAGATATAGTTATTAGTTACACCTGAAACTTACCATGAGGTTTCCTTATAACAAACTGAACCAATGTATTCTGCCAATACAGAGACCAACTGAACATACACAGATCTACCAATTAAATAAAAACAGTGCCCGTAGGCAGGAAATTAGAGAATGTGCTGGCCTAGACTGCTGAAGTTTCCGAAAAAACAAACAGCCTACCACTATCTACAAAGAGATAACAAACCCACACCAGATCTTACTAAAAGCAATGAGCCCCAAACAGTCAGATGGCGTGTCAGTTCGAACTGACCACTCAGACTAGAGAGACTGGCAGACAGAACTTGGCAACAAAAAACATTAAATACAGAATTGAACATGGAAACAAATTGCACAAACATACTAACCAGGTTCTGGTTCTTTAGAAGGTTCTGATTGACCTGGATTTTCTAGTGGTGGTTCCAATGGGCAGGCTATAGCAACTGGAGGTAGAGACCAGATAATCATTAGATACACAAGATCTAGTTTTAGGGAGAGCAGCTAAGTACAACATATGTCAGTCATTCTAATCAACAAAAACATGATGCTATGCTGCCTAGCATGCCTTTGTTCAGAAATTGTTTGATTTAAACCTAGGATTTTCTTCACACCCACTGACTGCCCTATCTTCACCATCACTTATGAAGAATCATTGTCAATTTTATACAGTGGTCCACTCAGTCCCCTAAATAGTTATACCAAAGTTCTATATGCTTAAAGCACACTATAGGCACTTCATACCATTGAAGTGGTCTGGGTGCAGTGTCCCCATCACCCATAGTCCTGCAATGTGAAACATTGCAGTTTTAGAGTATTAAGACTGCCTCTAGTGGCAGTCTACAGACAGCTATTATAAGCGCTACCTGGAGTGTCACAGAGTGACTCTGAATGTCCCAACGCTCTGCATGAGGACGTCCAATGTCAGATAGAGCCCCATAGGAAAGCAGTGAGGCAATGCTTTCCTATGGTGAAGGCCTAATGTGCATTATCTCCTCTTTTGGAAGACGTTTGAGGAAGAGGAGCGCGGCATCAGGTAAGTGAATAAAGGTTTATTATAACCCTTTACAGCTAGCAGGGACCCAGGGAGGGGACTGCAGAGCACGTTAGTGTTATGAATACAAAGATGTATTCAATGATAAAGTGTTCCTTAAGACGGCCAACATGCAGAAGTTACACTAGTATTAGTTAAACTCGCCCCATTTCAAGCATAAACACAGACCAGGAGGCGGGTACTTAAACTAGTATATCATATCAGAACCAGGAGACGGCACAGGTCATTAGGACATTTACATATGGCCACATTGGTTAGACTAGTTAATACATATGAAAAGACACATTTAGAAAAATTTTGCTGACGTTCTTTGAAGTAGTACAACTACAACATTCATAGCAATAAACATTAGAAGTAAGACAGCAGTTAACAGGAGAAGTGTTTGAAAAGCTGAAAGCTCCTAAACTTACCAGGTTCTGAATCCGATGGCTTGGATTCATCATTGTTTTCTTGTGTAGTTGCTGGTCCAAAAATTGGACAGACAGCTATTTCTAGATTCAGGAGAGGAATACATGGAGACAAACTCAGATTTTTTGCAGCTGAATTCACTCTGGAAGGAGGAGGATAACCCTACTCACAGTATTATCTAGTATAACACACTCAATTATTGGTAAGATCTCTGTGTTATCTTCCTCATCACCTATATAGCACAAATAAATTCTACAACACTATAATAAAAATAAAATGTGAAAAAATAAGATACTAATTAGATCCTTTCCAGTGTCCACGATGTCATTAAACAATTGCGTTTGAGGGGAGCAAAAAAGGTGTTCCTCCAGTTTTTGGATTCCACGCGTGAGTAAAGAAACACAGTTACACTATGGATTTCTATGTGCCAGATGGTGGATTTAATGGGCTAATAGTAATAGAGGGGGCCTTGTTAGAGGCCTTTAGAATGATTTAGTAAAACATTTACAATGGGTCGTGTCATCTTAAGAGTTCAAGACAGCGTGTGCAGAGCCTTAAACAGTAATTGAGGAGCGATGTGGAGAGTGTAAACCTGTCAGAAGAGATTGGGAAGGGTCGGGGGGGGGAGGGGACAAAAAATAAATAAAAGCCAGGTTGTGGAGGGTTTTGTATAGAAGGTATCCTTGATGGTGTGAAGATTCTATGAAGGTCTATGCTATGTTTGTTAAGAGGAGAAGGGTTACTAAAATTGAAAACTTCTAAACATACTAGGTTTTGGCTCTTCAGATGGTTTGGATTCATCATTGTTTTCTTGTGTAGTTTCTGGTCCAGCTACATCTAGAATCAAGAATACATTGAGACCAAGTCAAATACTATATATTTTGCAGCTCACATCACTGAGGAGCCTAGTCCTACTTACAGTATTAATACAATATGTTCTCAGGATTATCTTCATTACATCAATAAATTGTACAGCAGTACAACATACAGAGTAAAGAGCAGAACAACCACACACTGAAACCAGACAGTTGGGTTTAAGATCAGTGCCAATAAGTGAAGTATAAAGTCTAAGTTCACAAGAAGAGGGGACAAATACAAGAAGACAGAAAAACTGTAGGGGTTTTTGTAAGGTGTAGATTTTTTTTTTTAATGAAGATCTGGTGAGGGTATAAGCCAAGTAGATTTGTGCATTCGGTGTCTGTAGCTTTGAAAAGCCATATTAACATATCACAAAATAAATGAAAACATAATGAATAAACGGTTTTGCTTGTTTTGTGATTTGTAGTTCCATAAAATTAGTTTACAGCCCCTCATTTCATTCCCCTCCCTCCTCCCCTACTACAGTCAGAATCTTCCAAACTAACCAGGGTTTGAATCTTCAGAAGGTTTGGATTCATCATTGTTTTCTTGTGTAGTTGCTGGTCCATAAATCGGACAGACAGCTATTTCTAGAATCAGAAGAGGAATGTAGAGACCAACTCAGATATATTCAGCAGCTGAATTCACTTTGTGGAGGAGCCAACCCCTACTTACAGCGTTATCTAGTATAATATAATAATGTATTGGTTCATGCTAAGGATTATCTTTACCCATATAGCAACAATATATTCTATAGCAACACTGGATACATTGAATAAAGAGTAAAATAAAGATTAAAAACTGCACACGAAACCCAGACAGAACGAATAAGATGTCCTGGTTACTACATTGTTCATCTTCTACAAATAATTATAGGACAGGCAAGTTTGATTATAACTCATAAAAAGTATATGATGGCCAAGAGAAGATGTGTAGTGATAAAGGATTAGAGTAAACATTTTCATTAAGAGGAAGGTGCAATAGGAAGAGAAGGAACAATTGGAGATAACCAGAAATATATCAAATGTCTATGGAGTAAAGTAGGTAGAGAAGTTTAACAGTCTCGACTTCGTAGGGAAGTTCATTTACATTTTGCCAAGATCATGTCATTAAAACAGCTTTTGTATGGTTGTTTTGGTGGGGTTTTTTCCGCTTTACAGACACAAATGCAAGACAGTCAGAGAAGAGTGAAATAATCTAAACTCCTTGAAATAACGATGTTGATTAACAGGGAAACGAGAGTGGATAATAGTTTGATAGAATAAAGTGTGTGCTTGAAGGTAAATAAAGTAAGATATTAAATACAAGTGAAAATATTAAGTGGATAGGAAAGGATCACAGGGCCATGTGGCTGCACACATAGTAAACCGGAAGCTATAGAGACAAGCAAGTTCCCGATCCTTGCCATTTAAACAAGTAGCAAATTCTTGGGTCATGAATGAGGGATGTGAAAGAATTGGAGCAATATTGTTAAAAGGCCTAGAGTTGTAAGAGAATGTGTATTGAATGAGATCTACATTAGAGGCAATTGGAACAAGGTATTTAGAGCGTCATAGGGATAATATATGGCTCGCTAAATTGTCCTAAAGGATCGTTAAATGCCCTAAAGGATTGCACACATGCACTTGGCCAAATCTTCCATGACATGTTGATAATGAAATTAAGAAGAAAAAAAAAATTATGTTAGTTATACATCTCCCATTGGTGACATACAATATCTCACAAAAGTGAGTACACCCCTCACATTTTTGTAAATATTGCATGTGAAAACACTGCTACACTGTAAAGTAGTAACTGTACAGCCTGTATAACAATGTAGATTTGCTATCCCCTCAAAATAACTCACACAGCCATTAATGTCTAAATCGTTAGCAACAAAAGTGAGTACACCCCTAAGTGGAAATGTCCAAATTGGGCCCAAGTGTCAATATTTTGTGTGGACACCATTATTTTCCAGCACTACCTTAACCCTCATGGGCATGGAGTTCACCAGAGCTTCACAGGGTGGCACTGGAGTCCTCTTCCATGAGGACATCACGGAGCTGGTGGATGTTGGAGACCTTACGCTCTCCAACAGCTACCCAATAGGGTTTAGGTCTGGAGACACGCTTGGCCAGTCCATCACCTTTAGCAAGGCAGTGGTCGTCTTGGAGGTGTGTTTGGGGTTATCATGTTGGAATACTGCCTTGTGGCCCAGTCTCTGAAGGGAAGGGATCATGCTCTGCTTCAATAGGTCACAGCACATGTTAGCATTCATGTTTCCCTCAATGGACTGTAGCTCTCCAGTGTCAGCAGCACTCATGCAGGCCCAGACCATGACACTCCCACCACCATGCTTGACACCATCTGAACCAAATATGGTTATCTTGGTCTCATCAGACCACAGGACATTCCAGTAATCCATGTCCTTAGTCTTCTTGTCTTCAGCAAACTGTTTGTGGGCTCTCTTGTCCATCATCTTTAGAAGAGGCTTCCTTCTGGGACGACAGCCAAGCAGACCAAATTTGATGCAGTGTGTGATTAAGGACTGAGCACTGACAGGCTGACCTCCTCCCCCCCAACCTCTGTAGCAAGGCTGGCAGCACTCATACGTCTATTTCCCCAAAGACAGCCTGTGGATATGACGCTGAGCATGTGCACTCAACTTTTGGTCAACCATGGCGAGGCCTGTTCTGAGTGGAACCTGTGTGAAACCACTGTATGGTCTTGCCCACCATGCTGCAGCTCATTTTCAGGGTCTTAAGCCATCTTTATGTAGATCAACAATTTGGTTTTCAGATCCTCAGAGAGTTCTTTGCTATGAGGTGCCATGTTTAACTTCCAGTGACCAGTATGAGAGCAACACCAAATGTAACACACCTGCTTCTTGTAACACTAACGAGTCGCATGACACTGGGGAGAAAAATTGGCTAATTGGGCCCAATTTGGACATTTCCACTTAGGGGTGTACTCACTTTTGTTGCCAACAGTTTAGACATTAATGGATGTGAGTTATTTTGAGCGGACAGCAAATTTACACTGTTATACAGGCTGTACACTTACTATTTTACATTGTAGCATAGTGTCATTTCTTCAGTGTTGTCACATAAGATATAATTAAATATTTACAAATATATGAGGGGTGTACTCACGTTTGTGAGATACTGTATACTGAGTTCCAATACTGTATTGAATACTCATTTTAAAAAAACTGTAGGGAGAGCATAAGCCACAAATACAATGATATAACTATTTAAAGGGACAATATAGTCACCAAAACAACTTTAGCTTAACCAAGCAGTCTTGGTGTATAGATCGTTAAATCTCTTTGTTCATGCAGCCCTAGTCACACCTTTCTGCATGTGACTTACATAGCCCTCCTAAAAACTTCCTGTAAAGAGTCATGTCATGTTTATACTTCCTTTATTGCAAATTCTGTTTAATTTATAATTTATTATTTCCTGCTTTAATAGCCTCATGTGTGTAATTAAAGTTCAATTTACAGAGCAGGAGATTAAAAAAAAAAAAAAAACAACTTTTAAAGTTAGTTAGAACTGATAGAAAATCAAGCCATTTTGCCTTCTACAGGTTGTGTGTGTCACAGCCAGGTGATTTGAGTGGCTAGGGCTGCATAAACAAACAAAAGTGATTTAACTCTGATATGACAGATAATTGGGCAGTGACACAGAGGCATGATCTATACACCAAAACTGCTTCATTAAGCTAAAGTTGTTTTGGTGACTATAGTGTCCCTTTAACATGGGGTATCACAGGGTGTAGTCTGGAGAGATGAGGCCTCTGGGAGCAATGAATGTTAATTATTTAGAAAACAGGATTACACCAGGATTACCATTACAGACAGATAATACTCCAACACGGAGCACAAACTCATTATCAGTAAACATGGTTATGACCCCAGCCCAGCAGTAACAGCTAGCATTAAAGGTTAGGATATAAAACAGTTAATTTGATGGTTGAAAAGGAGACCAGTCACATAAATAGCACCGGTCCCACTTTTACCAGGCTCTGTGTTAGTGGTGTTAGATACGTCATCGGTCAGCAAGACTGGTGCAGGTGGAGATGGCTCAGGTGCAGGCACGTAACAAATCTCAAATTCTGGTACTGAAACAGAGGGGAGGATTTACATTAAATGAGAGGAATTAGTACGGTTCTCAGAGACGGTCATACTAGACGTCTATACGAATTTCTCATTTTGTCCCCTAACCAAAAACGGGATTCTTAATATTTTTAATATAAGGAGTTCAACAAGGATGCACAAAGCCACAAATAAAGTAAAAATAAATAAATGTTAATTATGTTTGCATTTAGTGATAATCGTAATTATAAGTCAAATTGAAGGTAAATTAAAGTTGCAGGAGTTGCCCCAGTACTGAATAAAGAGTTAGGAGAGTCAGAAAGTGCATTATTAGGTATGTTTTTTCATTGTGGCTGGTTAGTACACATATATTGTGTCTGGAGTCCATCTACAGCACAGTCACAACAACGACATTACTACTAACCATGACAAGAGACTGCTCACAATTAAAATATTTACATATCTATAGATATAGAAAAGAAAGGTAGGGATCTTGAGAAAAATCACTCAGCATTGTTGAATCCATGTTGTAGAGAGAGTTGTACAGAAAGGCAGAAAAGGAAATCTGACTAGACATGGACATACCAGGTTCTGGGTCGGTTTTAGGCTGTTCTGACTCTTCTGCATCAGGAACCGGAGGAGGGATAGCTTGACATTCTGCAATCTCTGAAAATAGATTGGGTAAATAGGAAAGATTGGATATGTATACAAAATTCCAATGTGTCTTCTAGAACACCAAGTTGGTGGAGGTGCTACATGTTCACTAGACCACACTGTAAGGAACTGGCCCTGTCCCTAATAAAAAGGTAATGAGTGCGGTCTGTACTATAAAACCTGTTCATAGGGGCTAAATGATGGGAGGTTTGAGAGACAAGAGGCATATTTTTACTGCCGTTATTGTATCAGTACTTTGTAAAAACAGTAAGTATAGCATATTCAACCTACAGGAGTGTTTGGAACTGGCTTTTGTTGTGGCCAACTTCCACAATGAGCCAGATACAAGATGGTGTATCCAGCATCTATCAAAATATTTATATTTACATTATTTGGGAGGGACCCTGTAACTAAAGCAATAGACCTACCAGGTTCTGGGCAAGTAGGTGGTTCTGATTCTTTTCCCACAGGTGGAAGTTCTTGACTGTTTGCAGTTTCTACAAATAGAGGGAGGTGGAATAGGGACAGAGAAGAAGAAAAAAAAGTGTTTTAGGACTGACTTTGTTAGAGATTTCACATATTCATATAGCTGAATGGAACAACTAAGTACTGATATGGAGCAGTGGTATCGCGTTTGTTAGTTCCATATTGGAAAAGAATTGCCAGACAGTGTAGGTCAGAACCAAACGTCCTAAGGAAAACAGGCTCCAGTTTGTTATAACCTCTTAGGTTTGTCACTTACCTAAACCCAATGCCGAGGGTCAGGCTCTGCCTCGGCACTAACTAGTGATCGCATTAGGGCAATCCTATAGGACGCTGATGTCGTCATGCATAGAGTGAGGAAGTCCAGTGTCAGTTAGGCAACCAAAAGTTTCCTCATCATCTGGAGACATCTCTAGTGACTTTTAGACAGCCACTAGAGGTGGAGATAACCCTGCAAGGTTATTATTGCAGTTTCTCGATAACTGCAACAATTACTATGGCAAGGTTAAACTGACAGGGGCACTGCACGCAGACCACGTCAATGAACTGAAATGGATAGAGTTTGTTTTTTTTTTTTTCCCACATCATCTTGTTTTTTCCCCAGCCCGGTTTTTATGTATTCTGTATTTTTGGATATTTCTCCCCATAGACTGTCAAGCTGGTTAACATTAAGATATAGATATAGATTTGGGTCCTTGCCAAGGAGTGAGGCCCCTTTGGTCTCAAATAGCCTTTTTTGGGGTGAGAACTAGACCTTTGTTCCAGTAGAAACTGTAGCTTATTGACAGCTACCTTTGCTTATATTGTATATAACAAAGGATAAAGGAAAACAGCAGTGCAGTCCAGGAGCCTGGATGCAAATTAAGGGCTAGTGGGTTGCAGCCCTGTGACCACCTATAGTGGAGCTCATAGGATGAGGGCATAACCCTCTAATAGCGTAAAAGTGGGAAATATAGTGTCCCACTGAGGGAGACTAGTGGCAGGGGCTTCACTGGCATAAAAATATAAAAAGAGGGAAAAGGGAAGGAAACCCAACTTTTAATCAATCTAGGAATATGCATAAAAGGCAAGCCAAAAGGAAAAAAGGCAGATTAGCTAAACGGTGCAACGGGGATATGTGAGCTACAGTGCTCTAACTCACAGGAAATGGGGGGAACCAGAGGAAGACAATTTAGCTCTTGAATATAGTGTAACAAAAATGTAACTACTGTTACTACCATGATTATGGTGCTAAAGTACCCCGTTCCCTCTAGCAACTGACTAAATGGATAGGCAGATATGTCAGGTAAGAGGGAAAGATAAGTAGGAGATTGGAGAATCTAATCAAACCTAACAAAAACTTAGAAGGCCTTCCCTTAGATTACCTCGACACGGTGGACAAGCCACTAATGTCTACCTAAACCATCTCTCCCTATTACAGCTTGCCAAAGAAAAAGAAAAACGTGAAATAAACCTCCCTAAAAAGAAGATAAACACAATGGTATGAAAATTGTGCTACCTAGTGAGGTGTGAAAGGAAAGAAACAGAAAGATTGACACGCGTTTCGCGTGTCAGCACGCTGTCGTCAGGAGCATACTACTGTGGGCAGCTTGTCTGTCAGCTTTATGTCCTTATCATTAACTAACAAGTACCATCAGCTGTTCTCTGTGGGAGGTCACAGAGAAGGGCATACAGGGTCATCAACCCACCCCCTAAGTAACCTGACTGGTTAACACTCTAGGAGTGGCAAGGTGGGGGGGGGGGAGCCACCTAAAATGTAAACAAATGTTTCAAGATGGTAAGAAACTCACAATCCGTAAGGGTAAGGCAAAACCCCATAAAAAAAGGATATGGCTGGGAGAAGGCTTGTTGGTGTATGGAAGGGTATATCCTTCCTATCATTGAGTTCATACAGGACGGGGATTGGTGTGTCTGGTGAGATCTGAAGCACTTCTCTTATATGAATGTGAAAACTTAGCATCAAACATTCCTACAGTACGTATGGAATAATATAATTTATTATTTCCTGCTTTAATAGCCTCATGTGTGTAATTAAAGTTCAATTTACAGAGCAGGAGATTTAAAAAAAAAAAAACACAACTTTTAAAGTTAGTTATAACTGATAGAAAATCAAGCCATTTTGCCTTCTACAGGTTGTGTGTGTCACAGCCAGGTGATTTGAGTGGCTAGGGCTGCATAAACAAACAAAAGTGATTTAACTCTGATATGACAGATAATTGGGCAGTGACACAGAGGCATGATCTATACACCAAAACTGCTTCATTAAGCTAAAGTTGTTTTGGTGACTATAGTGTCCCTTTAACATGGGGTATCACAGGGTGTAGTCTGGAGAGATGAGGCCTCTGGGAGAAATGAATGTTAATTATTTAGAAAACAGGGATACACCAGGATTACCATTACAGACAGATAATACTCCAACACGGAGCACAAACTCAGGGCTGCCATCAGAAATTTTGGGGCCCCTGACACAGCTCAAGGTCTGGGCCCCCCGGTGCCTGCACCCGAGTCTCCCCCCCTGAGTCCACCCACAGGGATGCAGTGTCTGCAGGGCCGGTGCAAGGATTTTTGCCGCCCTAGACAAAAGTAAAGTTTGCCGCCTCCCATGTGACATCACAATGCCCCACCCATATGATCTGCCATGTTAACTAACACAGTGCTGCCGTGTTTACAATTAAAGGCCTGCAGGGACAGGCTATAGACACCAGAACCACTACATTAAGCTGCAGTGGTTCTGGGGACTATAGTGTCCCTTTAATGTGAGGTAAATTAGAGCTTAGTGCCACGAATAATATACTAGATTGCCTACTTACAACCAGATGAGGTTGATGATGGGCTCTAGCTGCCGTCTGGCTCCATTGGTCTGGTGTAGAACAGGCTCTCTGGAGGCGATTTGTAACTGTGGTCAGGGCCGCCACCAGAAATTTTGGGGCCCCTAACTCAGCTCAGGGTCTGGGGCCCCTGGGGCCCGCCTCCAAATACCGCCCACTGGGTCCGCCTCCAAATACCGCCCACAGGAAAACACACACAGACATAAACACACACACTGATACAAAAAGACAGAGATACATACTAACAGACACACATACTGAAACAGACATACACGCATACAGGCATACATACTGAGACATACACACAGGCATACATAGTGACAGACAGACACATACTAACATACATACAGACACACATGCATGAGGACATAAAGACACATACATACATACAGACACCGATATGCATACATACATACACACACACAGACATACTGACAGACATACAGACACTGTCATCCATACACACATACATTCATAATGGCATACAGACATAAACAGACATACATTCATAAGGGCATACAGACATACATACATACATTCAGACTGACATACATGCATATATACAGACATATTGACAGACATACATGCATACAGACATCCATACACACATACACACATACGTTCATAATGATATGCAGGCATACATTCATACTGACATACATATATAATGACATACAGACAGACATAGATGCATACATACATAGACATACATACAGACATACACATACATACAGACAGACATACATACACACATGCATACACACATGCATGCATACAGTCAGACAAACATAGACATACACACAGACATACATACAGACACACACAGACATGCATACAGACAGACATACATACACATACATGCATACAGACCGACAGATATACATACACAGACAGACATACATAACATAGATATACATGCATGCCTACAGACAGACAGACATACACATACATACATACATAGACAGACATACATGCATACAGACAGACAGACAGACATGCATACAGACAGGCATACACATACATACAGACACACACAGACATACATACACAGACAGACATGCATACAGACAGGCATACACATACAGACAGACATGCATACAGACACACACACACAGCTCATTTTCCAGCCACCCTCCTGTCTCTTACCTTTTCTTTGCAGGAGGGTGGCTGGGGATGATGGGAGTCGGCGCGGCTCCCTCTTCACTGCCTGGTTCTCCCACTTAACCGGCCGCGCGCTCCTCCCGCGTGGAGTGGGCTGGGAGGAAGTGACCACTTCCTCCCAGCAGCACTTGCGACTTTTTTTTGGCTGACCGGGCTACTGAAGATTTAGGGCCCATCGGGTGGCCCTAAGTGTGTGGCCATCCGATGGGACCCACATGTGGGGCCCGGGTGGCCGGGCCCCCCAGGGCCGCCGGGCCCGTGACAACCGTTATGGTTGTCACCCCCTGATGGCGGCCCTGACTGTGGTCACAAAAATCAATGTTCTGGGAGAACGGGGAGCAGCACCATTTTTTTTGAGGGCCCTTTACACAGCTCAAGGTCTGGGTCCCAGGGTCCACCTTTATGTTTCACCAATGAGTTTGTTCACAGGGGTGTGTGTGTGGGGGGGGATGTCCTGATGTGTGTAAGGAATGCATTGTGTGAATCTGTGTTTGCATGTGTAAGGGCTCCAAGGTGAGTTTGTGTATGTATGGGATGCAGTGTGTGCGTCTGTAAGGGATGCACTGAGTGTGTGTAAGGGGTGCATTGTGTGTTGCTGTGTGTAAGGGATGCATTGCTTGTGTATGTGTCTGTGTGTAATGTATTGTGTGTTTTTCTGTGTGCAAGGGGTGCATTGTGTGTGTGTGTGATGGATGTCAATCTCTCCCCCTACCCCCGTCTATTTCCTTCTTCTCCCCCTCCCTCTCATTTCCTTCTTCTCCCCCTCCCTCTCATTTCCTTCTTCTCCACCCATCAAATTTCCTTCCTCCCTCCCCCCTCAAATTTCCTTCCTCCCTCCCTCCCTCAAATTTCCTTCCTCTCCCCCCCTCCTCAAATTTCTTCTCTCCTCCCTCCCCTCAAATTTCCTTCCTTTCCCTCCCCCCCTCAAATTTCCTTCCTCTCCCTCCCCCCTCAAATTTCCTTCCTCTCCCTCCCTCAAATTTCCTTCCTCTCCCTCAAATTTCCTCCCTTCCTCTCCCCCACTCAAATTTCCTCCCTCCCTCTCCCTGCCCACTCAATTTTCTTCCCTCCCTCTCCCCCCCACTCCCACAAATTTTCTCCCCCCTCACTCACTCACTCATTTTCTCCCTGCAGACGTCCGGCGCGCGAGGGAGCACTCTCTGTGTGCTTCCTCTTCAGCTCCCTCGCGCGCCGCGTACTAATGCCAGAGCCGGAAGATGACGTCATCTTCCGGCTCCGGCATCAGTACGGTGCGCGAGGGAGCTGAAGATTAAGCACACAGAGAGTGCTCCCTCGCGCGCCGGCCCGCCGGGTGTCAGCAGGGCCAGCCTCTGGGGGGCCCTGAGGTGACCGGCTGCTGGGCCCCCCAGGAGAAGAGGCTGGCCCTGTGGGTACATACCGGGTCGCAGGGCCCCCTGCGACCCGGTATGTACCCACTGAATGTGGGGCCCGGACGACCTGAGCAGTCCGGGCCCCCAAGGACCGCCGGGCCCATGACAACCGTTGCGGTTGTCATGCTCTGATGGCGGCCCTGCACAAACTCATTATCAGTAAACATGGTTATGACCCCAGCCCAGCAGTAACAGCTAGCATTAAAGATTAGGATATAAAACAGTTAATTCGATGGTTGAAAAGGAGACCAGTCACATAAATAGCACCGGTCCCACTTTTACCAGGCTCTGTGTTAGTGGTGTTAGATACGTCATCGGTCAGCAAGACTGGTGCAGGTGGAGATGGCTAAGGTGCAGGCACGTAACAAATCTCAAATTCTGGTACTGAAACAGAGGGGAGGATTTACATTAAATGAGAGGAATTAGTACGGTTCTCAGAGACGGTCATACTGGACGTCTATACGAATTTCTCATTTTGTCCCCTAACCAAAAACGGGATTCTTAATATTTTTAATATAAGGAGTTCAACAAGGATGCACAAAGCCACAAATAAAGTAAAAATAAATAAATGTTAATTATGTTTGCATTTAGTGATAATCGTAATTATAAGTCAAATTGAAGGTAAATTAAAGTTGCAGGAGTTGCCCCAGTATGAAGTTATTCTAGCACGTTTGGGGATCTCATACACAATATATTAACTCAACGGCTGTTGGTGTGCAAAATGCTTCATGTACCTTTGTATTCACTAGGTTATAGCTGCCAGTTTGATTTTGGTGACTGAATAAAGAGTTAGGAGAGTCAGAAAGTGCATTATTAGGTATGTTTTTTCATTGTGGCTGGTTAGTACACATATATTGTGTCTGTAGTCCATCTACAGCACAGTCACAACAACGACATTACTACTAACCATGACAAGAGACTGCTCACAATTAAAATATTTACATATCTATAGATATAGAAAAGAAAGGTAGGGATCTTGAGAAAAATCACTCAGCATTGTTGAATCCATGTTGTAGAGAGAGTTGTACAGAAAGGCAGAAAAGGAAAAACCCTCATTCAGGCCGTGTGGTGAAAGTGTGTTAAGTCTATACATTTAATATGATTTTCTTTGTCGCAATCTGCGGTCCCAATTCCCTTTACATTGGGATTGGGCACTCAATGCCCAGGTATCTGATTTTGTTCGCAGAGTTAGCATGATGTGTTTAGGTGACGTAAGATCGGTGTCTCAAATGGTCTTCTTACCGAGTTGACGTGTTCCCTTATAACCTCTATAAATCAGAAGCTTTCTGCAATAATTTAACCAAACCTGAGCTTCCATGAGGATACACCAAATTCAAACACCAAGGCGGTATAACAATTTAATAAAAACATTTCTGGACTGGGAGTAACTGCAGCCATTCTACACATTATATTTGGATGACTAAATTTAGCTACTCTGCCAGTGGGCATTCTACATGATGGCCACCAGTTAGATGACCACTTGTTGCCCATTATCAATATAAACACTTAAACATTAAAGAAGTAAATCTCAATTACTACAGCTCTGTTTGAAATGAAGTAACATGGTTTTAAAATGATAAAGTAATCGTGCTACTTTAAACACCTACAGGTTTTGAAAATTCTTTATGATGCTTTGGTCAGCGATAGCAGCTAAACGTTCTAGGACTGCAATGTGTGAACAAGGATCTCTGACTAGACATGGACATACCAGGTTCTGGGTCGGTTTTAGGCTGTTCTGACTCTTCTGCATCAGGAACCGGAGGAGGGATAGCTTGACATTCTGCAATCTCTGAAAATAGATTGGGTAAATAGGAAAGATTGGATATGTATACAAAATTCCAATGTGTCTTCTAAAACACCAAGTTGGTGGAGGTGCTACATGTTCACTAGACCACACTGTAAGGAACTGGACCTGTCCCTAATAAAAAGGTAATGAGTGCGGTCTGTACTATAAAACCTGTTCATAGGGGCTAAATGATGGGAGGTTTGAGAGACAAGAGGCATATTTTTACTGCCGTTATTGTATCAGTACTTTGTAAAAACAGTAAGTATAGCATATTCAACCTACAGGAGTGTTTGGAACTGGCTTTTGTTGTGGCCAACTTCCACAATGAGCCAGATACAAGATGGCGTATCCAGCATCTATCAAAATATTTATATTTACATTATTTGGGAGGGACCCTGTAACTAAAGCAATAGACCTACCAGGTTCTGGGTAAGTAGGTGGTTCTGATTCTTTTCCCACAGGTGGAAGTTCTTGACTGTTTGCAGTTTCTACAAATAGAGGGAGGTGGAATAGGGACAGAGAAGAAAAAAAAAAAAAGTGTTTTAGGACTGACTTTGTTAGAGATTTCACATATTCATATAGCTGAATGGAACAACTAAGTACTGATCTGGAGCAGTGGTATCGCGTTTGTTAGTTCCATATTGGAAAAGAATTGCCAGACAGTGTAGGTCAGAACCAAACGTCCTAAGGAAAACAGGCTCCAGTTTGTTATAACCTCTTTGTCACTTACCTAAACCCAGTGCCGAGGGTCAGGCTCTGCCTCGGCACTAACTAGTGATCGCATTAGGGCAATCCTATAGGACGCTGATGTTGTCATGCATAGAGTGAGGAAGTCCAGTGTCAGTTAGGCAACCAAAAGTTTCCTCATCATCTGAAAACATCTCTAGTGACTTTTAGACAGCCACTAGAGGTAGAGATAACCCTGCAAGGTTATTATTGCAGTTTCTCGATAACTGCAACAATTACTATGGCAAGGTTAAACTGACAGGGGCACTGCACGCAGACCACGTCAATGAACTGAAATGGATAGAGTTTGGGGTTTTTTTTTTCACACATCTTCTTGTTTTTTCCCCAGCCCGGTTTTTATGTATTCTGTATTTTTGGATATTTCTCCCCATAGACTGTCAAGCTGGTTACCATTAAGATATAGATATAGATTTGGGTCCTTGCCAAGGAGTGAGGCCCCTTTGGTCTCAAATAGCCTTTTTTTGGGTGAGAACTAGACCTTTGTTCCAGTAGAAACTGTAGCTTATTGACAGCTACTTTTGCTTATATTGAATATAACAAAGGATAAAGGAAAACAGCAGTGCAGTCCAGGAGCCTGGATGCAAATTAAGGGCTAGTGGGTTGCAGCCCTGTGACCACCTATAGTGGAGCTCATAGGATGAGGGCATAACCCTCTAATAGCGTAAAAGTGGGAAATATAGTGTCCCACTGAGAGAGACTAGGGGCAGGGGCTTCACTGGCATAAAAATATAAAAAGAGGGAAAAGGGAAGGAAACCCAACTTTTAATCAATCTAGGAATATGCATAAAAGGCAAGCCAAAAGGAAAAAAGGCAGATTAGCTAAACGGTGCAACGGGGATATGTGAGCTACAGTGCTCTAACTCACAGGAAATGGGGGAACCAGAGGAAGACAATTTAGCTCTTGAATATAGTGTAACAAAAATGTAACTACTGTTACTACCATGATTATGGTGCTAAAGTACCCCGTTCCCTCTAGCAACCGACTAAATGGATAGGCAGATATGTCAGGTAAGAGGGAAAGATAAGTAGGAGATTGGAGAATCTAATCAAACCTAACAAAAACTTAGAAGGCCTTCCCTTAGATTACCTCGACACGGTGGACAAGCCACTAAGGTCTACCTGAACCATCTCTCCCTATTACAGCTTGCCAAAGAAAAAGAAAAACGTGAAATAAACCTCCCTAAAAAGAAGATAAACACAATGGTATGAAAATTGTGCTACCTAGTGAGGTGTGAAAGGAAAGAAACAGAAAGATTGACACGCGTTTCGCGTGTCAGCAAGCTGTCGTCAGGAGCATACTACTGTGGGCAGCCTGTCTGTCAGTTTTATGTCCTTATCATTAACTAACAAGTACCATCAGCTGTTCTCTGTGGGAGGTCATCAACCCACCCCCCTAAGTAACCTGACTGGTTAAAACTCTAGGAGTGGCAAGGTGAGGGGGGGAGCCACCTAAAATGTAAACAAATGTTTCAAGATGGTAAGAAACTCACAATCCGTAAGGGTAAGGCAAAACCCCATAAAAAAAGGATATGGCTGGGAGAAGGCTTGTTGGTGTATGGAAGGGTATATCCTTCCTATCATTGAGTTCATACAGGACGGGGATTGGTGTGTCTGGTGAGATCTGAAGCACTTCTCTTATATGAATGTGAAAACTTAGCATCAAACAGTCCTGCATAGTGATCAAGGGAGCCAAATTATGGATAGATAGAAACACTGAGTGCAAACAGATCTGCACCAGAGTGTGTGTAATAACCTGTGGCACATATCACCACTAACACACATAGTCAACTCAGAATAAACTCCACTTAGTGGACCTATGTACTAAATGAAATTATTAACGTCCTGACTGAGCCACTGATGTTATCAACTTGGAATAATAATACTATCCATACGTACTGTGAAAGCCATTAGTCACGGAAGCATCCGAATATACTCTAGGATGGGGTATATAATGATTCAGAATTTAAGGACAGTGGAGTTTTGGACTGAGAGAATTCCAGAACATGACAAATCATTGTTTTAATTACAAGTTGGAATAAATATATAGTTATACTTTTACCTGGTTCCTGCTTTTCATCTGGAAGCCTCAAGGTTCCAACGATACATTTATACAACCATCCCTTTTGTGGAGGACATGCCCTTACAGTTCACTCTAAGGGCTCTGGAAAGTGTGAGTGTTCCATTTTTATTGTATCACTGTTATATTTATGTAAACAGGTTACAATATGGTCCCTCTGCTTTGTATTTACATTGTTTAGGGTTCCTACCAAGGGAAAAAACCTACTACATCTTATTTTGAATTAAAGGTAATTAAGTACCACAGTGTGCGCTTTGACACTTCTCTGTGGTATTTTTGTGCCTGGTTAAGTGTACTTTGTGACAATACACTTTGAGTGTTTTAGGCTGCACTTGTGTATTCTTTTTTGCTGTAAGCGCCCGGTATCCCATATATTCTGTTTTACAGCATCCCTGTCGGCTCGGATTGCTCTGCAGTAGGCTCTCTTGAGTACTCTATTAGGATATCCCTTTTCTCTAAAGGGTTTTCTAACATCGCAAGCTTTAGTTTTAAAATCCTTAAGTTAAGAGAAATTCCTGCGCAATCTTCGGTATAGGCCAACAGGGATACTGGCCTTTAATCTTGGTGAATGGTGGCTGGTCCAGTCCAGGACACCATTAGAGGTGATTTTCCGATACAGACCGTTAGATCCAAGAAATTAAGGTTCCTACCCCCCCACTTCACTTGCAAATCTCAGATTGTTAGTATTCAGAAGTGTGACAAAGTCTGTAAAGTCACCCAGATTAAGATGATGTCAATCTTTCAAAAATAGATTTTATCTCGATAAATACTACTATCCATACAGTACGTATGGATAGGAGGATTTATACAACTTGATAAAATCAGTGACACAACTGGATGTTAAATTTAGTACATGGGTCCACTAAGTGGAGTTTATTCTGAGTTGGTTCTGTGTGTTAGTGGTGATACCCCATATTTTTATTTCCACAGGTTATTACACACTCTGGTGCAGATCTGTTTGCACTCAGTGTTTCTATCTATCCATAATTTGGCTCCCTTGATCACTATGCAGGACTGTTTGATGATAAGTTTTCCCATTCATATAAGAGAAGTGCTTCAGATCTCAGACACCAATCCCAATCCCCCTCCTCCCCCCCTCCCCCCCTTCTCTTTTATGCATATCCATAGATTGATTAAAGGTTGGGTTTCATTTCCCCTCTTTTAGGCTAGTAAAGCCCCTGTCTCTAGACTCCCTCAGTGGGAGACTATATATCCTACTTTTGGTTACATTGAAATTTGGGGGTTTTAAGTGGTGATACATTTACACTTTGAGTGAACACACTTTTGATTTTTTCTATTTCAGGTCACAGGCCCTTCTTTGTGTGTTGCAGCCTATTATTGATATTAGAATGTATTAGTTACACCTATTTGTATATTCTATTGGCGCCATAACAACTTAACTTTGGTTAAAGGGACACTCCAGGCACCCAGACCACTTCTGCCCGTTGGAGTGGTCTGGGTGCCAACTCCCACTACCCTTAACCCTGCAATTGCAATTATTGCAGTTTTCATAAACTGCAATATTTACATTGCGGGGTTAAGTCTTCTAGTGACCAACTACTAGACAGACACTAGAGGGACTTCCGTGTTCATAGAACATGAAGTGTTTTAAAATGACGCTGGACGTCCTCACGCTATGTGAGGACCTCCAGCAATGAGGAAATCCCATAGGAAAGCAATGAAAGTGTTATTCAATGCTTTCCCAAGGGGAGGTCGGCTGGGGAGGAGAGAAGGTGGAGCCTGACCCAGTGTCGAGGGACATCGGCGCTGGACTCTGGTAAGCCACTGAAGGGGTTTTAACCCCTTCGGTAACTTGGGATGGGAGGGGCACTAGAGGGTCCTGCAGTGCCAGGGAAACAAAGGTTTTCCTGGCACTGGAGAATCCCTTTAACTAGATACTGTAGTGTTCCTTTATGTTTAAGAACCATAGCACAATGCTGGTATAAAGCGAGACTTTCGTTTAAACATATGACAAAAGTTTTAATATCAAATAAGCCTGACATCTCTATAGACGTTATAATCTCTAGGGTTTATGTCTAATACAGGGGTTCCCAATTAATTTTTCCTGTGCAACCCTTTGACATGGTGTACCAACATCATGGAAACCCCCGCACCCACAAGAAAATTTGCACCGTAAACACAAACCTTTTAATTAGCAGAGTATTAGGTTCCTTTTTGTGCAAATTGAGTTTTTTGGCATACACACACACACACACAGATAGTAAACAGATTGTAATACTTAGGAGCAGGTGTGCTTTTGTATGTAATGTTTGCATTTGTAGTGTTTGTTTTTAAATGCATGTGTGTAATATTGGTGTTTGTGTTTGCAGGGGTGTGTTTGTATATAGTTATGGAGTTTGAATTCAGGGGCATTTTTGTATGTAATCAGGGCCGCCATCAGGGCATGACAACCGTAACGGTTGTCATGGGCCCGGCGGTCCTGGGGGGCCCGGACTGCTCAGGTCGTCCGGGCCCCACATTCAGTGGGTACATACCGGGTCGCAGGGGGCCCTGCGACCCGGTATGTACCCACAGGGCCAGCCTCTTCTCCTGGGGGGCCCAGCAGCCGGTCACCTCAGGGCCCCCCAGAGGCTGGCCCTGCAGTCACCGGGCGGGCGGCGGCGAGGGAGCACTCGCTGTGTGCTTCCTCTTCAGCTCCCTCGCACTGTACTGATGCGAGCGTCATCTTCAGCTCGGCAGACTGAAGAAGCACAGCTAGCTACGGAGCTAGATAAATAGGAGGAGGAATGGAGAAATGGGATAGATAAATGGGAGGGAGGAATGAATGAAATGGGAGGGGGATGAATGAAATGGGAGGGGGAGAAATGGGAGGATGAATGAAATGGGAGGAGGAATGAATGAATGAAATGGGAGGGAGGAATGAATGAAATGGGAGGAGAGGAGGAATAGATGAAATGGGAGGAGGAATAGATAGAAATGGGAGGAGGAATAGATGATAGGAGGGGAGGAAAGATAAAATAGGAGGAGGAATAGATAAATAGGAGGGAGGAATGAATGAAATGGAGGGAGGAATAGAGAAATGGGAGGAATAGATAGAAATGGGAGGGAATGAATGAGAAATAGGGAGGAATTGAAATGGGAGGGGAATAGATGTGAAATGAAATGGGAGGGGGAATTAAATAGAGAGAAATAGGAGGAGAATGAAATAGGAGGAATGAATGAAATAGGGGGAGGGGGGGAGGAATGAATGAAATGGGAGGGGGGGAGGAATGAATGAAATGGTAGGGGGGGAAGGAATGAACCGGCCCTGCAGACACTGCATCCCTCGGGGGGGGGGCAGCACTTTGGGCGGACTCAGGTGCAGGCACAGGGGGGCCCAGACCTTGAGCTGTGTCAGGGGCCCCAACATTTCTGATGGCAGCCCTGTATGTAATGTTTGTGTTTGCAGGGGTGTGTTTTCATGTTATGTTGGGGTTTGATTGCTAGGATGTATGCACACACACACATTAACACACAAAACGCACTTCACATATACACACACTGAAAGATACAGTGACACTACAAAAAAAAAGTCATTTTTTATATTTGACGTCACCCTCCAGTTTAATACAGCAATCAGTACAGAGTTTGTCTGCCAAGGAAAGGGGGTGAAAATGGCATTATGTTCTATTAACTAATGCTTCCTGATGTGACTTTAGATGAAGAGTCACAGGACTTTAAAGTTGGTTCATCTACAACTAGTATGCAGGAGGATCCACGGGAAGGGCCCTGATCTACCACCAAACAAAAGTAGATGGAACTAAAAAGTAACAGGTTCATTCAGGGAAGGTAAGAAGTGCAACACATGTTCTAATCCTAAACTGACAGCTCCTAATTCGGAGATGTAGATCTGTAATTAACATTACTTGTATTCTCTCTGTACAGATGGAGGGCATCTCCATCCACGCTGCTACAACTGGACTTTCAAGAGTGGAAGAAATAACTTAAAAATGTACTCACCTGGGGCGTTTTCTGATGTGGCAGGATCCATGTTTGTAGTCAACCTGTGAATACAAGATAAAATCAGGGAGTGTGTGCGGGCAGATTTAGGACTTTGGCCTTTCATAATTTAAAACGCTTCATACATTTTAAAAATATTGAAAAAAAAAACTCAAAATATTTAATCATGTGAAAAACTTACCCAAATAACAAAATGACACATACTAATAAATAATGAGATAGGACTGACTGTCCATTTAACAACTTTGTCTGCAAGTAGACTCTCGTTTCTCCCTTAATACATTGGAAGGTGGGACATGCAAGTTTTTTTTTTTTGTTTTTTTTTTTTAGAGGCTCAGCAGCCGCCTCCTGGGCTTTAATAGATTGTAAGAGAGGTAACTTAACATAAGGAGTTCAGGTTCCACACAGTCTAAATTAATAAGGAATTACTGGAGTGTGTTTTCCAGAGTCTAGATAGTACTGTTAATTAGAAATGAAATACCTACATAGACTCCAAAGAGTCTACAACAAGTTTATAAACTCCTATAAAATCGAAATCTAATCAATCACGATTAGAGATGAGCGAACCCCAACATTATGATTTTTTTGACCCCAGACATTTCAGTAACAGTTCGGGATCGGTGATTTAATGGCGCATTTTGAAAAGCTGCAGGGCAGTGATTGGCCAGTGCAGCATGTGACCCAGCCTCTATATAAGATGGAGTCACATGAGCTCTTATTAGTGTAGAGAGAGGATGCTGCAGCTGTGAGGGAAAGATTAGGAAAGAATTCTGGTGTTACATAGCTGGAAAGAGACTTGCGTCCATCAAGTTCAGCCTTCCTCACATTTGTTTTTTGCTGTTGATCCAAAAGAAGGCAAAAAAAAAAAAAACTGTTTGAAGCACAATTTTGCAACAAGCTAGGAAAAAATAAATTCCTTCTTGACCCCAGAATGGCAGTCTGATTTATCCTTGGATCAAGCAGTTATTACCCTACATTGAAAGATTATATCCTTGAATATTCTGTTTTTGCAAGTATGCATCTAGTAGCTGTTTGAACATCTGTACGGACTCTGATAAAACCACTTCTTCAGGCAGAGAATTCCACATCCGTATTGTTCTTACAGTAAAAAAAAAAAAAAAAACCCTTTCCTTTGCCTTAGACAAAATCTTTCTTCTAGTCTAAACGCATGGCCTCGTGTCCTATGTAAAGTCCGGTTTGTGAATAGATTTCCACACAATGGTTTGTATTGGCCCCGAATATATTTGTATAATGTTATCATATCCCCTCTCAGGCGACGTTTTTCTAAACTAAATAAGTTAACAAATTCAAACCTTTCTTCATAGCGGATATGTTCCATTCCTTTTATTAATTTTGTAGCCCACCTCTGCATTTTTTTCTAGTGCCATAATATCCTTCTTTAGAACAGGTGCCCAAAATTGCACAGCATAGTCAATATGTGGTCTTACCAGTGATTTATATAAAGAGGCAAAAATTATATTCACATCCTGAGAATGAATGCCCTTTTTCATGCATGACAATACCTTACTGGCCTTGGCCACTGCGGATTGACATTGCACATTGTTGCATGGTTTGTCTATAACAATTCAAGTCCTTTTCGTGTGTTGTTATCCCTAATTCGCTTCCATTAAGGGTATACGTTGCATGTGTATTCTTTATGTCTAAGTGCATAACTTTGCATTTTTCAACATTAAATTTCATCTGCCATTTGAGTGCCCAGTCCCCCAGTCTATCTAAATCCCTCTGCGGCAAAGTAATAGCTTGCTCACATTTTATTATTTTACAGAGTTGTGTGTCATCTGCAAACACTGAAACATGACTTTCAATGCCATCTTCAAGATCATTTATAAACATGTTAAATAGAAGGGGTCCCAGAACAGACCCCTGAGGGACACCACTTGCCGCCTCTGTCCAGCTTGAAAGTTTACCATTAATGACAACTCTTTGTACTCAAAGAACAAGCATTCTCATCTAGACTGATTTCCTTGAGTTTGAACACCAATCTATTGTGTGGAACTGTATCAAATGCCTTGGCTCTGGTGGCCCTGGTCGTGGTGCTGCTGGAGCTCCTGTTGCAAGGAGAGGACGTGGTCGATCTGTGCCAGCTACACACACGTAAAACACCTTCCTCAGGTGCGAGTAGGCAACAGAACCTTCAGCGTTATTTGGTAGTCCCAAATGCCGCTCTACAAATGGTGAGGCCAGAACAAGTACAGGCAATCGTAGATTGGATGGCTGACAGTGCCTCCAATTCCTTTATATTGTCTTCCACTCGGTACCTTGCTGAAAGCTCAAAGTTGGCACCTGCAGACCATCTGTCTTTCACCTCACCCCCTTGCAAATCAGCCAAGCAGTTTGAGCCACAAGTCATGCAGCATTCTTATGCCTTTTGATGACTCTGCTGGCAGGGGGTTCCATGGGCCGTCCACCTAGCCCTGCCCCAGAAGTGGAAGAGATTGAGTGCACTGATGCACAACTACTTATGTGTCAGGATGTGGACATGTGAGGACCACTGCAGCACATCTGATGACGAAACACAGGTGCCAACTGCTATGGCTTTCTCCGGTGCAGACCAGCAAGGAGGGTAGGGTTGAGGAGAGGGTGGAAGATGATGTGGAGGATGATTAGGTCTTAGAACCCACATGGAATCAAGGTCATGCGAGTTACGTGTCCAGTTTGGAGGAAGAGGTGGTGGTCGCAGAGAGACACTAGCACAGCAGGAGAGGGAGCAGGGTGCAAAAGTGGAGCGGCCGTCCCCTAGACAGTACGCCTGCTACTGCCCACCGCACCCAGGGACCGAACACACCAGAGCCAGCTCCAAGGAGTTCCCTGGCTTGGCAGGTCAGACAATGTGCGGACGACAAGACACTAGTGGCTTGCACGCTGTGCAATCAGAGCCTAAAGCAAAGCATAAACGTGCTAAACCTGAGCACAACCTGCATGACCAGGCATCTACATGCCAAGCACGAGTTGCAGTGGAGTAAGCACCTCAAAAAACAAGAAAGGTTTTAGGCTCCTCCTGCTTCCTCTTCTGCTGCTGTCTCAGCCTCTTCCTCCACCTCTCGAGTGACAGTGGCACCTGCCACCCAGCAAACAGGATGTGGCAGCAACGCCCCCAAGCATCTCCACACTGTCCCATGGAAGCAGTCATCTGTCCATCTCCCAAACACTGGAGAGAAAGAGGAAGTAACTCCCTACCCAACCGCGATCACTGGCCCTGAATGCCAGCATTCCAAAATTCCTGGCCTTTCAAATGCTGTCATTCAGTCTGGTGGAGACAGACAGTTTTAAAAACCTGATGGCGGTGGCTGCCCCACAGTACATGGTTCCCAGCCGCCACCACTTTTCCAGGCGAGCCAGCACAACCAATTGGCGGACAAAATTAGGTGTGCACTGCCCAATGCCATCTGTGGCAAGGTACACATAACCACTGATACGTGGACCAGTAAGCACGTGCAGGGACACTATATCTCCCTAGCTGCACGCTGGGCAAATGTACTGGCAGCTGGGCCTGAGGCGGATAGCAGTTTGGCACATGTCCTTCCGCCGAGGATTGCAGGGCATTTCTTTGCCTCTTCCTCTGCCACCTCCTCATCAGGTCAGCATAACACCTTCACCAACTTCAGCACAGCCAGGGGGAAACTACAGCAGGCGGTTTTAAAACTCATATGTTTGGGGGGGAAACCCCACACCACACAGGAGCTGGACAGGCATGGAACAACAGACCGATGAGTGGTTGTTGCCACTGAGCCTCAAGCCCGGCCTGGTGGTGTGCAATAAAGGGCAAAATCTCGTAGCAGCTATGTGCCTGCTGGTTTGACGCACATCCCTTGCCCGGCGCATATGCTGAATTTGGCGGTGCAGAAATTCCTGAAAAACTACCCAGATATATCAGAGCTGCTGCAGAAAGTGCGGGCTGTCTGTGCGTGCTTTCGGCATTCTCACCCTGCTGCTGCTCGCCTGTCCGTGCTGCAGCGTAACTTCGGCCTTCCCGCTCACCGCCTCATATGCGACATGCACACAAGGTGGAACTCCACCTTGCACATGCTGGAGAGACTGAGCAGCAGCAGGCATTAGTAGAGTTTCAGCTGCAGCACGCATGGGGCAGTTGTTCTGCACCAGACTCGCCCTCCAATTGATCAGAGTTAAAGGATTTAAAGTGTACGGTAGCGGAGCGGCAATATTAAATTCCACGATCTCCGCTGGTAAAGGAAGGTAATCCACAGTCAAGCGCTGAAAAGTAAGGCAATATCCCAAATCCCCCAGTAACCAGATGAAACACAGTTCTGGGAGTCAACTAAGGTTTTTATTCACAGCTCCAGTATTTATGCAAGTCCCCGTGCAAGGGGTTTCCCTACTGACATAGCAGGGGACTACATGGCGGACTTAACATTCTGGGCATTTCTCCCATCAGGCACTGCTGCACGAGAGGGAAACTCCAACTGGAATACACCGTTAAGTGGATTATCCCTCCGTGCAGCAGAACCGGCATTTTACATTTAAATACATAACTTTTATACTATTCGGTTTATTTAAATGAATGGACGTTCGGTAGATAGCTGGGGTCTGAGCGCACAATTCGTGGGAATACCGCTCAGATCCCAGCTAAAACAACCGAACACCGCACGAAATACACTTTGCCATCGCGTTCGCCTAAAAGTACCGAACACCAATGGGGAACCACAATAACGAGAGACCGGAGCTCCCGAACGGCCTGGAAGTCCAGCGCTGTTCGCGCCGTCGAGTAGCCGTTTTCAGTTCCACGCGCTCAACAACCAAACACCGCTGGTGAGACAAAGGATCCAAGATGGCCGACCGCCACGTGGTCAGTAGCCGAACGACGGCCACCTAGGAAAGTCTCTAATTACCGATTGCAACATTGTTGCAATTGGTTAATGAGCGCCACACGACCCTCTATGTGTGGGCTATTAGGGGGTAGCTCATTCGGTTCATGAACAGCCAGTAAGGTTGCTGTTCGTGAAACGAAACATGAATGCTAGCGGCTTTCGGCTGCTAGCATACGAATTCTATGCAAACACACAGTAACACACAGTGTAGATCTAGGTTATACATGAAGTTACAGGGATTAGTGAAGACAGCCTTTTTATGCATATAGTCCAGAGTATTACAAGTGGCTAGGTTTGCCACATGTACTCATTCCAATTACAGGGTCTTGAAAGAGTCCTGTATTGTTATTTTTCGTCACTACCTCCCCGCGTCGGGAGTGGGTAATTTGCGCGCCTGCTGCCTTCCTTGGATGTGGTAGCCGTTTCTCAGGCTCCCTCTCTGGAATTGAACCCCGATTCCCCATGGTCACCATGGTAGGCGCAGAAAGTACCATCGAAAGTTGATAGGGTAGACATTCAAATGCTTTGTTGCCGTCACGGGGACGTGCGATCGGCCCAAGGTTATCTAGAGTCACCAAAGTGCCTGCGCAACGACTGTCGAGTTGCCCACATTCCAACATGTGCTGATTACTGGGTGGCCACCCTGCTGGATCCCCATTACAAGGACAACGTGCCGTCCTTAATTCCCTCACTGGAGCGTGATCGGAAGATGCGCGACTACAAGCGCATGCTGGTAGACGCGCTGCTGAGGGCATTCCCAACTGACAGCGGAGGCTCAGTGGAAACACAAGGAGAAGGAAGAGGTCGCCAACACAGCTGGGGCACCTCCAGCACCTCAGAAGGCAGGGTTAGCATGGCCTAAATGTGGAAAAGTTTTGTTAGCACGCCACAACAACCAGCACCACCATCTGATATGGAACGTCTTAGCAGGAGGCAGCATTTCAGCAACATGCTGGAACAGTACGTGTGCATACGCCTACGCGTACTGACTGATGGGTCTGTCCCATTCAACTTCTGGGTCTCCAAATTGGGCACATGCCCTGAGCTTGCCCTTTATGCCTTGGAGGTGCTGGCTTGCCCTGTAGCCAGTGTATTGTCTGAAGGAGTGTTTAGCACGGCAGGGGGCGTTATCACAGACAAGCGCAGCCGCTTGTCCACAGCCAACGTGGACAAGCTCACGTTTTTTTTAAAATGAACCAGGCATGGATCCCACCAGACTTGTCTGTACCTTGTGCAGAATAGAAATTTATACCAGCCTCACCCAGCCATTGTTATACTCAAGAGCACTTATTCTTTGTTTTCTTTTTTTATATGTCCCAATATTTTGGTGGCTACCCCAATTAAAATTTTTATGTTATTTTAAGTGATTTCCCTATCCACATTTGTTTGCAGGGCACTTGTCCTACTCTTACCCCATTTTACTTCCTTTTGCAGCCCTCTAGCCCTTTCCAGGACTTTTTTTAGAGTCATTTTAGTGCCCAAAAGTTCAAGTCCCTATTGACTTCAGTGGGGTTCGGGGTCAAGTTTGAGTCTGAACTCGAACTTTTTGCAGAAGTTCGGCCAAACTCGAACATCCAGGTGTCCGCTCATCTCTAATCACTATCTTTGTTAAAATATCAAACTTCCATTTAAAAAAAAAAAAATAACTAACTAACGTCCATGTTATATATTCTCTTTTGATCAACAACCTGCTCATATATTATATGTAAATATTCTGTTTTTTAAAATATCTTTAAAAAAATATAAGACAACTCCTTTAGACAGAATTATACATCTTTTTTGTTTTTACTGTAAAGAATCCTTTCCTCTGCAGTAGGTGAAAACGCCTTTCTTCCAGTCTCAATGGGTGAGCTCTTGTCTGGTGTCTATTCCAGCTAATGGACAGGTTAGAACACAAACTAGGTTTCCAGTCTTAAGGGGATTCCATACGCTTTATTTTGCAATATCCTTTACAACACATGTATAAGAAGCAAGTTATATTTGGATAACATTAATCAACATATCTTAATACATGAAATCCCCTACTTTGCTATAGCAAAGGGTAGTTTTATACTGTTAGTTGCCCAATTTGTTATCTTAATTGTTTTGAAGTCCTTTTCATTTACAGTTACCCCTACCTCAAAGTCATTTCATATACAAGTTGTTTGTGGGAATTTAATCTGATCTTTTACTTGCCTGTCCAGTCTCCCAAGGAGGGAAAAAAACCAAAGTAGAACAAAAAAAACAAAAAAAAAAGTGCATGTTGTCTGACAGTTTTGTGAACAGAACACACTGCATTGGAGATTTTCAACACTCCGTTGTTTACATTTGCAAAAGTGGTCATCTCTGTACATAAACATTACATCTTCTACATATCAATAAAATAGAAATATGAACTCTGGAAGACAGGGCATCAGCAGCCATTCCTGTGATTCGGATCTGTCATTTGTCAGGTGATTGATGACATTCCTAGAGAGAGCATCAAATGCTTAACAAGTTAAGTCAGAGGCCAGTAGAACAAGTTGAAACTTATAGCAGAGAGTCATTAACTCTTAACATGTTTAATCAGTGTAATCGCTGGAAGGTGTCAAGGTTATGGTCTCATTAAAACACAGCCTTTATATACTTATGCACACTCAAAAGTCAGAGCAAGTTACTAGAATCCGTCACAATTCAGCATACTTGAATACTCTTAATAAAAAATACAATTTTCCCAAGACATTTAGTTGGATGGTCCTGTAGTCATCTTCATGTAATCAGCACATAGATTATTATAGACTAGGCAGGATACTATAATGTCAGCGTTTTATAGAAAAGGCTTTTTTTTGCAGGTTTTACGTTATACGAACTGCTAACAGCGGAGACCTGTGGTCGTATTCAGTAAAGTGAAAATGGAAAGTTTTAGGCAGCAAACTTGGAAAATGGTCCAGGTATGAGCAGATTGGCCAGTTTATCTATTCTAGATTTGTCTATTTTTGCCCAAAATTAGCAAATATATTGACGGTTCCTATTTTGCCAAATAAAACTCCTGATGACAAGTATGAAGGATGACGATGGTTTAGTACCAATGAAAATGCAGGGCATGCATGGTTTTCTTGCATTTGTTGGCATCAAAACAAACAAAATATTGAGCTAACAGTTTATTTACAGTTCTATGCAAGAGAAGAGCCATTTCATCACAGGATATAGCATGGAATCTGGACCTCTAGAGAAACACTATTACATTCAGATGTTTTTCCACCTTTTTCCCTTCCTGTTCCCTCAGGTGAGGCTGCCTCATGGTCTAAGTACGAAAAGCCATATTGCTCAACATGTCAAATGGACAAAGAGGGACATGTTTGGGTGTGGCAGAGATGGGGCTGTTCTAATAACAAGTACTTAATATTAACAATTTATAACTAAAATATAATGTGGAAGAAGAACAATGTATCTAATTTAGACAGCCTATAGGGGTGTGCAGCTACACACATACACACTGTGTGTGCTGTTGGTGTACTGTGTGTGAAGGTGCTAATCGGTTTGGAGGAATGGAGTGTGGGGGTAGGGAGACAGATTAGGAAATAGCCCCCCTCCTGTCTTACCTTTTGCCTGAGGGGAGGGTGGGGAGAATCATTGCTGCCATCCCTAACGGTCCTAGTGTGAGTGAACCCTTGGCAATTCTCCGGCCTCGCAATAAAGGAAACCCCTGGAACTGCTGGCAAGAACTCCCCAGGTCGTCTCCTCCCTCCCTGTGGGCTGGTGAGGGCGGTCTTTGATTTCCCTCACCAGCCCATGGAGACACACTGTGCGGGCAACGAGGTGTGCCCACGTCTGACACAGCCTGATTTCTAAACACATTTATCGTTGTTTAAAGAAACATTAGGATAGAAGAGAGAAACTGATGGATTTGGGCCAAAAAGTATGCACCATTCCTCCTAAATAGGATCAATTAGATAAAACTACAGCCATAATCACCACTTGGACCATATCTAGCAAGATAACTTTGACCACAATGAGTGACAGTTCATTGTTGATGATCATGCCATGACCTAGCAGCCAGGCAATGTTCTTGTTCTATAAGTCATGTGAAGAAAAGTAATAAACTGCAAGCACACATAATATTACATAGAAGAGTGCAAAGTGCATACATGTAGAAAATGAACCATGCACACAAACCCAGGCACTGAAATGCTCACTGCAAATCCAAAATATGAAGAAACCCTAGGGCATAACTAACCCAGACCTGGAGACTCATAAACACCCCAACGTTTCTGCATCCAGCCTTCTGTCACATCTGTAGAGCTAGCTAGATTTTGTATGTATAGAATGTTCTATTCAATCGCGAACCAAAAAAAACACAACACTACCCCCAAGATCTTTCGTTTTTACACAAAGCCTAAATGAGGACAGGTTCAGGTGAGTGGGAGGATTTGAGACATAAATCATGTGTTATTTAAGATCTCCAGAGTGAGATACATTTGAATACTACAGAAGATTTGTCCTCACCCAGTCCTCAAGGAAAAACAAACAGTAATTTTATTTCCAAAAAAACAATTAAATAAAAATATTTGTTTAGTTTGAAAACCAAACAATTAACACTGAATCAAAATTATAAATTAAGAACAAACAAAGTCCACAAAAGTTGGAGTGATATTAAAGTTATAATATACACACACACTCTATAACAATATTATATTTTGGGGGCTAACAAATTCTGCTTTGTAGTCACGTGAGATGTGCAGAGGACACGAATAGACTGAACGGTATCATTACCAGAGCAACAGAATTAATATAATAAGTGTGACAGCATGATATATCCCATTCAAAGACACAGGAAGTTATACATTGCACTAATTAAGTTGCAAGTTGCATTTTACAGAATGGAAACAAAAATGCTAACTATAAACATAAAGAAAGAAATAAATGTATATATAGGTTGCGAATTGACAGCAGTGACACCAAAATACCAATCCATTCACATTTCAATCTCTCACCCAGCCGTCTCTAATCATTGTATTTATTCCCATTGCCCCTTTTCATCCTAAGCGCAGGATCACTTACCTGTACAGCAGCACAGCTTCTTTCCTGATATTACTTTTGACCTGACAATTCCAGCTCTGATCTGAGGCTTGGTTTATATCAGCCCCAAAGGCAGCTTGTTGGGTGTGTCCGAGTCCCTAACCCTGCCCTGAAGACCATACACAGTTCTCCTGCCAAAAAAAATGGTTTATATATATACACCCCCCTTTAATGTTAGTGGAGTTCATACTGCACCTGCTTTTAACCCATTGATATCTGCTCTAAAAAGGGATAGCTCACATAACCAAAATGAAGTTGTTATGGTGCCCAGAGTGTTCCTTTAATACCAGACACTGCATACAGACACGATTCAATGTAACGTTTGTTTTGTTAGGTGCAGTATATCATGTCTGTGGTATGTCACTGTAATTAGTATTCATTAACAAGCTGTTTATCCATTAACAAGCTGTTTATCCATTTACACTTTTGGTGTAATATCTGTATCTTAATGTCCGGGTGGATTCCCAGATTCACGAAATTACAAATCTTAGTGTAAAATTCACCATACTGGAATAATTCTCAACTGCAGCTACTTTTTCCACCGCACAGACTTCGACCCAAAACTTGCAATTTAATTCTCACTTTTCCATAATTCCCATTTTAGAGAAAAATAATACTTTAAAACAAAAAATTTAGTTTGAAAATCCTTAATTTGTTCATTGAAGTCTGCATTTTATGCAATACATCAATTCACGATGATTCCCGATTTAGTTAATACGATCCATCAGTGAGCTTGCTGTGAAATTGAGAGCATTTATTTCCCTAGGGCAGTTCAAATTGGGGAATATAGATGAACAATGCGCACAGACAAGTCCTAATCGCAGGTAACGCTGCCTCAGCTAATAATACTGTAATCAGATTGAACACAGCTAAAACCATATCCACTTAACAGCAAACTGAGGGAATTAAATATTTAATTGCAAAATTGAGGCTTAGATTGCCTGGACGTCACTAGGACGAGTTGTAGAGATGTCTTTATTTTTCAAATTATTTTTTTATTTCAATTATTTTTTTGATTCAATAGAATTCTCTTGTTATTATATAAATCTTTCAGTGCTGTATTGGAAAGGACTAAGTCTTTAGCGGAGAATCTTAACTCTCTGAGTGGCAGATTGTTAAACAAATCATTAGAAGGAAGGGTTAATATATATTTGGTGGAATGCGTGAACACATTGTGGGTTTATGAGTTTATACACAGTTCCTTTGATCCCAGGCAGCTCTTTATATTGTTGGTATGGTGAGACCAGTCTCTGTATTTACTCTGGCTCTACGGACCAGCTCCCAGGGAAGAGACAGAGCTACAATGTCACAACCATGTCTCACTCCCTTCAGACTTTGGGAGGCGATGAACTTGGAGGAGGGTGCGGCTGAGGGAGATGTATTTTTGCAGATGTGGGAAGCATGTATTGGGGTACAATGGGAGTTATCTATAAAAAGTGTTGCAGCTGTTTTCAAGCCAATGTTTGTTGCATTTTCTGTTTGCACCAATACACATAATTTTTCCCCTCAACAGTTTTGTCCTCTGCTCAGGGGACTGATCTCTCGTGTAGCAGGAAACCAGACACCCCGCACTGTGCTTCCACCTCGCGATCCGGTCACTATCTCTGGAGGTGCTCTGTGCATAAACGGACACCACAAATCCAAACAGGAACAGAAGAACAGGCTATACAAAAAAAAAAAAACAGCTGAAAATAGATGTTTAAGGGATGCAAGGTGTATTTCTGTGTATGTGAGGGATGCAGGGTGTGTCTGTAAGGGGTGCATTGAGTGTGTGTAAGAGATGCATTGTGTTTGTGTGTGTTTGTGTGTGTAACAGATGCATTGTTTGTTTCTATGTGCAAGGGAAGCATGGTGTGTTTATGTGTGTGTATGTGTGTGTAGGGATGCATTGTCTGTTTCTGTCAGTGTGTGTAGGGATGCATTGTGTGTTTCTGTGTGTATTTGTAGGGATGTATTGGGTGTTTCTGTGTGTGTGTGTGTTTTTGTGTATGTGTAGGGATGCATTGTGTATGTGTGTTTGTTATGTAAAAGAGAGAGTTTATGGGGCAGTCTTGCCGGGGCTGAGAGGGGAGCATCTCTTTATTTTTATTATTCTAATTATTTTGTTAATATAATTTAATTTTTTTTTTAATTTTTGTGTTTTACATCCCCTCTAGTGTATCTCTTAAAGGCCCCTTGAGTGTCTCTTATCCCCCCTCTTTGTATGTCTCCTACACCCTCCCAACCACTTTGCATGTCTTACTCCCCCCAGCCCCGTTGTGTCTTTTACTCTTCCCAGCTCTGTTGTGTGTGTCTCTTTCACCCTCAAGCCCCTCTGTGTGTATTTTCCTTCCTAGGCCCCTTTGTGTGTCTCCCTCTGTGTGTCTCTTTCTCCCCTACCAACCCCTTTGCGCTTCTCTTTCACCCCTTCCTCAGTCTCTCTGTGTGTCTCTTCCACTCCCCCTGTCCCCTAATTATCTCTTTCATTCCCCCCCAGTCCCTTAGTGGTCTCCTCTCATCCCCCTGTCCCTTAGTGGTCTCCTCTTCTCACCTGTCCCTCCTCTCCCTTAGAGTTCTCCCCTCTTGTTGCGTAGTACTCTCCCCTCCCCTCCTATCCCTTTGAGTTTTCCCCTCCTGTCCCTTATTGCTCTCCCCTGCCCCTTAGTGATCTCCCCTGCCCATTAGTGCTCTCCTCTGCCCCACTGTTACTTAGTGATCTCCCTGCCCTACTGTCCCTTAGTGCTCTCCCCTGCCCCGTCCTTTGGTGCTCTCATCTCAGGTCCTTTAGTGCCTTCTGTCCCTCAGAGCTCTTCCTTCCCCTCCTGTCCCTTAAAGCTCTCCCTATCCCTTGACCCTTACTGGTCTCCCCTCTTCCCCCCTGCCCCTTAGTGCTCTCTCCTCTTCCCCCATGCCCCTTAGTGCTCTCCCATCTTGCCTCCCCCAACCCTTAGTTGTCTCTCCTCTCACCCATCCCTTGGTGGTTCCCCCCATCCCTTAATGGTTTCTCCTCTCTTCCCTCCCTGTCTCTTAGTGCTCTCTCCTCTCCCTCCCCTTGTCCCTTAGTGGTCGTCTCCCCCAACACCTCTCCATAATAGTCCTCACACCCCCCTCCCCTCCTTGGTGCTACTCCTTCCCTCCCCTTCTTGTTGGTACCCCCCTCCTTAGTGTTCTTTTCCCCTCCCTGGTGTGCATCCTACCTCCCTGTGTAGCGTGGCCGAGCGGAGCAGACCTCAGTACAGGAGCTTCTGTTTTCTGTACATGGCCTGTCTGAGAGGAAGTGCTCTCTTCCTGTCTTCCTGTCAGTTTGGCCGGGTACAGGAAACAGAAGCTCCTGTACTGAGGTCTGCCCGGCTCGGCAATGCTACACTGAGGTACTGGTAGGAGAGAACTCTGTGTGCTTACCTCCTGCCGTTCACTGTAATATTGAACCCACAGAGACAGTGTGCCCTAAGGCTGAGCATGTATGACTTTATGGATGTAAAGGCCCTGGCTGAAAAGTGCACTTGCCGGGACTGTTTCCTGCAAAAACAGGACTGTTGGCAAGTATGCTTACCCTTTAATAGATGGTGTTACCACTTGCATTTTGAAGTGCTGCCTCTTTTTCTTTTTTCTTGACCTCTCGGGTAGATCAGTCATCGATCTAGGGCCAGGGGCAGTCAGGGCTCCGGCTGAACAGCCATGCTTTGGCCGAGTAACTAGGAAGATAAAATTCCAATCATATAATCCATCCATAGATTGGGGCCCTGCAACCTATAGAACTGTAAGAGACTCCCTTCTTCTCAGTGAGACCTGGCACTCGTAAACCAAAGATCAGGGGTTCAATCCCCATCTGTGCCTAAGTAAGTTGGAAAAGATTTGTCTATTGTAATTAATTCAACAGCGCCTCAATTATTCATACTTTATACAAAATCGAAGAGTTCTTCACAGGTCTATTAACTGAAAGTTTTCCGTCCAACAAACTAAAATGGGAAAAGATTACTTAATCACAGGCTGAAAATTTAAACTAAGTGACACTATGACAAAGTTGTATTGAAATTCACATTATAACACAGTAAAGGAGTTTAAGCATGCATGGGATAGGCATAAGGCTATCCTAACTATAAGATAAGGCCAGGGACTAATGAAAGTATTTAGAAAATTGGGCAGACTAGATGGGCCGAATGGTTCTTATCTGCCGTCACATTCTATGTTTCTATGTCTTGTGAATGGGAAGTGACATCACTTCCTGCTCTCTGTGCCAGGTCTACTCCATGCTCTACAAAGGATAAAATAAAAAAGGGCTGTGCTAAGTAAATAAACTGTAAAAATAGCAATAATAAATACAGTATAAATGGAGTCCAACCACATATCCTTTAAAGTGGGGACTCTTCAAGTCGGTGCTCTGGAGTTTGTGAGTGGGAAACTTTTTATATATTTTATATATTCTTCTATACTACACGTATTGGTGTTTCTTTTCTTGTCCTATATATATTGGATACTAACTGGCACTATACTACGTGAGTCTGTAAAGAAAGACGCCCACTACCAAATACGAGGACAGAGATTGGATTTATTTAAACCTTCCTCTATATGATATGCAAATGACCATACGATCTTTTCTATACTTATCTGTATATATATATATTGAGTTTTTAGCCTGCACATCTACAGAAGATGCTTTGTATATTTATTTATTCATGCATGTTTTATATTGAGATTTTTTTTTTCCTTATTAAGGTGTGGCTGTCCACCATATTTTTTGTGCTTCTCTAAACCAAAGGCTGAAACTTCACTTTGTTGCAAATGTTCACAAGTTGCAGCTTCTTATCTTCTTACACCAGAAAATAGTTGAACTTCCTGAGCTAGTCCAGGTTCTCTCATGTTTTTATATGAGACATTACTGAACATGTCAAGCTAGAACTTATGGGTTATATAGTTCCGCACTCTGCAGTAATTTCATTTATGTAGAAACGTGAAGCTGCTGTGCAGGATAATGAAGGCCAGATGATGTCTACTCCCATCTCCTTACTGATAGCTTCCTTCACATTTGTGATTGGAAGAAAGTCTCACTTATAAATCTATGATTGAGCCTGTAGGAGGAGGTGCTCACATTTGTTCCTGCTGAGCCGTAATATTAGTAAATGGAAAATATTCTGCTCCTTTCTTCAGATCAGACTTCTCTTGACAGCAACGAAAAGTTTCCCATAAAGATCTGGAGAAGCTCGGCATTAAACATGGCCCCCAGCGACACTAATCTGATATTTCTTCCATAAGAGAGATAGCACTTCAGCTGGCCGGGCTTCACCCCTGCGCAGCTGGGGTTCTCTGGGGCACGTGTGCCAGGATGATATGAGCCTTTACACATATACAGAGTTTAATTCTCTAACAACAATTTTGGAGAATTATTGTAAACCAGCAAATTTTGCCTTACTTACACTTCAGTTTTCTATTCACTAGAATGATGTGTTTAGTGAACTGATATTGGTTGATACATGCTTCCTTGGTAAGAGGGAGCAACATATTTTCTGAATAAAATGCTGCCTTCCTGCATTTTTGTTTCTACGCTCATGCTATAAGTAAATGGTAACTGTATGAATACATAGCCAAAGGCAATTCTAATGTATCCTAGTTACATCTAAAGTATGTACAACGTATTCCCCATTAGTGCATAGCTATGCCTGGGGACAAGTCATTGCCGTCTTAAAAGGACATTTCAATGCAAATGTCATAACATACTGTGGTAGGAGCTCTCCTGCTTAGAACTGCCAAATCCACCATGTTTTCCTTGAGATACACCACTTAAATGACACGTGAAAATGTCATTTAGGAGAAGAACAATGTATCTTATTTACACAGACTGATATCTAAAACAGTTATTGTAGTTTAAAGACACATTACTGGGAGTATTATTGATGTGGAGCTCTGTTATGCATTCAGACACATTACTGGGAGTATTATTGCTGTGGGGCTCTGTTATACACCGAAACATATTACTGGAAGTATTATTAATGTGGAGCTCTGTTATACACATTCAGACACATTACTGGGAGTATTATTGCTGTGGAGCTCTGTTATACACAGTCAGACACATTACTGGGAGTATTATTGCTATGGAGCTCTGTTATACACTCAGGCACTTTACTGGGAGTATTATTGCTGTGGTGCTCTGTTATACACTCAGACACATTACTGGGAGTATTATTGCTGTGGAGCTCTGTTATACACTCAGACACATTACTGGGAGTATTATTGCTGTGGGGCTCTGTTATACACAGTCAGACACATTACAGGGAGTATTATTGCTGTGGAGCTCTGTTATACACTCAGACACATTACTGGGAGTATTATTGATGTGGAGCTCTGTTATGCACTCAGACACATTACTGTGAGTATTATTGCTGTGGAGCTCTGTTATAGACTCAGACACATTAATGAGAGTATTATTGCTGTGGGGCTCTGTTATACACCCAGACACATTACTGGGAGTATTATTAATGTGGAGCTCTGTTATACACACTCAGACACATTACTGGGAGTATTATTGCTGTGGAGCTCTGTTATACACAATCAGACACATTACTGGGAGTATTATTGCTATGGAGCTCTGTTATACACTCAGACACGTTACTGGGAGTATTATTGCTGCAGAGCTCTGTTATACACTCAGACACATTACTGGGAGTATTATTGCTGTGGAGCTCTGTTATACACTCAGGCACGTTACTGGGAGTATTATTGCTGTGGTGCTCTGTTATACACTCAGACACATTACTGGGAGTATTATTGCTGTGGAGCTCTGTTATACACTCAGACACATTACTGGGAGTATTATTGCTGTGGAGCTCTGTTATACACTCAGACACATAACTGGGAGTATTATTGCTGTGGAGCTCTGTTATACACTCAGACACATTACTGGGAGTATTATTGCTGTGGAGCTCTGTTATACAGTAGGACACATAACTGGGAGTATTATTGCTGTGGAGCTCTGTTATACACTCAGGCACGTTACTGGGAGTATTATTGCTGTGGTGCTCTGTTATACACTCAGACACATTACTGGGAGTATTATTGCTGTGGAGCTCTGTTATACACTCAGACACATTACTGGGAGTATTATTGCTGTGGAGCTCTGTTATACAATCAGACACATTACTGGGAGTATTATTGCTGTGAAGCTCTGTTATACACTTAGCACATTACTGGGAGTATTATTGCTGTGGAGCTCTGTTATACACTCAGACACATTACTGGGAGTATTATTGCTGTGAAGCTCTGTTACACACTCAGACACATTACTGGGAGTATTATTGCCGTGGAGCTCTGTTATACAGTCAGACACATTACTGGGAGTATTATTGTTGTGGAGCTCTGTTATACACTCAGACACATTACTGGGAGTATTATTGCTGTGGAGCTCTGTTATACACTCAGACCCACCGATACAGAGCTCCTAGAAGAGAGGGACAGAGGGACTTGGATACAACATAGGAACTGTTCCTCCTAAATAGGAACATGGTGGATGTAAGTATGTTTTGCAGCAGATCTTATAGGTCGCTTTAGAAGATGAGGAAATTATAACAACAGAGTTATTTACCAAACTCTGAATACTTGCAAATTAAATATGAAGGGAAAAGCTGAGGAAAAATATCTAATTTGGAAATTTTAAGATATGCAATGATCCCGGGTGTTTTTTAGAATCTACAGACAAAATATGGTGATTTGCAAACAATGCAAAACAACCCTTGTGGCTATCAAACGGGGGAAAAAATTATATAAAATATAAATACTCCAAATTAGGAGGTGCAAAGACTCCTCAATGTCTTCAATATCATAAATATAAAACACTAAAAAGCACAACCTAAAAAATACAAAGGGAGACCAATAGTGCAGACTAAAAAATAAAAAACATACCATAAAAAAATTCAAATGCACTCACAAACAAAGATGTTAGTAGGCAGGATATAAACAGTCTTCTTAAAATCTCTTCTTAGTGTAGAGATAAATGCTTAAAACAAAGCACAAAGACAGACTATAGTGTATAACTGTATAGTATTAAAAATGTAACTTTTATTAGATAGTATTCATTTTATTCTTTTATTCATTTTATTCTAACTCATAATTTTTTCTCTTTTAATGAAGATTTTTATTTACAATTACAAGGAACAGCCATGGGTACCAAGTTCGCGCCGAGTTATGCTAATTTTTTTTAGATTTTTGGGAAAATAATTTTATATGGACGAACAACCCATTCGGCGCGAACTTGGTATTCTGGAGAAGGTATATAGATGATATTCTTTTTATATGGGATGGCTCCGAAAGTAGTTTATTAGATTTTATTGATTATATTAACTCTAACCAAGTTAATTTAACTTTTTCTCCAATTTTTAGTCATAATGAGATTAATTTTTTAGATTTGACTATTTTTATTGACGATGAAAAGATAAAGACAAAAACATTTTTTAAACAGTTATATCAACACAGAGAGCAACCATCATCCCAATTGGCTTCGTGGTGTTCCACGAAGTCAATTCACAAGAATTAGGAGGAATTGTACAGATGGAAAAACCTTTTTAGACCAGGCCTCTTTCCTTAAAAATAAGTTTATAGAAAAGGGATATGCTAATAATTTTATAAATAAGGAGATTATGCATTCCTATAACAAAGAGAGAGGAGATTTACTATGAAATAAGGAAAAACGAGTCCCATTGGTTAATAATAAATTTGCCTTCTCTTTTAATACTCAGTACAATACTCATGCTAAAGATATTAAGAAAATATTAAAGAAACATTGGCCTCTTTTATTAGAAGATGATTTTTTAAAAACTGAACTCCCTCCTGTCCCACAAATTATTTTTAGAAAAGGGAAACATTTTAAAAATGTTTTGGCACCAAGCACCTTTAGAAACGGTAGTAAAGAAGAAGCACAAAAACTTGTGGGGTTTTATACCTGTGGTTCATGTAAAAGTTGTCATTATAAGAACCAAAAGTTTTATAATTTTTTTAGCTTAAGAACTAAAAAGAATTTTAAAATCAAAGAACATATTACATGTAATTCCACACATGTAGTTTATCTCCTTACATGTGGTTGTGGAACTCAATATGTCGGACGGACTATCAGACCAGTGAAAAAAAGATTTTTAGAACATTTTAATAATATTAAAAATAAATTATTAACCCATTCAGTTCCCGTTCACTGCAATAGATGTCAGAATTTTAATCCAAGTACTTTTTTGTGTATTGGGATTGAAAAGGTGTCTTTAGATGCGAGAGGTGGAGATCTGGTACTTAAATTAAGGCAAAGAGAAGGTTTTTGGATTCATACTTTAAAAACAATGCAACCAGAAGGTATGAATGTAGATTTTAATATGGCATGTTTTTTGTAATTGGCTTTTGTATTTATTATTATTAGTATTTTTATGGTAGATGATACAATATATTTGTTTTATCCATTTTAATGTTATTTTTCGTTTTTACATCTTTTTATTGTTTTTGATATAACTTTTTTCTTCGGAATGTATGAGTGTTCCATATTTATAAGAAGTGGAACCTATTTTGATTTCCACTTCGGACTTCATTTCCGGTTTCGGAGGGACCGACATGTATGTGCGCTCCAATTCAAGCCTTCCTTACGGTTTCCGGATAGAAGTGGAACGCATTTGCGTTCCAGATACAGATGAACCAGGACTTCCGTTTTTGTGAAAACGAGGCTTGGAGCGCACGCGCCTCTAAAAGCGCGAAAGGACAATGAAACCCGACGGAGGAGATCAACTACAGATGTGTCCGATTGAAGGCACCTTCAGGATTGGTTAAAGACTTTTAAAGGCAGGATATTTAAGTGTGTATATGTTTGTATTTGATTTTGTGTTGCTACAAGCCCCTGATGAAGTCAATAAGACGAAACGCGTAGGGTGGCAAGCTTTGTTTGTATAAATATTTCATTGAGGATCTCTTCATCTCCCCTGTCTCCATTCTTCTTTATATCCTGAGGGTTATACTTTTGGTGGAAGACATTGAATTTTGATTTGAAGAGCCTGATTACTACTGTTATTTTGTAAGTGTATCCAATAAAGTTACATTTTTAATACTATACAGTTATACACTATGGTCTGTCTTTGTGCTTTGTTTTAAGCATTTATCTCTACACTAAGAAGAGACGAAGCATTTTAAGAAGACTGTTTATATCCTGCCTACTAACATCTTTGTTTGTGAGTGCATTTTAATTTTTTATGGTATGTTTTTTATTTTTTAGTCTGCACTATTGGTCTCCCCTTGTATTTTTTAGGTTGTGCTTTTTAGTGTTTTTTAGAATCTGTTGGATGGTGTGCGATTCCATTTTCATTTCTGGAGATATATTTTATCTTTGTGTGGATGTGAAGAGTAGTGGGAATTATTTGAAGGTGAAATACTTCTGGTTGTAAAGTAAATATGTCGGGACGTGCGCTATATGTGGGAAAAATACACCATTTAAAGCACATCTTACTTATTGAGACTCGCTTGGTGTAAATGTGGAAGCAGTTTATAAGAATCCCCTATACTCCGACTGAGTATATCCATGAAGAATCTCCTGAAATCCAAGCATAGAAGAAGTTGTAGTGATTATAACTCCCAATCCCCCAAACATGAGCCAAGACTTCATGAAGGGGTAAAGCTGGCCTTTTATGCAGGTTCCCATGCAAGGGGAACTCCCGCCTGGACCTGAGAGTAGACTACAGTACAAACAATCACACAATGGGATTGGCTCTGGTCCAGGACACTCCCACATAAAATAGAGTAATCCCTCCTCTGCACCTGGGAGATAATTGGGTTATGTACTGTAGTAAACTGAATTATCTCCAGGTACAGAAAACATTAACTTTTTCACAAAACTCCAAAAATACTTTAAAATACATAAAGTCATATTTCGCATATCCAAACCCCTATAGTCCATGCATCCCCAGATAGCTGGGATCTGAGCACCCAACATAACCGAAAAGCGCTCAGATCCCACGAACATTGTCGAATCGGCACTGGGGTGAGGATTTGACCAACCGCTCTCGAGAGGCTTGCCCAAAATAGTTCCATAGTTTCAGAGGTAGCTGTCGGTCTAGTTCGAGAGTTTTTAAACTAATAAAAAGGTGAATGGGTAAAAAGGTGAACGGGTCTGTAACGGCACCCTCGGCATTAAATAGTCAAAACCGCCGTTTAGTTAATCCTCCCCTCTCACCATAACGCAAGCTGCATTCGTACTAACTCCAATCATACGAACCGCAAGCAGGGGAATACTCCAATCTCCCGAACGGGACCTGTACGGTTACTTCACTTCCCAGTCAGTAACTAACGAATCGCCACTAACAGCCGAAACCATATATCTCCCAAGCGGCCAATAATTGCATCCGGCAGTCGCTATTCGTGTAGTAAATTCCCCTCCAATAACGAGACCAAGCTCCGCATTGAGGGTAAAACATGAACTGGGTTTACTGTGGGCTACCTGCCCGTATTTATGCAGGTCTCCCACTTGGTGGACACTCCCCTAGGGGACCAAATGGGAGACTGTAATGGCAGACAGACATTTGTCGAACATTTCTCATTCGTGTAACACATCCCCAGATAGCCTGGATCTGAGTGCATATTATTAGCGAATAGCGCTCAGATCCCATATGCATAGTTCAATCGCCATGGAGTCAAAGTCTATTCCAGTCTTTCGGTATGCATTGACTCCATGGGAAGGCTATCTGTGTTAAGTCCATTCGTGCATTACAAACTCCCGAACGGCCAGTGTTCGTGCACTTTTGTTGATTGAGAAGGGAGGTCGGTGGCTTTAGCGGTGTTCGGCGGAAAAAGTGTCCGTTTTCAGTTCCATAGAATCTGGGCCAAACACCGCTGGTCTTTCGCCTGTTTAAAATGGCCGCCGTCTCGTGGTCGACATACGAACGACGACCACCCTGCATTCGGTTTTAATTGAGAGGTGTCTGCAGTTAACCACAACGATCTAATTGGGATCTAGAGGTTAACCAGCAGCACACTTCTCTTCTGGGTGGCCGTCCGTTCGGTAGTTTTGTTCGGCAGAAAAGTCAAATAAACGAACAGGGGCATACGAACAGGTAATTCCACGAAAAAGGCAAAGCAGACGAACCAGCAATCCCGGTCTATACAGATGGATCTGTCACACGGCTCCCCCCTTGTGGGATACTCCGGCAAACCCGGCTTGACCCTGTGGCGGGTCAACTTGGGGATGACCGGACGAGGAGGTAATAGGGACGTCGGTTTGCCGGGACAATCCATCCGCATTCCCGTTCTGCTTACTGGGTCGGTAGCTGATGGTGAAGTTGTAAGGTTGTAATGCTAAGCTCCACCGCAGCAGTCTACCATTGTCTCCTGAGACCCGGTTAAGCCAGACAAGGGGATTGTGGTCCGTGATAAGAGAGAACTCCTGCCCGTACAAATAGGGGCTCAATTTTTTTAATGCCCAGACCAGGGCCAAACACTCCTTCTCGACTGCCGCATAACTCACTTCCCGGGGTAGTAGCTTTCTGCTGAGATATGCGACAGGGTGCTCTCCTCCATCTTCCCCGACCTGGCTCAGCACAGCCCCCAGTCCATACATGGAAGCATCTGTATGAACGAGAAAGCATTTGTTAGGGACTGGGGCAGCCAGGACAGGGGCATTCACCTGAGCTTGCTTCAATGCCTGAAATGCAGCTTCACAAGCTGGAAACCACAGAACCTGCTTAGGTAAGTTCTTTTTAGTCAGGTCAGTCAGGGGCTTAGCAATAGTGCTATAGTCGGGGACAAAGCGTCGGTAATACCCTGCTGTTCCCAGGAGGGCCAGCACTTGGGTCTTGGTGATAGGTGTGGGCCATGTAGCTACAGCTTCGACTTGGCTGGCTCTGGTCTCTGGCTCCCACATCCTACTCTGTGACCCAAGTACTGTACTTCTGCCATGCCTAGATGGCACTTGCCTGGCTTCAAGGTCAGGCCAGCGGCGCGAATCTTGTCCAGAATCACCCCTACGTGTACTACGTGTTCTTCCCAGGACTCACTGTAGACCGCAATGTCACCCAGGTATGCACAAGCAAATTCCTGGAAGCCATCGAGAAGCCTATCCACCATACGCTGGAAGGTAGCCGGAGCATTCTTCATCCCAAATGGCATGACCTTAAACTGGTACAGACCAAATGGGGTGACGAATGCCGACTTAGGGATAGCGTCCTCGGCCAGGGGGATCTGCCAATAACCTTTACACAGGTCTATGGTGGTCAGATAGCGCCCCCTGGCAATGCTGTCTAATAACTCGTCTACCCGGGGCATCGGGTAGGCGTCAGTGGTGGTCTGCTCGTTGAGCCGCCTGTAGTCCACACAGAACCGGGTGGTCCCATCTTTCTTAGGCACTAGAACCACAGACGAGGCCCAAGGGCTGTCTGAGTGTTCTATGACTCCAAGCCTGGTCATCTCCTGTATCTCCTTCAGCATTCCTTCCCGGACTGCTTCAGGGATACGATAGGGGGGCTGTCATAAGGGACTCTGTCCGGGGGTCTCTACCTTGTGTACAGCTAGGGTAGTGTTCTTGGGAGAACGTCGCCTGCTTCTCCCACAGAAGCTGTCTTGCCTGTACCTTCTCTGTGGGGTTTAACCGTTCCCCTAGCTGTACAAGACTAGTGAGATCAGTCTGGGGGTCCTTTTCTAATAAGTCGGGCAGGGGTAAATTCTCGGGGTCGTCGGCAGCCGGGGCACACACTGCAGCGACATCTTCTGGTCTCTCCTGATACTCCTTCAGCATATTCACATGAAAGGATCGCTGAATCCTTTCATCTGCATAGCTGGCCATAAGGTAGGTAGTATCACACACCTGAGCTAACACTTTATACGGGCCCTGCCAAGATGCTTGCATCTTGTTCGTCTTCACAGGCTTGAGCACTAGAACCTTTTGCCCAACCTGGAAGACCCGCTGTCGGGCACCCCGATCGTACCACCTCTTCTGTCTCCCCTGGGCCGTCTGCAGATTCTCCCTTACCATCAGGGACAGTTTCTCCATGCGGTCCCAGAGTTCCAGAACGTATGGCACGATGGGGGTTCCCTCTTGCTCTGTCTCTCCCTCCCAGTGTCCTCTAATGAGATCTAGGGGTCCGCGGACCCTTCTCCCATAGAGTAGCTCAAAGGGAGAGAACCCAGTAGATGGGGCACCTCTCTCTCTGCAAGTGTCAGTAAAGGTCCTCAACATCTGTTTGAGGGTGCCATTAAATTGCTCACAGAGACCGTTAGTCTGTGGGTGATAAGGTGAGCTAAGCAGCACACCTTCCACAGCTGCTGGGTAAGCACAGCGGTAAACTGGGTTCCCTGGTCGGAGAGGATCTCCTGAGGGAACCCGACCCTAGTTAAAATCTTAACCAGGGCATCAGCCACTGTCTCTGCCTCTATATTAGACAGCGCTACTGCCTCTGGATAGCGTGTGGCATAGTCCACCACGGTGAGAATTTACTTCTTACCGGATGGGCTAGCCCTGGCCAGTGGACCCACAATGTCAACGGCTATGAGGGAAAAGGGTTCTCCAATGACAGGCATCGATATGAGCCTAGTCTTTGGGCCGTTTACCTACCCGTTGACATGTGTCGCACGTACTACAATAGACCCGCACGTCTCGGTTGAAATTAGGCCAGAAGAAATTTTGGGTGATCCTATGAGCTGTGCGGCGGGAGCCTAGATGGCCTGCTAATGGCACATCATGCCCAATCCGCAGAATCTCCTGCCGGTACTCCGATTCTGCGGAGGGGTATTCGGTCTCTGGGATGGTTTAGGGATCCTGTAAAGCCTATCCCTCACCCACTCGTAACGCTCCCCATCGACCCCCTCTTCCCCAGTATCTGCCCTGGCCCTATACTTCTCTAGAGTCGAGTTTTCCCGGGTTTCCCTCCCGTACATCTCTGGGGTATCCCAGCCTAAAGGGGCCTGATCTAAGGTACAAGTCGGGGTAGAGAGTCTTACCTAGGTCTCAGCAGCAGGTGGTCCGGTTTCGGCGGCATGGGTCTGGGCATGGGTCTGGGCATGGGTCGTGACAGCGTTCACCTCAGTGGGACCCATGGGAGCGTAGGCCGACACAAGGGGGGCCAAGTCATTTCCAAGAAGGACATCAGCTGGTAAGTCCCTCATGATCCCCACATTCACATGTCTGGCGCCCACTCCCCAATCCAAATGTACCCGGGCAACGGGTAGGCGAAACACAGCGCCTACGGCTACTCTCACAGCCACAGTGTCCCCAGTGTGCTGATTTTCTGGCACTAAGTGCTTTTGGAGCAATGTCATGGTTGCCCTGGTATCCCGCACACCACTGACTTCCTTCCCATTTACTTTGATCAGTTGCCGGTGTTGTTGGCGGTTATTGCAGTGGGCAGCTTGAATAGGGTCTGCCTCATGTAGGACGCCCCAACATTCCTCCTCCTCTACGCAGTGGACAGCAGGCTGAGGGGCCCGTTGGTTCCTGCTGGTCAGTCTCCTCCAGGACTGGTTCTGGTTAGCGTTATTCAGTGGGCACTCTGGTCATTTGTGCCCTAGCTGCTTGCACCCAAAACAACGGATAAGTTGGGAGTAGTCCCGGGAGTTGAACCGGGGTGGTTGGTAATAGTTATTAGCTGGAGGGGGTGCGGATGGCCGGTGCGTCGGTGGTTGGTAGATGGTAGCTGGAGCGGGTTCTGCTGGGCGGTACTCTACTCTGGCAGGAGTTTTACCCATGGCACTGTCCAGTTTACGGGCATCCGTGTACTCATCTGCCAGGCGAGCTGCTTCATGTAGAGTGGAGGGTTTACGGCCCCTTACCCACTCTCTGACCCCTGGGGATAATTTCTCAAAACAGTGATCCAGTAGGAACATCTGCAGCACTTCTTCCCCGGATACAGCTTGGCACCCTGCCATCCAGTGGGCAGCTGTGCGGTGCACTTTACATGCCCATTCAACATAAGAATCCCCAACTAGTTTGGCAGTGTCTCTGAACCGCCTCCTGTATGCCTCCGGTGTAACGGCATACCTGGAGAGTAAAGCTTCCTTCACTGCTACATAGTCTCCAATCTCCTCATCTGGAATGGCCCGAAAAGCGTCACTGGCCCGGCCGGATAACTTGCCTGACAATATAGTGACCCAGTCTGGGAGTACCTTGTGTAGCGCACATTGCCGCTCAAAATCAGCAAGGTACCCATCAATCTTTCCTTCTGTCTCCAGAAACAGTTTAAACGCTGTAAATGGTACTTTCCTTTTCTCCACTGGGTCTGCTGGGACTGGGGCTGCTTCAGCACCGCTTTGGCGAAGCAGGTTGGCCTCCACAGCGGCTATGACCCAGTCAATGATCTCTATAGTCGGGTTGGGACCATAATGGGCCAGCCTGATTCTTACCACCCGGTCAAAACTTGCCTCTTCGGGTGTTCTGTCAGCTGTGCTGGACCCATTGGTTCCTTCAGCTCCTGGTACTCCATCCATTTCGTTCAAAATGGCGATAATCTCTCTTTTCCTGAGATTACTGGCTTGTCTGCCTCTCTGTTCCAGCAAGTCTTTAAGGGTAGTTCTCTTTAACCTTTCATACGGTATTTCCATTAATCCTGTATGTAGTTGTCTCTCTGGGCGACTAGGGTCATCCCGTCGCTTGCCACCAATTGTAACGGCACCCTCGGCATCAAATAGTCAAAACCGCCGTTTAGTTAATCCTCCCCTCTCACCATAACGCAAGCTGCATTCGTACTACCTCCAATCATACGAACCGCAAGCAGGGGAATACTCCAATCTCCCGAACGGGACCCGTACGGGTACTTCGCTTCCCAGTCAGTAACTCACGAATCGCTGCTAACAGCCGAAACCATATATCTACCAAGCGGCCAATAATTCCATCCGGCAGTCGCTATTCGTGTAGTAAATTCCCCTCCAATAATGAGACCAATAATGAGGGTAAAACATGAACTGGGTTTACTGTGGGCTACCCGCCCGTATTTATGCAGGTCTCCCACTTGGTGGACACTCCCCTAGGGGACCAAATGGGAGACTGTAATGGCAGACAGACAATTGTCGAACATTTCTCATTCGTGTAACACATCCCCAGATAGCCTGGATCTGAGTGCATATTATTAGCGAATAGCGCTCAGATCCCATACGCATAGTTCAATCGCCATGGAGTCAAAGTCTATTCCAGTCTTTCGGTATGCGATTGACTCCATGGGAAGGCTATCTGGGTTAAGTCCATTCGTGCGTTTCAAACTCCCGAACGGCCAGTGTTCGTACACTTTTGTCGATTGAGAAGGGAGGCCGAACAGGGGCATACGAACAGGTAATTCCACGAAAAAGTCAAAGCAGACGAACCAGCAATCCCAGTCTATACAGATGGATCTGTCACAGGGTCCCCTGGCTCATGGGCAGTGTTTGTTTGGGAGATCCAGTCTAACAAACCTGCTGAACAGCACTCTCCTGACTTGCCGTGAACAGAAGCAGGCGTTCGTATTTTTTCACCAATGTTCGGGCCGTCGTGTGGCCGCCTCATTTTTCCAGGCACTCGACAACTAACTCCCGCTGCCTGCTTTCATGCGACAAGATGGATGGCTTCCATTTTCTCCACCACATTGCGTTCAGTTATACGAATGGTGGCCACAAAAAGAGAGCACTGAATTATTGTGGTTTGTTTGAACTTAATGAGCCGGGAGGGTGGACGGTATTCGGCACTTAGTCTCCTCGAATGGTATTAGAAGAGGGAAATAAAATATTAAGTAAATGTCCGAACTGAGTAGGAGTATGACTCTGGTGAAAGCAAAATAGGGATTTTATCACATAGCTCACCCCAGTTCCATGGGACGGCATACCCGCCTAGACATGTTGTCTTGGGGATGTCCGGGAAGTACGGGTTATTTCTCCAGTTTTGGTTTGCCGAGACAACCCATCTGCGTTGGCGTTCTGCTTTCCTGGACGGTACTGCATTGTAAAGTTGTATGGCTGCAGCGCCAAGCTCCAACTTAACAGTCTGGGGTTGTCTATTGCCACTCGGTTAAACCAAATCAGGCGGTTGTGGTCAGTCATTATGGTGAAGGAGCGTCCATACAAATAAGGTTGCAGTTTCTTTAGTGTCCAAACTAGGGCTAGGCACTCCTTTTCCATGGTGGCATAGCTGACTTCTCGGGGTAACAACTTTCTGCTCAGATATGCCACCGGGTGCTCCATGCCATCTTCCACGACCTGGCTTAATACAGCTCCCAGTCCAAACATTGAGGCATCTGTATGAACGAGAAATCTTTTAGTGTGGTCAGAGGCTGCTAATACAGGTGCCTCGCTTAATGCCATCTTCAGCTTCTGGAAGGAGTCCATACATTCTGGGTACCATAAAACTTGGCTGGGCAGGGATTTTTTTGTGAGGTCAGTAAGCGGCTTAGATATGGCGCTATAGTCCTGTACAAACCTCCGGTAATATCTGGCCGTTCCTAAAAACGCCATTACTTGCGTTTTGGTAATGGGTTGGGGCCATTGGGTTATGGCCTCAGTTTTGGCTGGCTCGGGTCGCTGCTTGCCGGAACCCACTTGTTGCCCTTGGTATTGAACCTCTGCCAACCCTACATGGCATTTGACAGGTTTCAATGTTAGACGGCTTGAATTCTTTTGAGCACTACAGATATGTGATCCAGTTGAGCTTCCCATGTGCGACTAAATATAGCGATATCATCCAGGTACACACAGGCAAAGCTCTGGAATCCCTCATTCCTCTGGCCTCTTATCCATTCAGCCGTACTTCTTGTTGGTGATGAGCCCTGTTGTCGCTGGCTGCCTGTACTGGGTTAACCTCATGGAGTACAGACCAGTGTTCAGGGATGTCCTGATTAGGGTTATACATAACAAATGCAGGGCATCTGCCTAAGTGGTTGCCTGGCACTCCTGAATCCAGTGCCGGGTGGTACGGTGCATGTGTAATGCCCATTTGGCATATGAGTCTCTGCCTCCTTTCCTGAGATCCCTGAATGTTCTCCAGTATGCCTCCAGCATAACCGCATATCTGGCCAACTATGTCTCTTTCACCTTTTCATTGTTTTGGATGTCCTCATCTGGCATGGCTCTGTAGGCTTCAGCTGCACTGCCTGATAGCTTGCTGCTCAGTATCGCAGCCCAGTTAACCTTCTCCAAGTCCTCCAATGCACACTGCCATTCAAAATCCTGTAAATAACTATCAATGTCCATCTCACCATCTGTAAACGCTTCGAACGCAGCATAGTTGACTTTCCATGGCTGCCCGTTTGTGGATCCATAGCGGTATCACATACCCTTGTTGTGATCTTGTCATCTGTACCCGGGCGTTCTGTGCTTCTGTCGCTTGTGCCAGGATCTGTACAATAATATTCTGTGATGGGCCTGCACTTGAAGCTGGAAGTAAGGGAAAAAATTTGGAAGGAGGAGTTTCTGGAAAAATTTTTCCTCCTCCCCTGGAGGACCTACCCCCGGCAGAGAAGGATGCAAAGGAATCGAAAAAAGACAAGTGCTTCCCTTTTAGGAAAATCCTGAAGACCTTTTGGGAATTGGATTAGTGCTTTTTCCGTTTTGGCCAGTATAACGGGACCTCTTCCGGTAACCCGATCGGTTACCTCCCATTAGTTCCCTTCCTTCAGCCGATCAGGAACTCTTGCATGGTTAGGGGACTTAGCTCAATGCGCTCCCAGGCAGAGACGACACTCTGTCCTGGAAACTCTTAGTCCTTACAAGGACTTTTCCCCATTGCATCCCATGCTGGAACTGCAGACACAGGGTTTAAATCTTCCTTCCCTCCAATAACAGGACGACACACAGTTTTGGAGGTTTAAGCACTGACTGACAATCTTTATTGAACACAGTTTTCTTTTATGCACAGGGGGTCTCCGTTCCACACAATACACATTCCTTAGTCCCAGGCAGGAGGGGACTGGGTTACAGATAGCCATCTCCCACCCTGAGAGATACCAAACAGTACACAGGGATACACATTAAACCATATTACATTTAGGGGGGTTACACTTTGGGGCTCGGAGCCCCTGGAAGGGAAGGGATTACAAAGTTGAAATCTACATTACTAGATAGCCCCGGCTCTCATCTGGGATCCCTGCAAAAATTGTGGGTAATCGGATGTACAGAGCCTGAGATATCAGCGTCGAAGGTCTGGGGCTCGAGGCTCTGTACATCCCCAAAATTAGTTCCCTGGCGTTGCTTAGTTTAGTCTGGTGAATTCAAACTTCGCGCCCACACCAAGCAAGAACCAATCAGCTGAAAGGGCGTGAACCAAATTGCGCCAATCAGCATTCAGGGGAGAAAGGAGTTTTGCTGCCCGACATCCCCACGCAGTTATCCACCGGAGAGAACGCTCTTCTGGGCAGCCACAAGCACGTAGCGCCGCTTGTTCCCTTGCGGTCTGCGGTTTTCATTCTAACCACACATTCTAAATGGAGTATCGGGATGGTCCAGCACACGGGTTTGTGCGCCAGAGCGCCCCTGCATGGCTGAAAATTAAAATGCATAGTACATTGTAAAAATACAAGAGGAAACACTTAAATAAAAGAATTCCATACAGAAACATGGAAAACCATAGAGTACAAGGGGAATTGGTGGGAATAGACACTGGGGACACAAAATACAAGGCAAACACATCGGCATATACAGTGGGCATGATATTTAGTTGCAGTTTCCCGCCACAGCCAGTGTGATTGGGGAGAAGGCACCCGAGAAATGCTCCTCCCTCTTTTGTTACCAATATATTATTTGGAACGCGTGCCAGGGGACTGGTATGGTGGCGGTATGATGAGCAGTTCCCTCAGCATTCCCTCAGCATTTGGTGATTCGTCCTTCCACGGGGTGGGACCAAATGGACATTGGGCTCTGGATGGCGATAATGACTCACCCGTGGCTTCTCTTCGCGGATTTTTCATGTTCTTCATGTTTTTCATGTTTCTTGCAGCGCTCTAAAACCGATGTCCTTGGTCATGGAGCTTGGGTTACCATTCAGGAGGTTCCTGGGTCCAGGGCATGCCCGGTATCCTGCTTCCAGGGGTATTGTGCTGTTCACCCACAGTCTATTGACCCTTTGGAGGTTTTGGTCCTATGTGTGCCCGACCGTGCTGATTGCGTTTTCCCCTGTTCTTTCTCCGCAGGGTCCAACCGACAGGTCTGGTTAGTCGGGCATTCCTATGTTTATTGGGCCCATCTCCGTGTGGGGGTTGACCTGGTGGGACTCATGTCAGCCTGTCTCCGGAGCCGGGGATATAAGATGGTTTCGAACTTGGGGCATGCGATGGGCACTGCTCATAAATGGTTGGATAAACAGACATGCCCACTGAGCCAAAGGCCAGTTAGCGGTTGGCATGGTGGTAAGGTAAGCCCAAGTTGGAGGCCAAGTGGTGGTTAGGACAAAGAGGGAGGGCAGGCGGCCAGGAGTAGTTGTGTTTGGTGCTGGAATGGGTTGGCAAGGACAAGTCTGCAGTTAATTTGTATATCATGTTGATATTGTTAGTAAATGGTTATCTGTTGGTTAAATATATTTGTTAAATTATAAATAAAGCTGTGGCCTGTTTTATACCACAAATATGTCTCGGGTTTTTATTGAGGGGAGAATGGATGGTAAAAGAAGGTTGGTCGCACTACACGGTAACAACTACCGGCACACATGGTCTTTTAACCTTTAGTTGTAAAACATTGCTGTTTTGTAATGACGATTGGGGGGAATTGACAACACCAGATGCAGTAGCCCTACCTATTGTCACCTTATTTCAACAGTAGCAAAAATGTATAAGACCAAGTAGTCCCCAAGTATAAAACCAAGTAGTCCCCACTTTGTCTTATAATACCTTTTGACTGTGCTGGAATTTCAGTGAAATTTCAACACTTTCAGTGTAAGCATTTCATAAAAATGTTATCTTAATTAAATGCAACACTTTCAGTGTAAGCATTTCATAAAAATGTTATCTTAATTAAACACTCAGCACTCAATTTATTTTTATTTTTTTAGGGGGGAAGGGAGGAGTGACACAGCTTTTTTTTAAATGTGCAACATGCACAGCATGCAATGTATTAAACATGAGTGATGATGCAATAGTGCGCTATGATTGGACGAAGATCCAGAAGATTTCTGAGTAAGAAGTGAATGATTCTTTTTCACTGTCCACTTACCAGCAGATCAGATTTAATCTGTTTTATATGTGTTTAGTTTGATAAGAAAAGTATCTAGAAAGTGACCTCTATAAAGGATTACGTGTCATTTTGCAAACACATATGTCAGAAAGGTTATCAATCATGTAAGAACTAGCTGAGTCCCTTGGGAAAAGAGCTTTATTTTGCCTGGGGTGACTTTATGCCTACTTTATAAGCTGCTTTGAAGATGATAATAAAACTCCCTTGGGCACGGCAACTGGATTTTAAACAAAAATCTGATGACAGAAGTGAAAAATGCTAAGTAGCTACATTAACAAGTTTATTATTTAAATATAAATAGAAGAAGCGATGATGCATACAGCATGATAAAGTTTGTGAAGCCCATGTATGGACGTAGCGGGGAATGTGATGCAAATAAGAGTAATGGAGCCTACCCCAAATACCCCCAATAACGACAGACACTGAATTTGGATGGAACAGGCCACAGCATGTATTAAAACCTAAGACTGTAGGAGTCATCCAACATTTATTAAACTTTATCATTTAATTATAACCAGAAATAAATACATAAATAATCCATAACTTAACATATAATTATTAACACCTAGTGCCCTACAGACTTAGCTTACATAAACGGCCTTGCCAATGAAAGAGACCACGTGCCTATGCACCAACTTGCCCACAGGATTCTCGCCTCCCCCTTGTCCAAACCACATTCCGTTTTTCTTTCAATGCTTACCACCAGCCGGATTCTAGCTCGGTGGGCACGTCCAAGTCGGTAACTTAAAAGTTTACCCTACAGAGCAGGGGAGGTTGAGACCCGATCTTGTCAATATCCTGACACTCCATGTAATAGCCCCCAAACCTATTGGCAAGGACACGCCCCCCGCTAGCTGTGACATAAATAATAACAAATAGAACAGAGGATTGGAGAGAAGTTGTCTTCTGGCCCGTCTCCCAAGAGGCACTAAGGTAAGATGATCCCTACACCACTCCCATACACACAACCAATCACAACCATCCATCCCCACACTCATACATGTGCCCATGTCCGCTTAGCTGCGCTATCTCCCCAGGGCCTGAATCAGCATTTGTAATGTTCGGATACCTGGCTAGTCTTGGAAACCAGTACCTCTGCCAGGAGAGAAATTCCATAAACTATTCACCAAACAAAGGGCTTATTTACAAGTTTGTTGGTAAATAGCTCCCGTAAGATGCCACTATTAACAATAGCTGTGATTGTTTCATATTACTAGACTTGTGCAAATAAAAAACTAAAAAAAACTGAATTGTTCGGGTGGGACAAAATCTGTCCATGTGGTGTTTCGACGAATTTCATCCATGCAATCGATTCTGGGAAAAAGATTCAGACAAACCCCCAAAAAAGCTAGAAAATGGGCTAATCAAGATTAAATACATTTATTATATAACATATAAATATAGATTTTATTGTTTTTACTACTTGTTTTCCCCCTCTATTGGTCACTTGATATGTGAATAAAGTTATCGTTTAGTGGCTGTCCCTTAACCATCAAACATCTTTTTTTCCTATCATTGAGCTGATTTTTGGCAGTACGAGCAGACACAAACTAAACTGTTGGTTTACTGACTGCTTTGGCCCTTTCGTGATTTGTCTATATGGTCCTTTGGAGTTACAGAATTCTGAGAACCCGCCAATCACCCAGTATGTAAACGAATTGCTATTTCTTTAAAGCTGAATGCAAAAGTCTGCAAAACTTAGTTGTGATAAGGGCATACAAGCCAAATCAAGAGCTTAAGGAGAGTAACAAGGTGTAAGAAAAGGAAAAGTCAGTTGTGGTGTGCCGGAACCAACGTAGCTGTAGGTCTGTAAATAAAGAGGGCCCACCCAATAAGGTGTAAAGAAAAGGTATAACAAGGGAGAGGAAGGTGGGGTCATGCAACGCTAAGGTATGAACGGGACAGAGGAGGTGAGTAGGGACTTAAATAGAGGACCATGCCCTTCTCACAACTGCAGGCCAACCCTTTGCATTTGTGATAGGGGCATAAAAGCCGAATTAAGAGTGTAAGGAGAGTAACAAGGTGTAGCAAGGTGTAAGAAGAGGAAATGTCGGTCGTGGTGTGCCGGAACCGACGTAGCAGTAGGCCTGTAAATAAAGAGGGCAAAATAGATACAGGCTAGAATTTATTACAATCAACAAAGGGAAGAGCATGAATTACATGGACATATTATGAAAAGCATGTCTGAGTTCTTGTACCGGTTGTGGTATGTACAGGGAATATGTAGAGGACTTCCAATGACCTAGTGTTTTGATTATATGTACAGGTATGTTCTTGCTAGAGGCCGTGGAAGCCACCCCTATTCTGAAAGAGTGGCCGGAATAGTCGGATGGGTTGAGACCCAGCCTCGTGATCAATGAACGTCATGAATTTAGTTGTGGTAAGGACCGCCCCGTGTAAAGTTAACAGTGGTTGGGAAGCTTGGATATTAAGAGTCAGTAAATAGGAATCTAGGATCTTAACCAGGCACCATTTGTTATGTGTCCAGTAATAGGGTATGTTAACGTCTTGTCAATCCTGTGTAGTTTTAGTGTGTGGAAGTGTAAGTACATAATAGTCTCCCAATTCAGCTAGGTGAGACCTCCTGAGGCAATATTGTAGGTTGGTCGTGGTAGTTGTGGTAAATTCACGGGGTCTAAGAAAGCCGTAGAAAGCCAGGTAAATTGCAGTTTTAATTACTGGGTCGGTGCGAGGATCAAAAGGACCAGCATCTAAAAGGTCTGAAAGAGAGTGAAACAATTGTATATCAATGGGTAATCTCCTATGTATTGGGGCGTGTCCGGTTTTCTGAATGCCTCTAAGTATGGATTTGATCTGGTATGAAGACATGAAACTGTGTTTGCTAGGAAATAAAAGCAGCATGTGGTGTTGTATACCTGATAGGTACAATTTGATGGTACTTTGGGATAGTGTGAGTTTGAGGTGGAAAAAGGAAGCAAAACTTACCAGTCAACATAGCAAAAGAATCAGTAACACCATATTCCGATAAAAACCTCTTAAACAAGGAGAAAGCGCTGTCATAAGCCCTGCGTGTGTTAGCGGAAAGAAACAGTCTGGCAAGGTGATGGCCGTGGGACAACAAGGCAGTTAGTCCATGATCAGCTCCTGAAATGGAGGGGCGGCAGTGGCAATGGGGGAGGCCGTAGGCAGAGCTGCGTGGAAGGCCTGAAACTGAAACCGAGAGAGCCTGTCAGCAGCAATATTCGTGACACCCGGTACATGCCGCCGGCCATGTCCATTTCCTGAGGAACCTCATAATAACAAGAGATGAAAAACACACTTTATTAATGATGTGGCACATGTCCTGGTGCCAACCGGACAACCCGACCCCAAGCCACAGCAGCCGCCACAATCAGGTAAATTTCAAAAAAGAGCAGAGGTAGTGTAAAAACCCTCAATGCCCAGGACCTAGCAACTAGGAATTGCTGCCGCATGAAGGGCGGAGAGATCAACTATCAACCTCTGTTTAATGGAGGTCTTACCGATCACAATACCAATAGGGTTAGTCCTCCATGAAGTAAAAGGAGGAGCTTGAAAAGGACCTAAAAGAAAACCCCCAGCGACCTCCTGTCGTATAAGAGAATCAACCGCCTCCAGGTGTGTCAGGGTTGATTGCAGGTTCTTACACTCAAAGATACCTGACGGCAAATGTATGATGCCTGTATGAAAACCCTCTGAAAAACCAGAGACCAAGAAATAAACCAAGTGCCTGGATGGGTGAGAAGACAACATAGCTGATAAGGCCGACACATTAACAGAGGTCAAGTAGGGTTTGGGATACAATTTATTGGGGCACATAGTTTTCTCATGACCCCAGAAGCACTTGGAACAAACTTGCAGAAGCCTGCATGCGCTAAAACTGCAGGTACCAGCATTAAAATTATTACCTGGGACTTCCCCAGGAAGAGTATGGGGCGAACCAGTTTGTCCTTGATGACCTTTTCAGGCTGCGGAGAAGGGGAGGGAACAACAATGCTGGAGGAAGCCTCGGCCATATTGGGACAGAGGTTCGTGAAATGAGATGTGGAGGAGCAAACAGCACAAACTGTGGTCCTTAGACCCACAAAGTGCCTGAAGAACAGTTCCGTTTCCAGTTTACTCCAGTTCAACCTGGAACCAAACTGAGTGAAAGCTGCAGACAACTTGGCGGAGAAAGACCTGTACTTGTGGCCCAAGTCCAGCAGCTTGTGCATGTAAAGGTTCAGGTCCTGGCTCCTAGCAGGGTAGACTGAGCACAAAACATCTCTGAATAGCCCAAACACCAGGACAAACTCTGGGACAGAGAGTTTCCTATTAAGCCTGGGGTCCCGGGCCTTGATCACGACTGACAAATCCCCATATGCGTAAGACTTGTTCTCAACGATATCTTGAGAGGCAATGAGGAGCGAAACAAGGTCCACGTCCTTGCCGTCCAAGATATCCTTCCTAATATTGGCTGGAACCATGTGAGCTTGGTCGATATCCAACGGGGTATCAACACTACACAACAAATTACCCTGGCCAGCCACGGGAGGTTCAGATAGAACTGGAGCGGGAAGACTGGCCGGCGACTGTGCCTGCGAGGCAGTTTCCAGTCTGTCCAACCTCTGGTTGATCTGATGTATGAATGCCACGAGGGAAGACAACATGGAGTGTACATCAGAGGGGTCAGCGCCACTTGGGCCTTCTCCCGCGTCCGCGTGGGCCAAGGAGGAATGCAGCAGTTTTAGCAGTTCGACAGGACGTACGGCAGCGGCTTGGGGTGAGAGGAGAGCTGGAAAAACGGAGCCCAAAAGAAACCCAGGCAGCGACACACCGGTGGAAGGCAGGCCAGGCAATGAAAGCCACGAGGACCATGAATAGAGCGAGGAAATGGCAAACGGAACCAGACTCTTTCCCCACACAGAGCAACATTCTGCCTAGATTTCATCACACTCCCTCCTCTTTAGACCATACTTCCTTATCAGTGTAACCAGTGGCGTCGCTAGTGGGGGGGCAGAGGGGGCCATGGCCCCCCTACATCATGCTGTGCCCCCCATTGGGCCCCCCCAAATGCCAGCAACTCTCTGGCCATGGGCTTCCCTCAGACTGTAACAGCCTGTTACAGCCCGAGGGAATGCAGTGCTGAGATGCTGGGGGCTGTCTGTGGCCGGAGGGAGCACTGATTGGCTCCCCGGCAAGGCCCCGCCCCAAAACAGAGCCCCGCCTCCCGCCAATAAGCCCCGCCCCCGCCGTAATGCAGTAGCCCATGCTGCTGCAGAAGATGGCTGACTGACCCCCAGCAACAGCCTCCACTGACAGGTAGGCTTGGGGGGGGGTGTTCACACACTCTACACACACATTGCCCCCATACACACATTGCCCCCCATACACACACTGCCCCCTATACACACACATTGCCCCCCATACACACACACTGCCCCCCATACACACACATTGCCCCCATACTGCCCCCCATACACACACATTGCCCCATACAACACATTACCCCCATACACACACACTGCCCCCCATACACACACACTGCCCCCCATACACACACACTGCCGCCAATACACACACATACTGCCCTCCATACACACATACACTGCCCCCATACAAACACACTCTACACATATACACTACCCGATACACACACATACTGCCCCCATACACACACATACTGCCCCCATACAGCCCCCCCATACACACACACTGC
>OW240916.1:321391871-321415191 GCA_933207985.1 Pelobates cultripes | reverse complement strand
GTGTACGGACTCAGCAGAGTCTGTGTGTGTACAGACTCAGCAGAGTCTGTGTGTGTGTGTACGGACTCAGCAGAGTCTGTGTGTGTGTGTACGGACTCAGCAGAGTATGTGTGTGTATGGACTCAGCAGAGTCTGTGTATGGACTCAGCAGAGTCTGTGTATGGACTCAGCAGAGTCTGTGTGTGTGTATGGACTCAGCAGTATGTGTGTGTGTGTATGGACTCAGCAATCTGTGTGCGTGTGTGTGTGTGTGTGTATGGACTCAACAATCTGTGTGTGTATGGACTCAGCAATCTGTGTGTGTGTATGGACTCAGCAGTCTGTGTGTGTGTATGGACTCCGCAGTCTATCAATAATTAAAATTCCTGTGAGTTGTTGTGTAGGAAGGGCCCCAGTGCATTGCTTTGCCCAGGGGCCCTTAACTCTGTTAAAATGGTACTGCTTGTGTGTGTCAGTGAGCTTCTATTTAGTGAGCATGTGTGTGTCAGTGAGCTTGTCTTTAGTGAGCTTGTGTGTGTGTCCCTGAACTTCTTTGTAGTGAGCCTTCTGTTTATACAAGTGAGTGTCTGTAGTAAGCTTGTGTGTGAGTCAGAGAGTTTTGTCTGTCAGTAAGCCTATTTGCGCATGTCAGTGAGCTTGTGTGCTTACTGTACTATATATATATATATATATATATATATATATATATATATATATATATATATTTTGACTTGTAGGAATGGCATACATTTTTTTTCCAGGGCTGCTTTGGATTCCCAGGGATTCCCAGTTTGGCTCTGCCAGCGAGTGCACTTTACCGCTGAATAATCTGTGTGAGTTGCCGCACACTTTAGCCCTGTTACACGCGTCTGGGAGCTGCTGTTGACAGGTACTAGTAGTCTAGAGATTGGGGTATATGCTCAGCTATCTGTATAATACAGATCTGTGTGTATAAAATATCCCGGGATAGTCAGTGCTTCCTGTATAGTGCTGCTCTCTGTCTTGGGATTATACAGAGAGCAGCACTATACAGGGAGCACTGAGTGTCCCAATTTATTATACATACAACCCTGTATTATACAGAGAGCACTGACTGTCCAGGGATATTATACCCAGACAGTAATTGATAGCTGTGCTGCAAAATGTCCTTGGAAAATTTTTTTCAAATGTTGGCAACTATGGCACTGTATCAAGGATAATGTGTTTGTTTTTTTAATAATCCCTGGTGGAAAATAATGAATCCTCCACCAGGTATTATTAAAAAAACAAAACACATTGTGTCGGGGGCGGGGCTTAACATGCGACAGGGGCGGGGTCAAACTGCGACGAGGGCGGGGTTAAATGTGCCCCCCTACTTTTGTCACTGGCCCTCCATGTGCCCCCCCGAAAAATGAATCCTAGAGACGCCACTGAGTGTAACCCATTAGCAAATTCACGATTTCACCAACTCTTCAACTTTCCACATCTGAAAACATGTTTTTTTACTATGATATCCCTCATATTGGCTTTATTCTGTTACCTTCTGTGTCATTTCATCCGTTCATTTTAGATTGTAAGCTCTTTGGCAGGTTTTACATGGTGTTCTATATAAAATGTGATACAGATGTTACTCTAAGGCCACAGCAGGGCCCTGTAATATGTCAAATGTTATAAAATTCCTGCTCAGTTCTCAAAAGCAACGCTTTTAGTGAGAGAAACACAGCATTATAAGGCAGTGTATTACTGACCAAATGATTTCTCTGAGTATGCAGCAGTGGATGTGGCCTGATTCACAGTGTGTGTGAATACAGGACTATTTTTATGCAGAGATTATATCTTTGTGAATGAAGAAGTGCACTGTGTCAGTTTGTGTGTATTCAAAGATGTTGTTTTCTTTTTTTGTTTTCTCAGTGTGTGAATGAAGGAGAGTATTTCTGTATAGTGTCAATGTATATCAATGCAGTGGTGTAGTTGGGTACAATGTCGGTATGTGTGAACCCTGTATAGTCAAAATCCTGGGTAGATAAGGTGGCCACCCATGGTGTACCAGCCCTGGGGTGCAAGCCCAGGTGACTGGCAGGAAGGGAGCGCATATCACAGTGCTCCCCTCCTGCCGTCAATGCATGTAGCGTGACGGAGCTGCAGACCTTTGTAAAGGAGTCTCCTCTTCTCTTTACCCGGTCTGAAGGGAAGTGCTCTCAGAGGAGAAGCACTCATAGTACTGGGGAGTTGAAGGCACGCAGGTGGCTGAGGAGGGGAGACATAGAGGGCCTGGGAGGTAGGAAGAGGCACACAGAGGACTGGAGGTTCAAAGACACACAGAGGGGCTGGGTTAAAAAGAGACATAGAGGGCTTGGGGCAACAAAGATGAGGATGCTGAGGAGGAAGAGAGACACAGAGAGTCTAGGGAACAGGAAAAGAGACACACAAAGGAGTTTGGGGCGAAAGAGAGACACAACGGGGCTAGAAGAAGAAAAAGACACACAAAGTTGACCATTTTTGTTCTTCCAGGGTTGGGGAGGTGCAAGTCTCTGGTCTTGCCTAGGTCACAAAACAATCTTGAACCTTCCCTGGCTATACACTACCGGCCAATCAATTGGAAAGCTTCACCGAAGGGGAGAGTTTATAAGAGAGTCCATGTAACGGCACCCCGGGCATAAAAGGGGTTAAAAGCCGTTTAGTAGATCTTCCCCTTCCAGAGATACAGGCACAGCTACTGCAGAACACCAAACTCCCGAACTGCATACAAGGAAATGCTCTAAACTCCCGAACTGCATACAAGGGAATGCTCCAAACTCCCGAACTGCATACAAAGTAGCACTCCAAACTCCCGAACAGGAACCTCACGAATAGCTGCTAGCAGACGAACAGGAAAAGCACCCAAGCAGCTTACACTCCTGGCAATCAGTCTCTAACAGCATACAGTAAATCCCCCCAAAGACGAGACAGAGCTCTGTGTTGAGGGTCAAGCAATGGTCTGGTTTAATGTGGGCTACCTGCCCGGTATATATGCAGGTCTTCCACCTAGTGGACACTCCCCTAGGGTACCAGATGGAAGACTGGGACACAAATGGTAAAATGACCAATCACAGGCATACAGGGTTAAAACACTCCCACAGTACAATCCCTCCCCTCTATCCTGGAGATAATTGGGAAGTAATCCAATTATCTCCAAGGACAGAGGCGCAACTCCATTAACCACATGGTTACAATAAAACACTAAAATACAATAAAATACATAATGTTACATTTGTCACATAAAATATATACATGTAACCCATCCCCAGATAGCTGGGATCTGAGCGCACAAAAGTACCGAATAGCGCTAAGATCCTATGCACACAGTCCAATCGCCGTGGAGTTAAAGTGTTCACAAAGTCTGTTCTCCATACGAATAGACTCCACGGGATGGCTATCTGGGGTAATGCTGTTCATCCGGTTTAAACTACCGAATGAACAGGCATCCGGTTAAATGACCGACTGCAGAAGCAAGGAGGCTGACGGCTCAGCGGTGTTCGCGCAAATAGGTGTCCGTTTCCAGTTCCATAGTTTGGGCGCTGAACACCGCTGACCGCTCGGGACTTTAAAATGGCCGCCGCCACGTGTTCGGCAAACGAACAAAGGCCACCCATCATTTGTCAATTAAGCTGCGGTTAACCGCAGCTTCTGTGAGGTATATTGCCGACAAACTCCCAATACAGGTGGTCCAGTCAATCGGTTGTTTGTTCGGTAGATTGAATTTACCGAACACCGGGCAGAAAGGCACGAACAAGCCTTTTCTGCAGGGGAAAAGAAGGCTTTTTAACATGGGGCCATAGTCCAGAGGCAACAGGTGGGCAACCAGGCTTCTCCAATGCAATGTGGCGAGATTGGTCTCGTCACAGTCCATTTGCCTCCCTGTTTGATTGAATAAAAAATCCAATGTTTGAATGAATAAAATGTTTCAACGACATCTGCTACAACCTACTTTGTTATTATAACTTTATTTAGATTCAACAAATGAGCACTTTTTGTATTTACATTGCACTTCAATACTAATATAATTATCACATTGAAAGAAATATTTTGGTCTTAAAGACACAGTGCACCTTTTATTTTTGCAGTTGAGTGTTTATTTTGCGGTTATGGCACTTAAATAGGTGCTGCTTGATTTAATTTGTATATTTTATTTCATAAGTGCCTTTGTTCACTTGTTTTTTTTCTGACATTCTACTGTCAGAAAGGTCTGCCATTTTACCTCTCTTCCATTGTCCTTGGTGGGCTTCCCTGGATATATATATATATACATACATCATTTTTTATTATTATTTTTCCCCCATATAAAAGCTGATTCTAATGTACAGCGTTGTGGAATATGTTGGTGCTATATACACATATAATTGTAATCATAGGTGCTGCCCCAATTTCCCATATAGGCAAGCCCCCGCTGTCCCTTGTCAGTTCTTCACAATTCCCATTTAACTAATAAAATACAACATAAAAAAAAATCTTCCTGTCTATAAAACAAACCCTTTTTTGCCTATGTAGTTTATTTCACACTTGCTTTTAATTCATTGACTGCCATTTGAAATTGTATAGTGCAGCCTGATGTATATATGACTAGGGCAGCAGTGATAGTTTGTACGTGGCTTGGTGGCTTAGCCTATCACCTCTGGCATCCTATCATTGCTGTCCAAAATATTGCTAGTCCTTAAAGGAACACTATAATGTTAGTTATACAAATCTGTATTCCTAATGCTATAGAGTCCTTTTCTATAGTAGTCCCCACTGTTTGACAAAATATTATAAAAAAAAATAAAAAACGTTTTACTTGCCTCTTCAATCACCGAGACACCCCCGGCACTGCTCACCTCTCCACCTATTACTACATCATTGATGAGGCATGGTCTCCTCCGCCAATAGTCTAAACCAAAGATCCTCGTACAGGAGCATTGTGAACCTAACATGCATGCGCGGCAAGTGTCATGTGTGCTTCTAGTGATTTTCATAGGAAACTATTGAATCCAATGCTTTCCTATGAGCTTCCAAGTCACGAGACCGAGTTTTACACGCAAGCTGCATGTTTAACCCATCAAGGTAAACCTTGCCATGTCTGCAAAATGGCTATATTTTACAACTGAGGGGTTAAAACAACATCATTGAGATGCAATGATCTAGGTGACTTTAGTAGTCTTTAGTCTCACTAGTCTGCATGTGTTCCTTGGATAGCATACTCTGATATCGAGAGTATTTACTTCCCTGGGGCAGTTTAAATTGTAGAGTATAGATGTACAATGCGTACAGACAAGTCCTGATCACAGGTAACGCTGCCTCAGCTACTAATACTGTAATCAGATTGTATAAAGTATTCTCATATTTGGTCCTTAATACAAATTGTATGTTTTATATAATGGAATCTTAACTCTCTTAGTGTCAGAAAGAAGGGTTCTTCTAAAAATGACACCATATTGATAGCCACCCATTAGGACTCCAGTAGTAGAGAGGGTTTTTTACTGTAACAACAATAACGAGGTGGAATTAACCACCGAAAATTGTTATTGCAGGCTCACCCAACAGGTTTAAATTTGAGGGTTCTGTCGTGCCTTCCCTGATTGAGTTCCCTGGTGTTCCTGGATGCAGGACTGTCTCATGCAGCACTAGAGCCCACAGTCTACATTCATCACCCAAATGGGCTTCCCTAGCAAACGGGAAACAATAGGTTGCAGTGAAATAAAAACTTAAAAATTTAGGAAAAAATATCAGGTTTGGAAAAATTGACCAACTCAACTATTTTAGACTTTCAGTGTTATTTAGGTGATAATTTAAAATTAATTTAGATCAAGCCAGAATAGTCGAACTAAGAGCACAGCTGCCTTAAAGGGACACTAAAGTCGCCAGAACTACAGCTTAATGTAGTTGTTGTGGCTGTCCCTGCAGGCATTTTCATGAAAAGGCGGTGTTTACATTGCTGCCTAGTGACACCTCCTGTAACAGTCCTTCAGAGGTGCTTCTGACATTCAGCGTCTCCATGCTCTGCATGGAGGCGCTGAACATTCCACGTTACGATGCATTAAATAGTTACATACATCAAGTTCAGCTTTCCTCATATATATGTTTTTGCTGTTGATCCAAAAGAAGGCAAAAAAAAAACCTAGTCTGAAGTGCTTCCAATTTTGCAGCAAACCAGGAAAAAATTCCTTCTTGACCCCAAAATAGCAGTCAGTTGTCTCCTTGGATCAAGCAGCTATTACCCCACTAATTAGAAATTATATCCCTGTATGTTATGTTTTTGCAAGTATTTATCCAAATTTTAGTTTAAACATCTGTATGGACTCTGATAAAACCACCTCTTCAGGTAGAGAATTCCATATCCTTATTGCTCTTACTGTAAAAAAAACCTTTTCTTTGCCTTAGATGAAATCTCCTTTCTTCCAGCCTAAATGTGTGACCTCGTGTCCTATGTATAGCCCTGTTTATGAATAGATTTCCAGATAATGGTTTGTACTGGCCCCGAATATTGTAAAATATTATCATATCCGCTCTGAGGTGCCGTTTTTCCAAACTAAAGAGATTTAGATTTTTTTTAACCTTCCTTCATAACTAAAATGCTCCATTCCTTTTATTAATTTTGTAGCTCGTCTCTGCACTTTTTCAGGTGACCAAAATTGCACAACATATTCAAGGTGTGGTCTTACCAGCGATTTATAAAGAGGCAAAATTATATTTTCATCCTGAGAATTTATACATGACAAAACCTTACTGGTAGTGATGTCCCAAACGGTTCGCCGAACGGTTCGCCGAACGGTTCGCCACGAACGGTTCACCACGGACTGTTCGCCATGGACTCATCATTGAGTAAACTTTGACCCTGTACCTCACAGTCAGCTCACTAAGAATGCAGCTTCAAAATGGATGCTGTCCAGGAGGTGGGAGGGTCTGGGAGGGAAGGTTTGCTGTTTATTGGCTGGAATGTGTCTGCTGACTGTGAGGTACAGGGTCAAAGTTTACTCAATGATGAGTCCGTGGCGAACCGTTCGTGGCAAACCGTTCGGTGAACCGTTCGGGACATCACTACTTACTGGCCTTAGCAACTGCAGATTGACATTGCATATTGCTGCCTAATTTATTGTCTATAACAATTCCCAAATCCTTCTTGTGTGTGGTTATCCCTAATTCACTACCATTTAGTGTGTAAATTGCTTGTGCATTCTTAACCCCGAAGTGCATAACTTTGCATTTCTCTAAATTAAATTTCATCTGCCATTTTAGTGCCCAGTTCCCCAATCTATCCAAATCCCTCTGCAGCAAAGCAATATCCTGCTCACATTCTATTACTTTACAAAGCTTTCAATGACTATTTCAAGATCATTTATAAATATGTTAAATAGATAAATTCAATGCATCTCTATGAGAATATGCTGTCTGGCCAGGGCAACATTTGGCTTCGCCTCTGCCCTGCCTCCTTGATGGAGAACGTCAGAACTGATGATCTAAGCCAATCCAGTGCTTTCTCATATGAAAACATTGGATTGGCTGAGATTGACAATTCTGATGATCTCAGCCAAAGGAGTAAATATTACTCAGTGCCATCCTATGGTTTCCTGTCTGGTTATCTGAGTGTGTTATGTATGTTGCCGATAAACATACAGTGGTTCCTAATCACCACTTCCTCTCACTTTCCCCCTCGTCATAAAATCATATCCTTCCAATGCCCGCCATCAGCCGACCTTATCCACGCTCGATGGGCACGACACCTCAGGCAACCTAATGTTAACCCTTTGAAGCAGGGGAGGTTGAGACCTGCAAACATAAAGAACTTACTCCATCCTTAAACATAACCCCTCAAACTTAATTGGCAAGGACATACCCCCGCCACCAGACCCGCTGCTTTACCCCTAAATCAGCAAGGAACCCCACCAAAACTACCCATGGTCTGTTCCACTGCCTCCTGTAGGGCGAGATTAAAAAGGTCGAGCCCGACCTCCGTTAGGTGTACCCCATACCCCCGAAAAAAAATGAGCCGTCTCCCGCTCAAAAACCCTATGGCGGACCGGGATCCCCCGAACCCCCAAAACAAACTGGGAAACCCACCTGTTTAACTTGCGTCGGCAACGCTCCATGGCACTTTGGCTCCTGGTGCCACGCCAATAGTTACGGGCAATGACTTCAGACCACACCAAGCGCACGAAGAGAAACAAAACCAAAATGCAGGCTAAGTCCCACCTCACTGCCGAAATCTAATCCCAAATGGGCACTGAACCCAGGTCATTCCCTCCCAGGTGGATCACCAGGACACTCGGCGCACCCAGGAGATGGGACAACTGCACCAACTCGGGGAGGAGCCGGGACCACCTCATACCCCTCGCACCGAGCCATCGAACCTTTGCTTCGGAAGGCATGAAACCCAACGTCTCGCCTCCAGGCCGAACCGCCACACGCTGCCTAGCCCAGTAAACATAAGAGTGCCCGATGATCCAGATCCTGGGGGGAACCGAAACTGCGGAAAGAAATCACATCAATAAACCGTCCGAACGAACATAGGAAACATAACGTCTCGAGTCCCACCTACCAATCCTCTGAACCACCTGCGCTGGCATGCCAAGCCTAGAGGCCTCGGTAGCCGCCCCAATACGGAATGAATGGCCCCCGAACTCCCTGCTATCCAATCCCACGGCTTCCAGCCCCAAACAAAACACTCTAATAAACTGGAAATGGGAAAGGAAACTACCATCCCCATGCACCAGGAGTGGCAGCGCGGGAGAAGGGCGCAAAGAACAATATTCCCCAAAGGACCAAACAGGACAAATGCCGGAACCCGGCACGGCCCCCAACCGGACCCACTTACCCCTCCCTAAGACATCCGTCTTAGAGCGGCGGATCCTGAACGAGAACCGATCAGCGGTGCACGAAACGTCCCCGAACAGCTCCCCAATCTGCATGGCACCAAAGAATGCCAAGGAAAAGGCCAGGTGAAAGAGCTAAACCTCGAAATCCGAATGGCAAACCCCGTGCAACGCCGCACACAAAGTAGTTAGGAGCGTGCCCGAGACAGGACACCTCGAGTCTCGCGTAGACACCCCCCCCGCCTCAAACCCTTTAGCCCCTGGTGTACAATGAACGTCCCAACCCCGCAACTTAAACAGGAAGCTGAGCCCCGTCAAGTGCGCCAAAATGACCGAGGGAGACAACCCTGCAGCCTCCCAATACCCCAAGAGAAGAACCAAACCCTGCAGGCGAGTGGACGAGTCCCGGAAGCCCCCGTAGGACCTTTCCCACACGTCCCATTCCCTCCAAACCTTATTATAGCGGTCCCATCTAGCCGCAGTGATCGACCCACGGACCAACTCCATTAGTCTGTCAGACCCAAGGATCACATCTCTGTCAGACACAGGACACCCTTCAATTCGGCCTGCGAAGCCACTGCCCGAAACATGTCCACTGTGAACGAGAGAGAGCATCGGCCATCACATTACGAACACCCGGGATGTGCACAGCCCTACAATACACATTCAGTTCCAGACAGCGCAGAACTAGGCGCCGCAGTAAGCGAACCACGGGGGGGAAGAAGCAGACAGCTGGTTGATAGCCTGCACTACACCCAAGTTGACACAATGGAAGACCTCTCGTCTATCCACCAGCAGGGAACCCCATACCTCCAGAGCTACCAAGATAGGGAAGAGCTCCAGAAACGCCACTGTCTTGTCATAAGCCAACGGAACCCCGAAGTGCTGAAACACTTCCCCGAGAACCCGCAGCAGAAGGGCACAGACGTGCGACTCCGCCAGACCTACACACAGGAAATCATCATGGTAGTGCAGGAGGGAAGTGACCACTGCTTCCCTCCGCACCACCCATGCCAGAAAAGTGCTAAAGCACTCAAAATAAAAACAGGACAGCGAGCAACCCATAGGGAGGCACATGTCCACAAAAAACTGGCCCTCAAAGGCACACTCCAAAAGATGATGGAACTCCAGATGCACCGGGAGCAGCTGGAAGGCAGATTCCACATCCGCTTTAGCCAGCAACGCCCCCGGGCCCGCCGCACTCACCATGCGAACCTCCGCATCAAAGGATGCGTAGGAAACCCTGCAAAGTTCAGCGGAAATGTCATCATTCACTGAACCCCCTCGAGGGTACGACAAATGGTGAATGAAACTATACTTACCGGGATCCTTCTTAGGCACTACACCCAAATGAGAAACCCGCAAATTAGCCATCGGTGGGGCGGAGAACGGGCCGGCCATCCGACCCAAGGAGACCTCTTTATCCAATTTTTCCTGTACTACCTGAGGGAAAGCTTGCACGGATTTGAGGTTTCGTACAGAGAGCAGCGGAGGGTGCTCAGAGAAAGGAATCCAAAACCCCTGCTCAAACCCTTCCACCAGGATCCGCGCCGCAGCCCGATTCCTATAAAGCTCGAGCCTCGGGCACATCGCGTTTACGAGGACTGGAGTCATCGCCCTTAGCCCCCATGTCCCCTTTCTCACCTGTTTTTCCCCATTTGAAATAGCAGGAGGCAGGATGGGCCCCACCGCAGCCGGAGCACTCGTGCTTAAACCGGGATGAGGACCTCCACTTACAGTGACCGGAGGCCCCCCCAAGAATGGATGAAAACGTGCCCTGTTGAGGGACTGGACGAGTCATGATGGAAAGCCAGAGGCCGATATCCGTCTGATCCCACGACATCGAGGGACGCACTGCCAGCCGCTGTTGAAACTGCTCATCGTAATTCCACCAACCCAGCCCCCTATAGGTGTGACAAGCGTTCCAGATCGTGTCCTGATAACAGAACAGCACAGAGCACTTTTGGGGAGACTTTTCCCCAACCACGCTGGCCAAAATAGAGAACGCCCGAATCCAGTTCCCAAAGGTCTTGGGAATTTTGCAAAAACGATACTTCTCCCTATCCTTTTCCGAGGGATATTTATGGGATGATATACAGTTGAGAATTGCCCACTATTTCAATTCTCTTAGATCTTAGAGATCGTTATCATGTAAGTGAAATGTATTCCATACAAATAAAATCACAATTTGTTATAAAAATAGATATAATTTATTGTGACAAATAAAATAATAATAATATTAGGCAGCATGCATGATAATAATCAGTGAATATTTAGTATAACATAAGTATGTAATACCATGGCAATATTAAAACAATCCAACTGTCAAAACTTACAAGATTTATGAGGGTACTTCACAGATACAGAATGCAAAAACTTCCAGCGAAAAGCCATAAAACCTTGGCTAACAGTTAGATCAACTGAGTAACCCTTTCAATGCTGGCTAGATCCTCCTAGGCATATAATATCCTATTCTCATGTAATTTTCAATTAAAATAACATTCAAACCAGCTCATTAATCATTTCCTGGAACCATCCAATAAGAATAATCTACCAGATTTTTACAAAAGCCAAATTTAACTCTACCTAAGATTTACGATCTTATTTCAGAGCAAATCAATACACATGGATAAAAACAGCGGTATGCTAACACGTGGTAAGATACCAGTACTATGTAATTATCTGACTCCACCTGCAGAATGGAGTGTTATAACTACATATTTTTTAGTTAACTAAGATTTCTCAATTATTATTATTATGATATTTATAGAGCGCCGTCAAATTCCGCAGCGCTTTACAATGTGGAAGAACAGACATGTCGTTGTAACCAGACTAGTTGGACACACAGGAACAGAGGGTTTGAGGGCCCTGTTCAATGAGCTTACACGCTAGAGGGAGTGGGGTAAAATGACACAAAAAGGTAAGGATAGTATTAGACTAGTGACAGTTGCAGAAGAGGAATCAGTCAGGAGCTACTGACAGTTTAATTCATACGCTTTTATGAAGAAGCGGGTTTTTCACAATTTTTTGAAGGAGTGGAGACTGGGTGAGCATCCATCGGAGGAGGGAAGTGAGTTTCACAGGAACGGTGCAGCACTCGAGAAATCTTGAAGGCGAGCATCAGAGGTGGGAGTACGGACAGAAGATAGACGTAAGTCTTCAGCAGATCGTAAGGGCCTAGACGAGACATACTTGTGTAAAAGTGAGGATAGATAGGTGGGAGCAGCATTATGTAGAGATTTGAAGGCAAGAACCAGAATTTTAAATTGAGCTCTATATTTTATAGGAAGCCTATGCAGGAACTGACAGAAGGGTGAGGCATGGGAGGTGGGGGCGGACAGGAAGATGAGATTATTATTGAAATCTGACCGTGATTTATCCAGTCATATATCATGCTATTAGTAAATTTTTAATTAATTTAAATTGATTAAATAAAACCAGCATAATTACCAGTTATGATGTAGATGTTCTCATCAGATGAGTAGGTAGTCCCAGGAACTTGAATGCGAGTGTGATTGGTTGTATGGAGGTGTGTAAGTAATAGAGAAAAGTGATGTTGGTTAGAAAGTAATAGTAAAATTCTCACTGTCCAGGAGTGTTTCTTGAATTGTGTTCAAGAGAGTTTGAGAGTTAGTCCCAGAGTGTCCTGAATATCTGTCCTGGATCTCTCTGAATGTCCGAATCTGAATGCCCAAACTAACCTCTCTCTTCCCTTTGTCCTAACTTTTAAAGGGCCAGACTCTCTGTACGTCATTAGTTGATAAGGCCAATAGGAAACTGTAGGTGTGGTCAACCTGCAGATCGCAATTTAGATATTTGATCCATAGAGGGCAGAGTCGCCTCACTAAACCTTCCTATCCAGGAAAGAGTTAACTTTTCCTGATGACGATTTTGACGTCATTTGGCTTATCTAAAATGACTACCATAACTTAAATTTGCTGTCAGTTCAAAGCGTTTCTTTGGATTTTCTCCAGACAGCGCATCGACAATTCCTGTTGTAATTTCTAAAATTGACAGTTCTAAACTCAATTTCACCCCTTACTTACAATGGGACCTTGTAAAATTTAGAGAGTAAAATTAATTACTTAGTCTTCTCGGTCACTAGTGTCTGTGTTTAAAATTATTTCTATTCCATTAACATTTAAACAGAGCAATCCATCCCCCTGCTTCATTGCTTATCACTTGTCTTGTTTACATAATGCATTCCTTAGCTCAGGCTAGTGGCTAGTTACAGAAAGGAAAGACATTTTGTGTCTGTCTTCCCTGAAGATAGCAAAATGGAGTCTGCTTTGTTCTGAGTGACTCTGGCAATATACACTTTTAATTTCTATCTTAGCACAAAATGTCTGCCGATATAAATATCCTGACATTACTGTCCTTGTCCGCAACGGGAGGAGCTTCCTCCAGCGGTAGGAGAGAAAATATCTCCACAAATTCCCCCTTCCAAATTTGCTCCTTCGTCTCATGCTTCAAGTGCAAGCCCAGAGGGCCAGACTAGCACATGTAAGCAGCACCCCGCGCTACGTCCAAGACCCCTCCCTCGAGACAAGCATCGCCCGAGGCGAAACCAACACCGGCCACCGCGGGCGCCGGGGAACCCAGAGGTACTGTACTGCCACCTGTCCCGGGCAGGGGCCCAGGAGGGGAAGAAGACTGAACATTAGGAGGGAGCAGGGCAGGGGACCAAGCTGACCGGAGTTGACCATCAATAGAATTGACCCCACTAACCGCCATATCCCGCTCCCACTGATCCAAAAAACCCCGAAGACCTGAGAGGAACCCTCCCAGCCCGGAACCCGCAGCGCCAGAAGTGTAGGGAACAAAGTACTCACCGGTCGCAGACTGGCGATCCAAGCCCGGCACTGCACTCCCAGAAAGCTGAGGCAAAGAAACAGCAGTTCCAGAATCCACAGAAGGGAGCAGCTGTGTTCCAGGTGCCACCTGCTGGATGGGTCCATGAACTGCCGCAGTATCCTGAGAAGAGAGCAGCAGAGAAGATGAGAGTCCACGCCCAAGAGGAGATGGCCGAGGTAAGTGACCTGCAGGGAAGTAGGGGGTCCAGGCAAGAGGGGGGAGAATAGATGGAGGCAGACAGGGTGGGATAGAGACCAGGAGGGGGGGAGGTAAAAACAGAAAGGATGGGAGAGGAGGGGCAGGCCCACAAGAGGGGGGGAGGGGGGAAGAGGAAACTGGGAAAGAGGATGGGGGACCAGGGGGCCCAGCCAAGGGTAAGCTGGGCCCCCTGGTAGAAGAAACAGTGCTAACAGGGGAAAGAGGGGGGACAGGGGAGTCAGAGCCCTGGGAGCCTTCCTCACCGGCAGAGGAGGCTCCTGACAGACAAGGGGACCCCCCCAGTACCAAGGTACCCCGCACAGCCCGTGAGGGCCTATGTACCGCCCCACCTCCCCGCCGGCCATGGGGGGACCTGGACCGTTGCCAGGATAGCTGTAACCGCCGCCCACCGCCGCCGGCCCGCAATCCAGCGCTGGCGGCCGGGGCGGATGGTGTGGAAGGGAACACGTGCTAGGGATTGTGTATATAAGCAGGCAACTTGGCCATAATAAACCAGTTCATTTGTACCCTTCATCAAGTCTAGGCTGTTGTTTGAGCTAGTTCAGAGTTATAATCACTGCCTCACTTCGGAACCTGAGAGACTTCAAGGGATATACGCAATCGGAGTACAGGGGATCCGTTACAATAAAGTTCAGCAAAGTCAGTTTGGAAGATCAGAGGTTCGGTACAGGTAGATATCACAGGTTGCTCAGACGGCACTTGGTAACAATTTGTAACAAATTGACTGAGCCATTTTGGAGTACCATGGATTCCCTTTAACGCGTGTGACATCAGACGCATAGGCGGGCCTGTTCGGCGAAACACAGAAGTCACTCCTAGGTAGTTGCCGATCGGTAATCATGACAACTGCCTAACTTCAAGAAAGAAATAAACAAGCAGACACAAAGTTAACATAATTCCCAGAGGTTAACATAGATCAGTAGCTCTCGTGTTACACTGGAAAATAAAGTGGAAACCACGAGAATCTGAAAACAGCATTTTGTCAACACCTGTTGGAATATAAAACAATTACACAATCTTACAGGAACAACAGGTTTGGCTAAAATGAGTTTATAATCTACAGGTATTGATTAATTTATCTGCTTCTGCTACCAAAGATTCATTATGTGCATGGGGGCAGACAGAATTGTTGTGCATGCTCCGATGGCCCACTACCAAGCCATGTGTAGGAGGGTGCTAGTAGCTGGACGACTGTGATACTGGGAAATTTTCCAGTGAGCTGGCATAGCTTCAGGGAGAGTAAAAGACACACAGGGGTTGGGGAGGAGGGCCGTAGGGAGACACATACAGAGGGACTGGGGGGGGTAAGAAACAGAGGTGTGAAAGTAGAGTAAAGTGAGACACACAGATGGGGTGAGGTTGGGTAAAGAGAGACACAGAGGGGTTGAGGAAGAGGAACAAGAGATCCACACTGAGGGGCTGTGAAGAGAACAATGGCACACAGAGGGGCTAAGAAGGGGACAATGACACACACAGAAGGGCTGGGGAAGGGGACAATGGCACACAAAGGGGCTGGAAGGAGAAAGAGACACAAAGGGGATAAATGGTGGATAAGACACAAAAAGGGGTAAGACATTCAAAAGATAGGATATATAAAAACACAAAAGGGGGTAAGAAATTCAAAATGGGTTAGGAGACACACAAATAAGTTAAGATGCATTTTTTGGGGGGTGTGGGGCAGCAAAATGCATCTTCGCCTGAGTAGTCAAAAATTATTGTAGAATAAAAATGGTCATGCATGTAAAAAAATACCTTTGAGATATCTCATATGTTTACATCAAGATTTTAATATTTCACTAGTCCCTCTAGGCTAAAGAGGTGACAGACGTATAATTATAACTAGTAGTCAAGTATTCTTGCACCGGTCCTGTCTGTGTGGCACACCTAAATATCTGCCAGCCGCCACAGTGTGACACCTAGCACAGCAGCCAGCAACAGTAGTGAGAGGAGCCAACTTGTGCTGGGTATCAGACAGCTATGTTATATTACTATATTGTGAACAGGGACCAGAGCGTTAGAGAGAGCATTATGATTACTGGCATTTTAAGATGCTGTGGAACATATTGTAGGTGCAATCTGGTGCTCTGGACTGTTGGCACGACATCTGGTATTGTGGGTGCAGTCTGGTTCTGTGGGCACATTCTGTTGCTGTAGCTGGCGATGTGAGTGTCTCCTAGTACTGTGGCATTAACTTTGTGTGCAATCTGGGGCTTTGGGGGCAATCTGGTGCTGTGATATGAAAAGTGCTGTGGGTGCATTCTGGTGCTGTGATATGGAAAGTGCTGTGGGTGCAATCTGGTGCTGTGATATGAAATGTTTTGTGGGTGCAATCTGGTGCTGTGATATGAAATGTTTTGTGGGTGCAATCTGGTGCTGTGATTTGAAAAGTACTGTGCGTGCAATCTGGTGCTGTGATATGGAAAGTGCTGCGGGTGCAATCTGGTGCTGTGATATGGAAAGTGCTGTGGGTGCAATCTGGTGCTGTGATATGGAAAGTGCTGTGGGTGCAATCTGGTGCTGTGATGTGAAAAGTGCTGTGGGTGCAATCTGGTGCTGTGATATGGAAAGTGCTGTGGTGCAATCTGGTGCTGTGATGGCAATCTGGTGCTGTGATATGGAAAGTGCTGTGGGTGCCATCTGGTGCTGTGATATGAAATGTTTTGTGGGTGCAATCTGGTGCTGTGATATGAAATGTTTTGTGGGTGCAATCTGGTGCTGTGATATGAAATGTTTTGTGGGTGCAATCTGGTGCTGTGATATGGAAAGTGCTGTGGGTGCAATCTGGTGCTATGATATGAAATGTTTTGTGGGTGCAATCTGGTGCTGTGATGTGAAATGTTTTGTGGGTGCAATCTGGTGCTGTGATATGGAATGTTTTGTGGGTGCAATCTGGTGCTGTGATATGAAATGTTTTGTGGGTGCAATCTGGTGCTGTGATATGAAAAGTGCAGTGGGTGCAATCTGGTGCTGTGATATGGAAAGTGCAGTGGCTGCAATCTGGTGCTGTGATATGAAAAGTGCTGTGGGTGCAATCTGGTGCTGTGATATGGAAAGTGCTGTGGGTGCAATCTGGTGCTGTGATATGGAAAGTGCAGTGGCTGCAATCTGGTGCTGTGATATGGAAAGTGCAGTGGCTGCAATCTGGTGCTGTGATATGGAAAGTGCTGTTTGTGCAATCTGGTGCTGTGATATGGAAAGTGCAGTGGGTGCAATCTGGTGCTGTGATATGGAAAGTGATGTGGGTGCAATCTGGTGCTGTGATATGGAAAGTGCAGTGGGTGCAATCTGGTGCTGTGATATGGAAAGTGATGTGGGTGCAATCTGGTGCTGTGATATGGAAAGTGCTGTTTGTGCAATCTGGTGCTGTGATATGGAAAGTGCTGTTTGTGCAATCTGGTGCTGTGATGTGAAAAGTGCTGTTTGTGCAATATGAAGTTGAATGTGCAATCTGGTGCCATAGCTGGTGCTGTGCATGCCACCTATTGCTGTGACAAATGTAACAAGAATGCAGATTCTATGTTTGTTAGTGCCTTGGTCATGGGTGTCTGATGTGGTGCACTGAATAGTGTGAGCATTGAATGTTATCAGTGTTTATTATTAATGTTAATGTCCTGTTACACTACAAAGGAATAAGAGGGCGTGTGTTAACACAGCTGGAATGCATTTCATGTAGTTTATGCTAGCATTGTAAATGCTGAGAAAGGGGAGATCACTGATTAGATGCTTTAAGTGTTTCAGCTTGCGCGAAAATATCAGCTTTAACCCCAAGGCGGCCCCATGAATGCAGCTAAACAAGCTAATATTTTCTAATGAATATTCAACTTCTAGGAAATGATTTTAACAGTGAGATGTGCTTTTTTTTAACTGCTCTGTTTGCAGAATAGTTGATTAAAGGGAAACTCCAGTGCCAGGAAAACAATCCGTTTTCCTGGCACTGCAGGTCCCCTCTCCCTTCCACCCCCCAATCCCCGGTTGCTTCCTCCTTTGCGCCGCTCCTCCTTTTGACTGCGTCAGCCAGTGGGCGAGACTGATCCCGTCCACCGGCTGGGGAGACCTAATACGCATGCGCAGCAATGCCGCGCATGCGCATTAGCGCTCCCCATAGGAAAGCATTGAAAATAGATTTCATTGCTTTCCTATGGGGAAATGAGAGACGCTGGAGGTCCTCACACAGCGTGAGGACGTCCAGCAACGCTCTAGCACAGGTTTCCTGTGCTAGGAACCAGGAAGTGCCCTCTAGTGGCTGTCTAGTATACAGCCACTAGAGGTGGAGTTAACCCTGCAAGGTAATTATTGCAGTTTATTAAAAAAACTGCAATAATTACACTTGCAGGGTTAATGGTAGTGGGAGTTGGCACCCATAAACATGGGCAGAAGTGGTCTGGGTGCCTGGAGTGTCCCTTCAATGAGTGGGTGATCTAAAAACAGCCTTCTGGTGACATCCTTAATTACTGAGCCCACAGGAGGGGACATTCATTGCACATTCCTAATTTTATACTCTAATTGTGGACACTAATTTAGTACAAACCATGTGTCATATATAGAACCGAAGACAATCCAGGCCATGTTAAGAACCATGTTGGAATTGAGACTAAAAACCAGGTCAGAGTAAGCAGGAAATAGTAAGTACTAGGCTGTATATAGCGTAAAGAATGAAGCCCATGGAGCAACGCAGGGGGGGAGTGGGCCTTGACAGGGCCAGAGAGTGGGCAGGTGAAGTTAAGGTCAAGGGGTGTGGAAAAGTAATGTCTGGACAGGGGGGGGAGGAGAATAAGGGTTTAAATAACGGCCATTTTGGTGAACTGGCCTTTTTAATCAAAATCACACTTACTTGATACTTGTCCCTCCCACCCTCCCTTTGTGTTCGGTTGTCTTGTTTGGTAGGTAGTTTCCCGTTTGGTCACAGGAATAGGTCCTGGGTTAAAGAGGATTTAGGTGGAATAGGAAGTGGGCAGGCCAAGGTCTAGGCTGGACTATGCCGGAGTGGAAAATGGTTTGTAGGTTCTAGCTCGTTGGTGGCTACGAATCTGGGGGTGTAGGGGTGTCTGGGTACACCCCTACAGTTAAACATATGGTTATGGGGCCTCTTTGGTAGGCCATGGGTTAAACGTTATGTATTATTGGAATGTTTTATTATGTTATTTGGTAGGGTCATTGTCGGGGGTATTGGGCAAGAAGGTCGGACATAATTAATACTTGTGACAATGACCCTAAATTGTTAAATTGTTGAATTAAAATTTTTTATAAAGCTGTGGACTTTATACTCCAACAGAAATGGTGTCACAGAGTTATTTTATTAAGGTTTTAGCACATGCCGAATAACGACTGTGCACATGTCATGAACACACAAAGTAATAACACTGTATCTCCACGACCTTTATTTTATTAAAGGACCACTATAGTGCCAGGAAAACATACTCGTTTTCCTGGCACTATAGTGCCCTGAGGGTGCCCCCAGTGTATAAGAGAGCTCCACAGGAATAATACTCCCAGTAATGTGTCTGAGTGTATAACAGAGCTCCACATCAATAATACTCCCAGTAATGTGTCTGAGTGTATAACAGAGCTCCACAGCAATAATACTCCCAGTAATGTGTCTGAGTGTATAACAGAGCTCCACAGCAATAATACTCCCAGTAATGTGTCTGAGTGTATAACAGAGCTCCCCAGCAATAATACTCCCATTAATGTGTCTGAGTGTATGACAGAGCTCCACAGCAATAATACTCCCAGTAATGTGTCTGAGTGTATAACAGAGCTCCCCAGCAATAATACTCCCATTAATGTGTCTGAGTGTATGACAGAGCTCCACAGCAATAATACTCCCAGTAATGTGTCTGAGTGTATAACAGAGCTCCACAGCAATAATACTCCCAGTAATGTGTCTGAGTGTATAATAGAGCTTCACAGCAATAATACTCCCAGTAATGTGTCTGAGTGTATAACAGAGCTCCACAGCAATAATACTCCCAGTAATGTATCTGAGTGTATAACAGAGCTCCACAGCAATAATACTCCCAGTAATGTGTCTGAGTGTATAACAGAGCTCCACAGCAATACTACTCCCAGTAATGTGTCTGAGTGTATAACAGAGCTCCACAGCAATAATACTCCCAGTAATGTGTCTGAGTGTATAACAGAGCTCCACAGTAATAATACCCCCAGTAATGTGTCTGAGTGTATAACAGAGCTCCACAGCAATAATACTCCCAGTAATGTGTCTGAGTGTATAACAGAGCTCCACAGCAATAATACTCCCAGTAATGTGTCTGAGTGTATAACAGAGCTCCACAGCAATAATACTCCCAGTAATGTGTCTGAGTGTTTAACAGAGCTTAACAGATCCACAGCAATAACACTCCCAGTAATGTGTCTGAGTGGTATAACAGAGCTCCACAGCAATAACACTCCCAGTAATGTGTCTGAGTGTATAACAGAGCCCCACAGCAATAACACTCCCAGTAATGTGACTGAGTGTATAACAGAGCTCCACAGCAATAATACTCCCAGTAATGTGTCTGAGTGTATAACAGAGCTCCACAGCAATAATACTCCCAGTAATAGTGTATAACAGAGCTCCACAGCAATAATACTCTCAGTAATGGGTCTGAGTGTATAACAGAGCTCCACAGCAATACTCCCAGTAATGTGTCTGAGTGTATAACAGAGCTCCACAGCAATAATACTCCCAGTAATGTGTCTGAGTGTATAACAGAGCTCCACTGCAATAATACTCCCAGTAATGTGTCTGAGTGTATAACAGAGCTCCACAGCAATAATACTCCCAGTAATGTGTCTGAGTGTATAACAGAGCTCCACAGCAATAATACTCCCGTAATGTGTCTGAGTGTATAACAGAGCTCCACAGCAATAATACTCCCAGTAATGTGTCTGAGTGTATAACAGAGCTCCACAGCAATAATACTCCCAGTAATGTGTGTGAGTGTATAACAGAGCTCCACAGCAATAATACTCCCAGTAATGTGTCTGAGTGTATAACAGAGCTCCACAGCAATAATACTCCCAGTAATGTGTGTGAGTGTATAACAGAGCTCCACAGCAATAATACTCCCAGTAATGTGTGTGTGAGTGTATAACAGAGCTCCACAGCAATAATACTCCCAGTAATGTGTCTGAGTGTATAACAGAGCTCCACAGTAATAATACTCCCAGTAATGTGTCTGAGTGTATAACAGAGCTCCACAGCAATAATACTCCCAGTAATGTGTCTGAGTGTATAACAGAGCTCCACAGCAATAATACTCCCAGTAATGTGTGTGAGTGTATAACAGAGCTCCACAGCAATAATACTCCCAGTAATGTGTCTGAGTGTATAACAGAGCTCCACAGCAATAATACTCCCAGTAATGTGTCTGAGTGTATAACAGAGCTCCACAGCAATAATACTCCCAGTAATGTGTCTGAGTGTATAACAGAGCTCCACAGCAATAATACTCCCAGTAATGTGTCTGAGTGTATAACAGAGCTCCACAGCAATAATACTCCCAGTAATGTGTCTGAGTGTATAACAGAGCTCCACAGCAATAATACTCCCAGTAATGTGTCTGAGTGTATAACAGAGCTCCACAGCAATAATACTCCCAGTAATGTGTCTGAGTGTATAACAGAGCTCCACAGCAATAATACTCCCAGTAATGTGTCTGAGTGTATAACAGAGCTCCACAGCAATAATACTCCCAGTAATGTGTCTGAGTGTATAACAGAGCTCCACAGCAATAATACTCCCAGTAATGTGTCTGAGTGTATAACAGAGCTCCACAGCAATAATACTCCCAGTAATGTGTCTGAGTGTATAACAGAGCTCCACAGCAATAATACTCCCAGTAATGTGACTTTAAACTACAATAAATGTGTTTAGAAATCAGTCTGTGTAAATAAGATCCATTGTTCTTCTTCTAAATCACATTTTAGTTGTTCAAATTGTTATTAAGTAAAATTTCTCAGAACAGGGCCACCCCACTCACACTCAGAACAGCCCAGTCCCTGGCCACACCCTCACTCACACTCAGAACAGCCCAGCACCAGGTCACACCCCTACAATTAAAGTGTCTCTCTTTGTCCATTTAAAATATTTGGAGGTATGTATTAAGTTAAACATTGATCTTACATGTTCTCTTCACTTTGTATACCTGTACAATAATAAGCCTGGTGATAAAACACTCGGTTCAGATTTTTGTACCGTGGTCTACTGTCTAGAAGGACAAGAGCCAAGCTTTCCACGGCTCTAATCAATGTAATATTTCAATATCAATATTAGTATATTAAAAAAAATATTATTTAAATACAGCTGGCTTAAGGCAGAGCTTTATTATCACCATGTTAGCAGGTAAGACAGTGTGATTTCTGAATTAATGTGTGTGTTATGTTCTGTGCAACCAGATATTGTTATAGTGAGCTGTACATTCTTCCCATGGATATAACATGTAAACTTAGACTAACCTTGCCCCTTAGCAAATATCCAGAGTCACACACACACCTTTTAGCATTTCAACAGAATTTGGAAGATCAATAAAAAAAAATTCAATATCAGCTGCCCCGAGCTTTTGTTTTCAAAATTGCAAATCAAGCATGCCTGATTACCTGATTCACCCATCATGTTGCATTTTAATATTTTTTTAGTTTTTTTTTTAATAAGATCATGGATAAGAAAATATTTCTCTGTAACTTATTTGCCTTTTCTTGGCAAAATTGGGAAGGCAGCATTACCAGTTAATACAAAGCATTCTTGTTTTTCCAACACAGTAGGAAATGGAGAGTTAGTAAGGCTGTGAATAGGAGAAAAATATGTTGGAAAATGATGAATTCAGATATTTGAGGAAAAAAAATTGTTTGCTTTTGAAATTCAGATGCCTTTATTACCACTATTTCCTGTATGCGGGAGTGCTTATCAGATAACTCCCTAAGTTGATATTCTTAAATACAGTAACCGCATGAAGATCCAAAATTGGTGAGCTTTCTACTAAGCACAGTTAAAAAATCACAATTTGAAAACACTTTTTATGTCTTAATTTAGATCTTTCCTCTGTAAAGTAGACCCCTAATTTTATATATTTTTGGCAATTCCAAATTAGGGAGGTAACTACTAGAAAGCTAAAATGCTAAAATTAAAGGGACACTCAAGGCAACTAAACCATTTAGTACACTATAGTCACCAAAACAACTACAGCTCATTGTAGATGTTCTGGTGAGTATAGACAGCCCTTGCATGCATTTTCATGCAAACACTGTCTCTTCAGTGAAAAGGCAGTGTTTACATTACAGCATAGGGACACCTCCAGCGGCCACTCCTCAGATGGTCACTGGAGGTGCTTCCTGGGACAGTGTGCAGAGATGCATTGAATTAACGAGAAGATGCTGATTGGCCAGTGTGGCGTTTAGCCCTGCCCCTGCCATACCTCTTTGTCGATCTAAGCCAATCCATTGGATTGATTGAGATCATCAGTTCT
>OW240916.1:321267679-321389429 GCA_933207985.1 Pelobates cultripes | reverse complement strand
GTATTCCTCGACCGGGCTACCTGATTCGGGATCCTCCTCCTCAATGTCGCTGAGATCCGACTCAGAATCTACTTGGGCCTTCGCCCGTTTCCATAATCTAGCCGATTTTGCCCGGCTAGGGGCTCTTTTGCGCGGTGGCATAATAGTCGCGCCATCTGTGACAGGTGCATGGATGTACATCTGTGGCATTGAGGAATGTTTCACCTTTGCTAAGGCCTTGCGGCCAGCTTGAGGTTGTACAGGTGCCGTGACCAGCAAAACCTGGCCCGCAGTCGGTGGAGCTGATTTTTGCGCTTGAATCAGGTCATGTGTAAGCGTCTGAGATATTGAGTCAGACATTAGTCCCATGGCCGACATAAGGGCTTTGGTCATAGCTTGTGACATAGTGTCATCTATCAGGGTCTGCATATCCACAGAGGTATCAAGCCCAGCGGGGGGACCCGCCATAATATCAGACACACCTGAAGGTGCTTTAAATCCACCTGTATTAGGGTTAGTAGACCCAGAGGGTGTGGAAGCCTCTTTGTCAGAAGGCATAGTTATGTTATGAACTGACAGGATTATTTCCAAAATTAATATAACAAAATTAATATAACAACCTGTTTAGGGGAGGGTTCAGTAACCCTAAGGAGGGAATCTAAGGAATAGGAGTAAAGTTATGAATAAAACTGTAAATTGTAAGATAAGGTTTCACTCACAGAGATAGGAAGCCGTCTGACCGCCACTAGCACTAACCCCCAACTCCGAGTTCCGGTCTGAGGGGGGCAGTGCTAGCTTCAGGGCGCGGGAAGGCACTAAAATGGCTGCCGCGAGCGGTAAAAAAGTCCCGAATGGGAATGGAGCAGAAGCGTTCGCATAGGCGAACGCCTGCCGTGTGGAAACAATGCGTTTGCGGAATTAGCCCACGAACCGCCGAATGAGGAGTTCATGAAAACGAGTACAGGCTCGCATCAAATAACCGAACGCGGGTATCTAACGTATGACACAAAACAGGGGAATGGATGCAGAGAGGGGAGTGCACGCGCTCGCCTCAGTATTATGGCGGTCAGACGGGGAATAGGTTAGGTGAGAGGGCGCAAACACCGCTACAGGCAGAGCGGTTCCTGAAAGCTGAAATAGTTAACTTTCCTTGTTCATATGTATTTTATCCTTAGATAAGGTTTATAATCATTAGTACTGACTGTAAGGATATGAAATAGTTAAACTTGAAATAATTATGCTGACTTTGGCAGATGTATTTTGTACCAAGGTCTTTCGTCTACAGGATGTATGACCTTCTTTGACCTTAGGATGTTCCTGTCTCGTCTTTATCCAAATGCTTATCTTTTTCATGTCCGACAAGTATGTACTATTAACTACAAGGACATTATAGATCTCACTGCTTGCATGACAAACTGTGTATAAATGCTAGCCCTGAAAATATACTCATTGAGAACTTGTTAAGCACTCTTTCGTGTCTGTGTGTCTTAATTTGCTAATAAGAACTCCCATCAATTGATGTGGTGACCGGAGGATCGAGAATCGAGAGGAGTTGAGTCCAGAACAGCATTAACCCTTTCAGCTTGGTGTTAGAAGTGGGATACAGCAGGACCATTTGCGGTGAGTAGCCTTTTTGTGTCTTATTGACGCTAATTGTCTATGACCCCCTTTGGTTCAGTAAGTCTGTATCCAGTAGAAAGGAAAGGTGTAAGGACTTTAGTTATATTGAGACTGTAAATAGGTCTCCGGTTTATTAGACATTTGGTCTAAATATATATAGGGGTTCTTGGTAACCCAGGTTAGTATCTAAGATAGATACAGGTTTTTGAGACCATAAGAGGTCTCCGGTTTATTATAGGGTTTTGGTAACCCAGGTTAGTATCTAAGATAGATACAGGGTTTCTCAGGTAGATACAGGTTTTGAGACCATAAGAGGTCTCCAGTTTATTAAGACTATAGGTGTTCTGAGGAGCACGGTTTATAGATCTATAAGTATACCCCAAACTTCTCTTTTTCCTGGTCACCTTTGTTTGTCTTAAGTGTTCTTTGTGGGTTATTGTCTGTATTGGGGACACACTTTGGTAAGTTAGTAGTGTGTCTGCACTGAGTCAGCAGTATGGGAAATGTAAGTTCAGGTCCTGAGTGGCCAGTGTGTATGTATATGTATGTGTATATGTATATATATATACGTATATATGGGATACCAGTACTGTATATTAGAAAAGAACTGACTCGCAGGTTGTACCTGATAGACCTACTTAAATCTTTTGCTTTATTCTTTATGTCGCATAGAAGTATAGTTTATTACTCTGTTTTATTGTAAGTTATTTCACATGGGATCTGTGTGCCTGGTATGATTGTTACTTTAATACCATAAGCCCACTACACTTTCTATGAGAGTGGGATAGTGTAAATGTGTTGCATTGTTTGCATGATGAGCTCAGTATTTTTATAACTGAGACAAAAGTCACTTCATTAGTATTTGAAAGTTAATTCCCCGTATGGGATTAATTGTATAGAACACCAATCAGCACATCTTCCCTGCCCTGTGTGTTTGTTGCAAAGGATCCATACTGTTAATATGATTTTTGTTTGTAAATAAGAGAGCAACATTTACATTTTCAGCGGTTCAACACATGCTTCATTTTGTGCTGAAAGCTAACCTTTTTTATTGATACAGATGCTTTAAATGATTCAGCTACTGCATATGTTTTGTGTCTTCTATGTCTCACATTATATGTGTTCTTTGTGAATTGTGGTATACAGCCTAGATCAGACATCATGGACAAAGGTTTTTACCTGTGTTACAAAGGCTCTTGGAGACTGACCGGTCTAAAGGTTTGCCATGCCTTAGAACATGGTATAGTATAAATTTTTTAAGTCTCTGAGAGTTCTGAAAGATTTGGGTGAAACCATGTCTGTGCAATCTGGTCCAGATGTTTGAAAAAATTTCTGTAAGATTTAAAATTGATGCAGCATCATCTCAGATTAGTTAATGGACGTTTCAGACAAATATTTGAGTTATGAGCGCGCTATATAAATGGATCCTTTCTTTATATACAATACTATAGTAGATTAAAGTAATGACGTTAATTAAAAAAAAAAACATGTATGCATAAGAATTCCTAAAATAAATCTAATACAAACTAAAATTGGTATACCTTACAATAATATGTTCTGAGTACAGCTGTTAACTGTTTATTCTGTGATTGTGATAATGTGTGAAGTGTGCAGCTTAACTGGAAAGTGGTTTAATTTATATGTTGCTGTGTTGTTTTAAATTATATTTGAATCAGTTTGTTTCAGTCTAGTGATACTGATACAAATGCCAGCCAAATAACCTAGCAAATAACTGTTTTATTAGCTGTTGGATACTAGCGTTTGGCCGAGAGTAGTTTGAGTTGGAGTAGTTATATGAGCTCAGAGAGGCTCTGTGTTGTGGTCTGGTATAGCTATATGGGAATGGAGATTTGGAGGTGTTAGTTTAAGACTGCTTTCATATTGTGTCTACCCGTGTTTCCTAGGAGGGACACAGAGTGTGTAGTTGTGTGCTCATGAATGTGTTTTCTGTATTGGCATATCTGCTGGGTACCCGATACGTGTATCTACTATGTCTGTTTTGTGAGATGATGTGTAATATTACATTGGATGCTGAGTATGAGTTATATGGTTTGAAATGAATTGGTGTGTTATGTGTTTCATGTATTTTATTGTCCATTGTGTAGGAGTTTAACTAGCAGAGTGATTTGCATATCATTAACGCAAGCATTTAGTGTTTTTACAAAAGGTGAAATGCTGTCCAGCCGGCTGGAATGAAACAATTGTATGCTATCGTTCCTGGAGCAAGAAAAGCACTTGTTACATCCCACGTGAAAATGGCCCCGCAAACTTCTGCTGTTCAAATCGTGGGTCCACGTTTCCATTTGCAAATTGATTAATCCTAAAAGTCATTCTTTTACTGATAAAAAGGATTGAATGGACAAGATGTCTCTCCCTCATAAAGGAGTTCTAATAGGGGAGTATTGTCCAGCTCAGAGTTAACTCTACTTTTAAAGTATATTGCATTGTTTGTGTCAAAGTAAGATTCATCTAGAATGCCTCGTTGATTATGGGGTAATAATAAAATGGTATTTTTATTGGAGATTAGACAATTTTGGAAATGTATAAGTGAGTTAATCTTAATCTTCTAAACTACTGTATTATATTTGTATGGGTAAAGTGAAAGCATTTTGCAGATCCAGAAGAGGATAAATAAATAATATAATAATCTCACTAGGAGACAAATTATGCAAAGAGGCTATCCAAAGTATGCACTAATGGGTTAAACTTGTTTTCTTAAGAAGTGTATAACATATAGTTTTGTGGTTAGACTTTTGATACTCAATTTGAAATATATCCCAACTACATCCTTGCACGGCCCCAGGTACAGGAAGCAATATGTGTTTTAAAAATATTTGCAAAGTCTTAGTGTTTTCAATATATTATAACAATGGAAAAGTACCTAACCGCATGTCTGCATTATGCTCATGACACAGACTGTCAGTATTGCAAGCCCTATATGAAGGCTATGCTTTCATTGTTGATGTATATACCCCTAGACAACCTTGCTTTACATACACAATTTAACTATCCATTAAACCTTTAAAAGCTTATTAATATTATATCTGTGTGGTACACAAAGAGGGGATGTGAGTTCGGTAATCCCATCCTGCATATGGAATATGCTTCCTCCTTGTTCACTTTTGTTCCTTGCTGGTCTGTGACTGGTGAAAGGGTTAATGTTGTAATGGACTCTAATCCCCTCGGTTCTCGATCCCTCGGTCACCATAATCAATGTTGATGGAGAATCATTTGTAAGCAATAACACACGGACAACAGCTTTACAAGACTCTCAAATGAGTGTATTCCAGAGCTGGCTTTTATACATAGTTTGCTTACATTAGCCATGGTATATGCAAATACAGTACAGACTATAAGATTTATTACTTCCTTGTATTACGTTATTCTGACAATGGAAAGATAAGCTTTTGCATACGTCTGGAAAAGAATATCCTTAAAATCGGAATGGGCAAGACATCCTGAAATTTAGCATTGTCTTACATCCTATAGAAGAAATACCTTAGTCTGTCACAGTCAGCATATTGACTTTAAGTATTCAATATTCCTTCAGTCAGCAATAATCATATTATAAACCTTATAAAAGCATAAAATACATATAAACAAGTTAACTATTTAATATTCTTACATTCCCCTCTTTGAGCAATAAAACAATTGCTCATCTTATCGATAAAATCCTACCAGGACAGAGAAACTTCCACATGGTATTTTCAGGGGTGCTAGTCACTCCCTGCGGGACTTTCATTAATTTCTTCACCTCGATTCCCATGTGGTAATTCCTAAGGCCCAGTTTAAAGATGGGTTGATACTCTACAGTGGCAGAGAGGAGAATTTCTAATTGTTTCTGTTCTGCATTATGGATTCATTTCTGTACTCACTTCCTCAATGTACAAGTAAGGTGACAGTTATATAAAACCATACACAATAAAATCAGGACTATAATAACAAAAGGATAGAAGAATGATTTCATTATCTGGGATCCAGTAGGGGACCAACCAGTGAAGCATCGTACCAATGATGGGCTAAATCATTCTGAATTTGTGAACTCACCTTAAGGAGTTCTCCTTTTAGGATATGTGTGGCTATCTGTGTATGTTATCTTTGGGAAAAATATAGTCCCCTGTGTATGTGGGTGCCCACCAGGTTAAATTCTTGGCAAAAAGATCATAAACTGGTACTGGTAATGTGTTAAATTGACAAGCTAATTTAACATCCTTTGATGATGTATGATATAATGTAAAATAGCATGAGCATGAAAAATGTGAAACATTACCAGTTAACCATCCATTGCATTTAGTGGATTGGGGTTTTAGAAGTAACCATTCATTATCTGTGAGGTTACACATTCCTCTAATCTTCTCTAGTTTAGGAATCATTAGTGTGTTTTCTAATGCCAATCCTTGTTGTTGTATCCATAAATACCTGATGGCACAGGTACTCCAGTTACTTAGACCTGTAGTGAATTTCATAGTTGCAACAGTTAAATTATCTAAATAATTATACATTGATTTATCTAAATCCAATCCTATAACCTGTGATTTAACAACAATTGGAGCCCAATTTGCAGTAGCATGAAAACCAGTCCCTATATGCATGCTGGCTGTATTTAACTTATTCTTGAGGGTCTCCATATCTATAACTATTTAGTATACCCATAGTGGTTCCAGCACCTCCTAACAGTGTGTCATACCATTCCCTTTTCTGCCTTTGTTTGTTGTATTACATAATGTTACAACAAGAGTAGTGATTTTTAATGACACATGTACAGCTTGTAAGAAGGCAGTTGTATTAACACATGTGGACGGAATAGGTGTGTGTGTGTCGTGGTTGACTTTTGGTTCTATGGTAGAGGATGAAGGACAGTAATAAGGTGTAAAAATATAAGGTAGTGTATAGTTCTCAATTGTAGTGTTGTTCATATTGACTAACATTTGTCCCCTTCTCCAATTAATGATACCAGTTATATAATCATTATTAAAAGTAATAAGGCCTGTCTGTTTACATTGATATGCAACCTTAACTGTGCACATTTCTGCGTTATAAGATCTAACAATTTTCTGTGAACCTTCAAACAAACATAATGCATCGGTTTCATTAGCTGTAGACACATTTCATATGGGTAACTGGTACTTATAAGGGTTACTATTTGTCCAATTCATCCAAATGCGTTCAGTGAATGAATGATTGCATATTACATGCTGATAGAAAGGTGGTGGAGAAAGGTTCTTGAGGGGGCGTGTGTGACGAATGCTAGATGAGGGGCTAAGGCCTAATTGGGCTGGGGGTATTGAAGAATTGTTCATCATGTCAGAGTCTTTTTCCAGAACTTGCCATTGACTTGTACTCATAATGGCATTCAAGGAACAATATCAGAGGGAGTATAACAACTCCAGAAAGCATAGCACACAACATAATCTTGGTCTCAGGTACGTATGATCCTCTCAATCTACGATATGGTGTAAAAGCCATGATGCTTCGCTGAGGAGAAATTCTTCTGTTTCCGAGCGAGGAGTGGTGTTGTCTTCCTTGGTTCCCCTCTTTGGACACAGCTTCACTCGGGATGCGTGAATCCAGATGTCATGGGAATCTGTGAGGACAGCGGTTCTGGTTACAGCAATCACAGTAGCAGGTGGTCCAAAAGGGTATCCTCCTTTCTTGGTCCTGTTCAGCTGACGGATATACACCTTGTCACCGGGCTGGTATGAATGAGTAGGTTCCTGTGAAGGTAAGGGAAAACTGCGAAGAAACATTGTCATACATACCATTCGGTTTTATCAACAATTCCTGTACATATTGTTCTTGTATAAGCTGTAAATCCCCCGACATTATAACAAGCGGTTCCCTGGCCCAGGGTGTGGGAAAAGGTCGTCCCATCAAAATCTCAAATGGAGATAATTTAGTCACCTTGTGAGGAATCACTCTTATCTCAGCTAAAATAGCTGGTAGATATCTAGTCCAATTTACCCATGTTCCTGGGTAAATTCTGGGCTTTTCCTTAATAGTCCTATTCATCCTTTCAACTACCCCTGTATTCTGTGGATGATAAGGTATATGAAACTGCCAGGTAACTTGCAAGAATTTAGCAAGTTCCTGGGCAACCTTACTGGCAAAAACCGGGCCATTATCAGAGCCAATCTGCAGAGGGCAGCCATACCTGGGAATAATTTCAGTAACAATAATCTTCACTAGCATCTTCCCTAGATGTCACAAAGGCCTCATGCCATCTACTAAACTGATTAACTATGACCAGTAAGTATTGCTGTTTCTTACCAATTTTGGATACATGAATAAAATCAATCTGTAAGTGTGTAAAAAGAGCAGTGTTCACACGATCTTACAAAAGACTGTACATGCTGCCTGAGATTCCTAATATAAAATGAATTCATGAGGAATTGAATGGTGCTTGCTATGTGCCTGACTGATGAAAATAAATCAGCTTGCTTCAAGTATGCCTATTCTTCAAGTATGCCTATTCTCCCCTCTTTAGAGAACAGATCATTTTGATCTTTCTCTAAACCTTGTTTAATCCAAAAGACAGATTCTGGGTATTTAAAAAAAAAAAAGAATCTCATAACCACTGAAGCGCTGGGCTGTCATGTGTTGTGTGGTGAGATTTGTCAGCTGAGTGACCTGGTGACTGGCATGAAGTATTGTAGGATGCCCTAGTGTGATAGTAGTAGCAGTTTCAACAGCCATTGCACATGCTATCAATGCTCTGAGACACGCCGGCATACCCTGTACCGGAGCTCGAACTACTTTGGAAAAGAATGCTATGGGACGCATACCGCCTCCTTGCTCTTGTGCACAGACCGCGGCCATGGTTTTACAATTGTCCCAAGCATACAAATGAAATGGTTTACAATACACAGGTAGTCCTAAAGCCTGGGCTTGCACAATAACAACTGTAAGGGCAATATATGCAGCTAGCATGTCTGGTGACCAGCAGACATTTTCAGGGCTGTCAGAACGTACAGCCTCCCTTAGGATTGAGTTATAATGGGAGCATTCAGGGATCCATTGGCGGCAGTAATTAATCATGCCGAGGAAGGTGAGCAACTCCTTCCGAGTAGTGGGTGTAGGAATCCTCTGAATGACCTCAATACGTTTTGGACTCAATTGTCTGGTGCCTAAAGCCAGAACAAAACCTAAGTATTCAACCTTTGATTTACACAATTGCATTTTATGTTTAACAACCTTGTGACCTACAGTTGCTGACAGTATCCACAGTGCTTGCCTCATAGCTAGGGCTACATAACAACAAATCATCAACATTTTGCAAAAAGGACGGAACCATGACCGGTGGTCCATGTTTTTTAGAGTATGTTGGAGTACCAACGAATAAACAGCTGGGGAATCCACATAGCCTTGGGTAAGCGTGTCCAGGTAAACTGACAGCCTTCAAAAAGTAAAAACCATAAGTAGCTGTGTCTCTTGATCAATAGGTATAGAAAAAAATGCATTACTTAAATCAATGACAGTGAAGCAAGTGGCATCATGTGGAATGGCTGTAATGAGGGATGTCACATCAGGGACAATGGGTGAAATGGGCACAATTAAACTATTCAGGGCTCTAAAGTCCTGAACTAAGCGATATGCTGGCCAGTGGTGTTGGGAGTGGGTCTGGTGTTGTTCTTGCCTACCGGGCATATTTTGAGAATTGTGGGGTTGTTGGGGTGTGTGGGGTTTCCTGGGGTGTGGACACTCATTCCTCCAGTGGCCATATTGGCCACAGTTGAAACAAGTGTTCCTGTCTATTCCTCCTTGGTTACCCCTGCCCCTATAACCCTGATTTCCCTGTCTCCATCCCCTTGCCCCTCTTTGACCACCCCTTCCGCGGGCTTTATGTGCTCCATCCCATCCTTGCTCTCAGCCTGTGTAGCTGGACATATGTTGCAATCCCTGAGCATAATAAGCAACCTTACTTTCCTAAACCTTTTCTTAATTCAAAACAACCTGCATTTTCCTTTTCTATAACCTTGGTAAGAAAATCTGAGCTATCCAAATTGGCCCAGTCTGATCAATTGTTTCACAAGCAAAGAATACTGTGGCAACATATTACCAAGGCATGACTGTATTTTAAAGAGATCTATATCATCTCCAGACATCAAACCTGCCTCATCCTTCCAACACTTGTAAAATTTCTTTACAAAAATCATATTACCAATCTCTTCCTTTGCATCTTGCTTATATGCCAAAGCAGTGAATATAGACTGCTTATTCTACCATAATCCCAACATTTCAGCTTCCACCTTGTTCCAAATTTTAGCACATCTTACTGAAGTACTAAGCTCATAATCACCAATTCATTTCAAACCATATAACTCATACTCAGCATCCAATGTAATATTAGTCATCTCACAAAACAATATCTTTGTAGAAACACATAATGGGTACCCAGCAGATATGCCAATACAGAAATCACATTTATGGGCACACAACTACACACTCTGTCTCCCTCCTAGGAAACATGGATAGACACAATATAAAAGCAATCTTAAACTAACACCTCCAAATCTCCAACTATTCTTGGCCAAAACGCTAGTATTCAACAACTAATAAAACAGTTATTTGCTAGGTTATTTGGCTGTCATTCTTATCAGTATCACTAGACTGTGACAAACTGATTCACATATAATTTAAAACAATACAGCAACATAAATTAAACCACTTTCAAGTTAAACTGCACACTTCACACATTATCACAGTCACCATTTACACAGAATAAACAGTTAACAGCTGTATTCAGAACATATTATTGGAAAGTATACCAATTTTAGTTTAGATTTATTTTAGGGATTCTTATGTGTACATTTTCTTAATTAACTTCATTACTTTAATCTACTATAGTATTATATTTAAAGAAAGGATCCATTTATATAGCGCGCTCATAACTCAACTATTTGTATAAAACTACCATTAACTAATCTGAGATGATGCTGCATCAACTTAAATCTTACAGAAATTTTTTGCAAACATCTGGACCAGATTAAACAGACATGGTTTCACCTGAATCTTTCAGAACTCTCAGAGACTTAAAAAATTTATACTATACCATGTTTTAAAGGCATGGCAAACCTTTAGACCGGTCAGTCTCCAAGAGCCCTTAGTAACACAGGTAAAAACCTTTTGTCCATGATGTCTGATTCAGGCTATATACCACAATTTAAAAGAACACATAATGTGAGACATAGAAGACACAAGCAGTAGTTATTACACTGGATCATTTAAAAGGAATCTGTTGCAATAAAAAGGTTAGTTTACAGTGCAAAATAAAGCATGTGTTGGACCGCTGAAAATGTAAATGTTGCTCTCTTATTTTCAAACAAAAATCATATTTACAGTATGGATCCTTTGCAACAAACACACAGGGCAGGGAAGATGTGCTGATTGGTGTTTCTATACAATTAATCCCATATGGGGAATTAACTTTCAAATACTAATGAAGTGACTTTTTGTCTCAGTTATAAAATATACTGAGCTCATCATGCAAACAATGCAACACATTTACACTATCCCACTCTCATAATAAGTGTAGTGGGCTTATAGTATTTTTAAAGCAACAATCATTCCAGGCACACAGTTCCCATGTGAAATAACTTACAATAAAACAGAGTAATAAACTTATACTTCTATGCGACAGAAAGAATAAAGCAAAAAGATTTAAGTAGGTCTATCAGGTACAACCTATGAGTCATTTCTTTTCTAATATACAGTACTGCTATCTTGCAGAAAGATAAGTCCTGCGCTCACTCCCATCACTACTGGGCAGCAGCAAGGACTACAGTACACATCAGCCCCAATATATGGTAAAAACCAAAGAAAAACAAGTTACCTGCGTTCTCTCCTTAAGCCCTATGTATTTTTAAAACCTTAATTTGTTTAAAAGTACTGCTATCTTATATATACACATATACATATACACACACATATATACATACACACACATATATATACATATACACACACATATATACACATACACACACATATACATGTACATATATTGGTCACTCAGGACATGAACTCACATTTCCCATACTGCTGACTCAGAGTGGGGACACTACTAACTTACCAAAGTGTGTCCCCAATATAGACAAACAATCACCCACAAAAACACTTAAGACAAACAAAGGTGACCGGGAGAAAGAGAAGTTTGGGTTATACTTAAAGATCTACAAACCATGCTGCTCAGAACACCTATAGACTTAATAAACCGGAGACCTCTTATGGTCTCAAAAACCTGTATCTACCTGAGATACCCTGTATCTATCTTAGATACTAACCTGGGTTACCAAAACCCTATAATAAACCGGAGACCTCTTATGGTCTCAAAAACCTGTATCTATCTTAGATACTAACCTGGGTTACCAAAACCCTATATATTTAGACCAAATGTCTAATAAACCGGAGACCTCTTATAGTCTCAATATAACTAGAGTCCTTACACCTTTCCTATCTACTGGATACAGACTTACTGAACCAAACTGGGGTCATAGACAATCAGCGTCAAATAAGACACAAAAAGGCTACTCACCGCAAATGGTTTTGCTGATCCACTTCATCTATCCCACTTCTAGACACCAAGCTGAAAGGGTTAATGTTGTAATGGACTCTAATCCCCTCGGTTCTCGATCCCTCGGTCACCATAATCAACGTTGATGGAGAATCATTTGTAAGCAATAACACACGGACAACAGCTTTACAAGACTCTCAAATGAGTGTATTCCAGAGCTGGCTTTTATACATAGTTTGCTTACATTAGCCATGGTATATGCAAATACAGTACAGACTATAAGATTTATTACTTCCTTGTATTACGTTATTCTGACAATGGAAAGATAAGCTTTTGCATACGTCTGGAAAAGAATATCCTTAAAATCGGAATGGGCAAGACATCCTGAAATTTAGCATTGTCTTACATCCTATAGAAGAAATACCTTAGTCTGTCACAGTCAGCATATTGACTTTAAGTATTCAATATTCCTTCAGTCAGCAATAATCATATTATAAACCTTATAAAAGCATAAAATACATATAAACAAGTTAACTATTTAATATTCTTACAACTGGCCCTTTTTGACCCCAAATGAATTTCTTGGGAAGATTCATGAGAAAGATACAGCAGGTTGTTTTGATAGAAAGAAAGAAGGAAAAGGTATGTTGTAGCAGTCACAAGGACTGTGATCCTAAGCAGGCGAGACAAAGAAATTTGGGACGTGATAGGAGATTGAATCAGAAAAGTTTTAAAGGCAAAGGTAGAGGATTTGGTCAAAGTTTCTAACTTTTGTAGAGGTAGCAACTTCAGTATTGGTGGAACACACAGTTCTAATTGTGGATAGCAGGGTCACTGGAAAAATGAGTGCCCAAATCCACCCCCACAGATTCCTCAATACCAACCACAAAACCCACACCCAACAATCCCAGCCTAATACACAGATGGTTCATGTTTTTAATATTTTATATAGGTTTAGGTGTTAATCCAAGAGTATTGAATTATTTGGGATTATTAAAGTAATTAATTTTGAGTATCAAATCAAGGTTCAAGTTTAGGAACAAAGTTTTATTGGGAATGTATATGCAAATGTTAGTGTTTTAACATTCATCCTAACAAGCATTTCTATAGAGTGAGTGCTTCTCTCATCCATACAAAGGCATTCCAAAGGGATATTATGTAAAACTTCATAGAAGACAGATTGCATAAAATATAAGCAAATGTAAGAGAAGTACATGTTACACAAATTAAGGGTTTAACCTTAATCTCTAATTTAAGTTTTAGCCTAGGTAATTAATTAATGTTGTATTGATCCTTGTGTTTGTATGATTGTAGAGACCGTCCTGGAGTGTTTGTGCCGCCTGATTTCTGGGACTACACACCAATCTCTCTGGCTGACCATGCAATAAGTATTTTGCAATTACATCTGTTTGGTCATAATCCATGCAGGCCGAAGAAACTGAGATACTTATGAGGACATAAACTTTGCACGCAAGAACCTGGAAAGTCCTGAAGGTGCAGTGCTATCTAATACCGCTGGTTCTGTAATAACCCTTTCAACCATTGGGGTGTTGCACAGAGCATTGTGGTGAAAATCCAGATAACAAAAGAAGAACTATGTGGAAGCTGACATTGTCTTGTTGTCAGCCATATTGCTACCCTTAGCCATTTTATGGAACAAAATGTCTGGTGTCTAAACTGATTTCTTTATACTCTGTGAAAGACTTATTCTATTTTTCTGAACTATTGAACTATTTTTTATTTTTATTTTTATTTTTGTAGAGTTAGCCGGAGAGAGAGAGGAAGTGTTAGCTGACCCAGGGATTATGTGTGTTTTTGATATATGTTGAATGTGCCAAGGATGGATTCCCATGTTTTGAGGAACTGCGTGAGGATATGACTGGTTTTGACTGGACCTTTGGAATAGGGAAATGGTTAAAAGATATAGGACGCAAGGTCCTGGTTATTATTGTCAGAATTTCAAGCTAGATTATAATTTATCTCATGAATTAATATGTAAGAAGTGTTTCCCAATTCCTCCTAATACCCGAGCTATGTACTCACAGGTGCAGGTATTATAAGTCACAAGTGGTGTCAACTGTGAGGGGATGACATGTCTAACACGATCGCGGCCCCCACTCAGGTTTTCCCCAGATGTGCTTTTTCCTCAAATATGAGTTTTTGCCACTGGGGTTTTTTGCCTGGCCCCAGATCATCGGGTGGACTGGTAATCCTAGACCCCGGTCCTTGAACGGGGGATAGGTATTATTCCCACTTTGACTATATGCGCCCACTTCCGTGGACAAAGGAGGAAAATAACTGTTGGGAATAATACACTTTGCCCATATTTACCCAGGGCTTACAATACAGATGACAGGCTGGTTAGTCTGTTTAAAATTGGTTAACATGTCAGCTATTTGCAATAATATATTTGCTATAAGCCCAAGTTCCCTTTTGTCTTAAACATCCATTTTCTATATATCTGTCTGTAAAAGTATTAAGTGTCTTTTTTCCTGCTGAGTTTCTGTTTCTTGTAGACCACATGATTGCTTGGGAATACCATAATGTGGAAGTGTCTCTGTCCTGGGAAGATTTTAACCGATAAGATGAGCAATGTATTGCTCAAAGAGGGGGATGAAAGCTGAAATAGTTAACTTTCCTTGTTCATATGTATTTTATGCTTAGATAAGGTTTATAATCATTAGTACTGACTGTAAGGATATGAAATAGTTAAACTCTTTCTTGCTTTAAAATAATGTTTGAAATAATTATGCTGACTTTGGCAGATGTATTTTGTACCAAGGTCTTTCGTATACAGGATGTATGACCTTCTTTGACCTTAGGATGTTCCTGTCTCGTCTTTATCCAAATGCTTATCTTTTTCATGTCCGACAAGTATGTACTATTAACTACAAGGACACTATAGATCTCACGGCTTGCATGACAACCTGTGTATAAATGCTAGCCCTGAAAATACACTCATTGAGAACTTGTTAAGCACTCTTTCGTGTCTTTGTCTTAATTTGCTAAACAAGAACTCCCATCAATTGATGTGGTGATCGGAGGATCGAGAATCGAGGGGAGTTGAGTCCAGAACAGCAATTATCCTTTCAGTTCCTGCAGACACCCCCAAGCTCAGATAATCATACTGGGCTCAGGTGATAAGGAACCAATGAGGAGAACAACCTCCAAACAGCAATCAGACGTATTCCAACAAAGCCTGTGTAAACTAACCCAGATTGTAGCAACAAGGAGTAATATTGGGACGTTTAAAATTCCCACTAATAATCAATAACCTCATATAATAAAACAGTATTAACTAAATAGTATTAAAGACAATCGGATTAAATAAACAGTATTAAATAATACAGTAATATAATATGTAAAAAACGATCCCACAGTTAAGGAAACGTGGGGACCTGATGTCACTTAACTGAGGGAGCAGCAAAGAAAGAGGAATTGGATGGTTGACAGAGCCTATGCTCTGTCTGCTGGAGAGTGGAATCCGATTGGCTGTTCCTGTTACTAAGATACTCATCTCAGACTGTTTATTGTTACTACTGGTTATGTTTAAAAAAAAATTCTTTGCTGCTGAGGGAAAAAAAGAAAGAGTGCAGCATAATAGGAGCCTTCGTGTTTTAATAAAATCACTGGAGCATGGCCATTGGTGGACAGACATTGTGGGCGTGTCATTATTGATACTCATAGAGAGTCCCTGGAGAATGGCCATTGGTGGACAGACATTGTGGGCGTGTCATTACTGATTCTCATAGAGAATCACTGGAGAATGGCCATTGGTGGACAGACATTGTGGGCGTGTCATTACTGATTCTCATAGAGAATGACTGGAGCATGGCCATTGGTGGACAGTCGTTGTGGGCGTGTCATTACTGATTCTCATAGAGAATCACTGGAGCATGGTCATTGGTGGACAGTCGTAGTGGGCATGTCATTATTGATTCTCATAGAGAGTCCCTGTAGAATGGCCATTGGTGGACAGACATTGTGGGCGTGTCATTACTGATTCTCCTATAGAATCACCGGAGCATGGCCATTGGTGGACAGACATTGTGGGCGTGTCATTACTGATTCTCATAGAGAATCACTGGAGCATGGCCATTGGTGGACAGACATTGTGGGCATGTCATTACTGATTATCATAGAGAATGACTGGAGCATGGCCATTGGTGGACAGTCGTTGTGGGCGTGTCATTACTGATTCTCATAGAGAATCACTGGAGCATGGCCATTGGTGGACAGACATTGTGGGCGTGTCATTACTGATTCTCATAGAGAATCACTGGAGCATGGTCATTGGTGGACAGTCGTTGTGGGCGTGTCATTACTGATTCTCATAGAGAGTCCCTGGAGAATGGCCATTGGTGGACAGACATTGTGGGCGTGTCATTACTGATTCTCCTATAGAATCACCGGAGCATGGTCATTGGTGGACAGACATTATGGGCGTGTCATTACTGATTCTCATAGAGAATCACTGGAGCATGGCCACACTGAACTTGACAAATCATTTCTTTTCGTTCAGAAACACAGAATTCTACAGGATATCTTTCTAAGCTGTAATATTATGATACGCATATAACAAAACTAAAAGGCTAATCTTGAATTATGAAAAACTGTCCCAGACCATTGCTTTATCTCTACGTAACCTTAAAGTTGTCATATTGCAATCAGGATGATGCGGAATATGCCATAATCCGCGTCCTCTGCCCTTTTAAATGCTGGTGGGATGAAAGTCTGTGGGCCAGTCTTTATTTCCCCCAAATAAGCCCAAAACATGAGTTATAAGCTTGATCCTCTCTGCCTGCACCCATTGTTTTAATGTCTTATCCTAAAATATTATCTCACTAATTGCAATAATTATCTTTAAGGGTGCGCACCCTATTCTGAACCCTAACCAATAAATTGAATCCCAAGCATCTTTAATTCCTTGCCTTTTCCTCTATTACAAATTCTAACCCCTAAATACAAACCTAATCTACTCTCATAAATTCCCAACCTTAATCCTAAAATCCTTGCCATTGTAAATCCTGCACCGTAGTGGTCAAGTATGTGTAGGTGAGCAATTTGACTTTGATGCATAAGACCATGTTCCATGTCAATATAACCAACTGCCTATTATTGTTGATGGTTGATTCATTCTTATGACCCAGAGAGCAAAGGCAGCAAGCTTCACTTCACTCCATCCAACTTGTTAAATTCATTTACAGAATGATAAACATGGTCTCACAATGCGCAGCCGTGGAATTCCATTTCACAATGTTCTAACAAGCAGTTCTTGGGCCGGCATTGTTTCCGGAGTCAATATGAAACCCAGCAGAGAGTGCTGAAACCCAAGACACACAATGTTAACGTCATGCTCATGAGCACCTGGTGGTCCCAGCCTGAGAGATTCTGTGGGTTACCACTTCACAAGAAAATTAAATGTTCTAATTCACAGTTATCTCACTTAGTACTGGGCAGGGCAGATACTGGACAGAGCGACCTAATGGATAGGTGGCATTCTACATCAGACTAAATATTTAATGAACTATATAGTACAAGCCATTCTACTGCAGATACCTGCATGCAGTGATTATTGTGTGCTAGAGTTGTACACAGCAGGATGTTTCACCTCAGACAAATGTGAAGGCTTGGCCTGCAGTTGTGGGAGGGGCATGTTACCTACTTAAACCCCCTCCTCACCTTCCTCAGTCCCGTTTCGTTTTTTGGCGATTTGCATGTCGGGTCGTCATTCCTCTCCTTTCCTGTTCCTCGTGGCTTCATTGTCCTGGCCTGCCGTTTCCCGCTGCTCGTTGGTCCGCGGTCCTCCTGGGCTCTGCTCTGGTAGTCCAAACTTCGGGTCTCCTTTTTTGTTTGCAAGTTTTTCTTGGGTCTCTTGGGGAGGGGGGGAGTCAGGGGGGCGCGCGGCTCTGCTGGCGGCTCAGCTTGCCGCGCCTCTCTTTCAGGTGTTCTTGGCTGTCAGCCCCCTCGCTGCCGGCGGCACTGTCGCAAGTTTTGTATCTGCACTCACCGGCGGCCGCACAAGCGTTGTGTCGGGTGCAGTTCTGGGTTGAGGTAGGTAGGTATGAAGAGTCCTTAAATCAGATTTTAGGCTGGCCCTGCCAGGCAAATATCTCTGGCAACTATTTTGTTACACAGTACAGACTCACAGACTAGGTAATAGAGTTTACTATACCCCCATCTTCCAATACGGTTTTAAAACAGGTAGCAATATATCGGTAGCATATCTGCAAGTTTAATTCATTTGCATATTTCTTTTTTAGAATCCATACTGGAGCCATTTCAGATTATATTTTTATTTAATATCCAGCTACCCAAGAGGGATTACCTAGATTACAGGCATTTCCAAAACATCTGGAGCCTATAGTATCTATTTTCAGTGAGAAATCCTTTTCTCTCCCCTGCCTTAAGTGGCTTCTGTGAGATCATTTGCCATGCCTTTTAATTCACTGAAGCAGCGACAAGGAGAAAGTTTGTGGGGGTTTGTTTCCTAAACCAAGCATTGCAGATAATGGAGGGAAACTGCATATGTACGTTTCACTCTTTTCGTGTCCCTGAGGATAAGCTCGGTTAGATGGCGCATGTCGTTATATTTATATATTTTATTTATTTTTTCCCTTTTCCCGCGTGCTTCCATATCAACCTTTACACCTGGACTCCGACGGGCTCACTCTGCCCTCCAGTCGCGGTTGCCACTACGTTCTTTCTCGTTCCCCGCCCCCTTTTCTCTTCTTTCACACAGTACATCCTCTCTCTCACTCTTTGCCCTCCCCTCTTAGTTAGCTGTTGCTGGCTGTCAGGGTCCTAGGTGTCCACTAGCTGTAATTCCCCTGGCTCCTTTGCCTAGGTTAGTGGTCCTGCGAGGCCAACACCCATCCTCGCACTCTGAGGTACTACGCCCCTCAGGCCAACTCATAGTTAGTCGCCTCGCACTGCAGCATAGAGAGGGCCTCACCTGTCACTCCCACTCTATCTTATGTTTAACTGTCACCGAGAGGCCGACACCCCGCCACAACGTTCAGTGGCCACGCTATCCCCTCGGGCCAACTCATAGATAGAGCCTCTCACGCCGCTTGGCATCTAGCAGGGCCTCACCTGTCACCAAACCTAGTTTTTAATTGTTTCGCCTTTTGGCATTAGCTAGTATGCCAGCACGCACGCACACTCTTTCACGCTCACGCGCATTTTGGGTCGCTTGGGCGCGGTTCTTCGTCTCTTTTCTAGCAGGTCTCCGCTGCAAGCCGTGGTATTTTTTATTTTACTTATTTATTTTTTATTTATTTATTTATTTATTTATTCCCCGTCCGGGCTCTCTCGCTGGGTCTGGTTCTCATCACCCTGTGGAGTTTCGGCTACGCCTACCTTATTTTCAGGTCCTGGGCGCTTCCTCGCTTACTGCGGTTCTCGAGAGTCAGCTTATTCCCCCCCCTCACGGCAGCCTTCCGGTAAAGCTGTTCTCTCAGTGTCTGTCCACCTACACGGGTGACGCTGCTGTCGGCTATGGGGCGGTATTGGATGGCAGTTTGGGGTAACTGGCATCTGCCGCTTTGGCTGGATCCGAACCAGTCTTCCCGCACATCTTTCGTATGATCAGTCCTGTGATGTGGCCCTGCCGATGGCCTCTCCCGCAGCCGCTACTATTCCCCGCGTTTCTGGATTTGCTCGGGGGCTGCCAGCCTTGTAAGCTCGTGGTTGCCATCTTTCACGTCTGGCTCTCGTCTTTCTAGCGCTCGCGGTGCATGTGTTCGGACCTTCTTCCCCTGCGAGGCTCCTGTCTCACATATAACGTTTACTGTTTCTGTTGATAGGTTGTCCGTGATTAACTTTCGCTTCTTTTTGCCACCTCTTACTTGCATCAACTCTACCTATCCAGTCTACAACTTCACATGTTGTACAGGTTTCTAGTCACACGCAGTTTCATGTCATCATACCTCATGGTTTATTACCATACTCAATGGTTCAGGTTATGGGAATGTTAAATCTCCTGATTTACCATCAACATCCAAGTTTTGCAATCACTATCAGACCTATTTAATACTTGTCATCACGACCGGGCATCAATTTTCAATGTAGGGCGATATCTGCTTGATCCAAGGATAAATCCGACTGCCATTCTGGGGTCAAGAAGGAATTTTTCCCTAGCTTGTTGCAAATTGGAAAGCGCATCAATCTGGGTTTTTTGCCTTCTTTTGGATCAACCGTTTATTCACAGTTGTGAAGTAGGCCGGAATTGGGGGATGCTGGTCTTTTTCAGCTAGGTAACTATGTAGTCCAGTTGTCAAGACGCTATACAGTTTCTCGTGGTCCCACAGTCACCACGTCATCTTGCAGCATTGTCTCAGGAAATCTCACCTATTCATGCAGTCTATTGATTACCTTCTCTCCCTCACACTTAGTCTACGCTAGATGGCCATCATGTTTTATATTCCTTACTTCCCCTTGCACAAGTTAGAGGGCCGTTCAAAGCACCGGGCACCTAATTACTCGCTTAGCTGTTACCATACAGTTAGGCTATATATGATAGGTTGTTGCTTGCTTTTAAACAGGTATCCTTTTTGCCCTCTTTTATTACAGGCCTACCACGACGTCGGTTCCGGCACACCACAACCGACTTATTCCCCCCTTTATTTTATATTTCCTTCACGGCCTTATTTGCCCCTCACACAAATGTGAAGGCTTGGCCTGCAGTTGTGGGAGGGGCATGTTACCTACTTAAACCCCCTCCTCACCTTCCTCAGTCCTGTTTCGTTTTGGCGATTTGCATGTCCCCACCCTCCACTCCCTTTATTTATATCACACCTCATGGGTGGGCCCTCTTTTATTACAGGCCTACCACGACGTCGGTTCCGGCACACCACAACCGACTTATTCCCCCCTTTATTTTGTATTTCCTTTACGGCCTTATTTGCCCCTCACACAACTAACTTTTCCCAAAAATTAAAATTTTGTTCAGTACGCCCAGTACCCAGTAACCACTGCTTCAACCGGGAGACGAACTTGGTGCACCGAAAAAGTATATTTGATTAGAAATGACAGGGGGAGGGGGCTTGGTCCTGCAACAACATTCAGATCCATCCAAAGAGCTGCTAGGTGATAAGACATGTACTCTGTGAATATGCCATAACATCACAAAACTGTCCTATTACTTTTACATGTCGAGCAGAGTATGAAAACTAGCTAGAGATGCTCACTTACTACGATGAGTATACTCATACAGAGTACTGAGATTAGACACACATCAGAGGTAACTATAACAAACGTCTACCACATGGAAATGATAGCGAATACCCAGATTTGAAGATCATGCTTCCCAAGCACACCCGTTGCATCACAATTCTGCAGCTTTCCTCCCAAACTGCATCCCCAGGAAAAACGGTCAGTTACTTTCTCTGACAGTCAAGATACCACCCAAACTTCACTGCAATGCCAGAAAGCAAGTGTAATCACGATGCCCTTCATTTCAAAAATAACATGGTCATCACAATAAAATATATGATCAGAAACCACGTAGGAGTTCCTTCAGTATGGATAAATACTGCTAAAAACAGCATCAAGGACCAATATAAGTATGAAAGAGGGTCCGTATATCTAGGATCCGATGCTGCTGAAATGTCAACTATATTTAGTGTACACTTGCAAGCACCTTAAAAAATACAAAAAAGATACAAAGTCTGGTCTTCGTGCAAACTTGGCAAATGCCACACTACATCCCTGACACACACAGCATATCTCTGGCACACACAGCACATCCCTGACACACACAGCACATTCCTGGCCCACACAGCACATCCCTGACACACACAGCACATTCCTGACACACACAGCACATCCCTGACACACACAGCACATTCCTGGCACACACAGCACATTCCTGACACACACACAGCACATCCATGGCACATCCCTGGCACACACAGCACATCCCTGACACACACAGCACATTCCTGGCACACACAGCACATGCCTGACACACACAGCACATTCCTGGCACACACAGTACATTCCTGACACACACACAGCACATCCCTGGTACACACAGCACATTCCTGGCACACACAGCACATCCCTGACACACATACACACTACATCCCTGGCACACACAGCACATCCCTGGCACACACAGCACATCCCTGGCACACACAGTACATTCCTGACACACACAGCACATCCCTGGTACACACAGTACATTCCTGGCACACACAGCACATTCCTGGCACACACAGCACATCCCTGACACACATACACACTACATCCCTGGCACACACAGCACATCCCTGGCACACACAGTACATCCCCTGGTACACACAGTACATTCCTGACACACACAGCACATCCCTGGTACACACAGTACATTCCCTGACACACACAGCACATTCCTGGCACACACAGCACATCCCTGACACACATACACACCACATCCCTTGCACACACAGCACATCCCTGGCACACACACACATCCCTGACACACATACACACAGCACATCCCTGGCACACACAGCACATCCCTGACACACACACACATCCCTGACACACACAGCACATCCCTGGACACACACAGCACATCCCTGACACACACACACTACATCCCTGGCACACACAGCACATCCCTGACACACATACACACTACATCCCTGGCACACACAGCACATCCCTGGTACACACAGCACATCCCTGACACACACAGCACATCCCTGGCACACACAGTACATTCCTGACACACACAGCACATCCCTGGCACATCCCTGGTACACACAGTACATCCCTGGCACACACAGCACATTCCTGGCACACACAGCACATCCCTGACACACATACACACTACACCCCTGACACACACAGCACATCCCTGGCACACACAGCACATCCCTGACACACATACACACTACATCCCTGGCACACACAGCACATCCCTAAAACACATACACACTACATCCCTGGCACACACAGCACATCCCTGACACACACACACTACATCCCTGACACACACACTACATTTATGAGAACACACCGCACATCCCTGACACACACAGCAGTGGTGTATCCTGGTTTGGTGCTGCCCTCGGCAGGACAAAACTCAGACGCCCCCCTCCCCCGCGCCACCCCCACCCAACCCTTCCCACCCGCCCCACCTTCTAAATACACACACACACACAAACACTCAGACACACACACAGTCAGACACACACACACAGTCAGACACACACAGAGACACACACACACACAGTCAGACACACACACACAGTCAGACACAGTCAGACACACACACACAGTCAAACACAAACACACAGTCAGACACAAAAACACACAGTCAGACACAAACACACAGTCAGACACACACAGTCAGACACAAACACACACAGTCAGACACAAACACACAGTCAAACACACACACACTCACATTAACACTTTTTTTATTTAACACCCCCCCCCCCAGCCTCCTTACCTTTGGGAATGCTGGAGGGGTCTCTCTCTCCCTGGGGGTCCAGTGGCTGCCGGTTGGGCTGATGGGCTGGGCTGGGCGGGTGGCTGGCGAGGGAGCACTTCCGCTGAGCACTCAGCTCCCTCGCCCAGACCAGCATGTCTGTTAGCCATGAGGCTAACTAGGCATTTGCCCTGGGCATTTGGGGGTGGCATTTTTTGCCGCCTCCTGAAAAATGCCGCCCAAGGCAAATGCCTTGTTTTTCCTCGAGGCTAATACATCCCTGACACACAGTACATCCCTGGCACACACAGCACATCCCTGACACACACACACACTACATCCCTGACACACACACTACATTTATGAGAACACACCGCACATCCCTGACACACACAGTATATCCCTGGCACACACAGTACATTCCTGACACACACAGTACATTCCGAACACACACAGCACATCCCTGGCGCTCACAGTACATTCCTGGCACACACAGCACATCCTTGACACACACAGCACATCTCTGACACACACACTACATCCCTAACACACACAGTACATTCCTGACACACACCGCACATCCCTGACACACACACTACATCTCTGACACACACAGTACATCCCTGGCACACACACTACATCCCTGACACACACAGTACATTCTTGACACACACCGCACATCCCTGGAACACACAGTACATTCCTGACACACAGCACATCCCTAACACACACAGCACATCCCTAGAACACACTGTACATTCCTGACACACACAGCACATCCCTGGCACACACAGCACATCCCTGGTACATCCCATATACACACTATGGATCATTTACGTACACACTCAATCCCCTACACAAACACACAACATCCCTGACATACTCAGTACATCCCATATATACCGTATGGATACTTTACGCGCACACTAGATCTCCTACAGACACACAACCTACACACACAGCATTCCTGACACAAAGAGTACATCCCATATACACACTATGACTCCATTACGAACATGCTAGATCTACTACAGACACACACAGAGCATCCCTGACACACAACAGCTCACTCTACACATACACAATACAGTAGCACAATTAGCCACCAAATGCACGCATAGTACTCTCTCCTGGCCTTTTTGTTCTCTGGTATCCCACTTATGGAGACAACAGAGACAAGTCACAAGCAAACACAGCACAGCGCATGAAACATTTTAGGGGAGCCCTGTACATAGGCAACCCTGGAAGAGTAATGAAAAGACATGCTCACTTTGAGGGGAAGTGCCTGTTGTTGGTGATCATACAACATGCCCCCTGTCTGTCTCCACCCCCCTATGCCTAATTATGTACAACGCTCAGTGCTTCAACTAGTTTCGCCAGCCGAAAACTGGTCTTTCTCAAGATCTTGCATTGTGATCCTTAGAAACAAGCATCACATTTAACAATGTAAGAGTTTTAAATCTGGATGGCATTCAATAAAGCTACAGTATCTCACTTTGTATCTTTTTTGTATTTTGTAAGGTACACTTACACCGAATGTAGGAGACATTTCAGTATCATCGGATACTGGATAAACAGAAACCCTTTCATTGTAATATTGGCTCTTTATGTCGGTTTTAGCAGTATTTATCAATATGTAGAAGAACTCTTCCTTGCTTTTGATATTATATGTTATTGTGATAACCCTGTTACAATATTAAGGGGATAACCTCTAAGCCAAGCGTGTCAAACTCAAGGGCTCGCACCTTAAACAAGGTTTAAGTTTATGTGGGCCGCAAAAAAAACAAAAACTTAAAATTTCATAGAAACAAAGGTTTGTTTTGAAAAATACAGTTTAAAAAAAATCATCCCTCTCTACTAAACCCCAATCCCCTCTCTACTAAATCCCAGTTCCCCTCTCTACTAAATCCCAGTTCCCCCTCTACTAAATCCCAGTTCCCCCTCTACTAAATCCCAGTTCCCTCTCTACTAAATCCCACCCCCCTCTACTAAATCCCAGCCCCCCATATACTAATTCCCAGTCCCCCCTCTATACTAAATCCCAGTCCCCCTTTATACTAATTCCCAGCCCCCCCTTCTATACTAAATCCCAACCCCCCCTATACTAATTCCCAACCCCCCATACTAATTCCCAACCCCCCCTATACTAAATCCCAGTCCCCCCGCTACTTCCTGGCATTTTGTGTTACTGAAACTTGGAGAAGTTTCCATGTGTATAGCTGCTAACTTAAATCGATTGTTTTCAAGTATTTTTCGTAATAGAGTTGTAATCATTATTATCTTTTTGCTCTTCATTATTTTAGAGATTTGTCTGCATAATTCACTGCATATTGATTTCACACGCTGATAAGAATGTAGACAAAGTATTATCACATTACATAACGTAACATTTAATGTAGAGAATAACACAGCTGATGGGAATTGTATGTCTTTCTAAAGATAACCTAACCCATTAAGATGAATAAATATTCTCCCCACGTGGTTTATCTTATTTAGTGTGTGAATTTTTGCTTTTCTGCCATCTAGTGTTGAAGGTTATTAAAGCAGTCTGATTAAAAAAAAAATTACTATCAATACTCTGAAATGTATATTATTGAATAAAACATTGAAAATAACATAACTATGGAGAGACCTAGTTGTAGGAATAAGATGTGCGGATTTGTACTTTTAATTTCCCTTTTCACACCTCACAAATACATATTAGTTAAATATAGAGGATAAGTAGATATATTTAAAATAAATAAAAAAAGACAAAACAAGAACACAGTGAGGTGACACAAAGAATTATTGGAACAAATTGGACAGACCCAAACAAACTGGAGAAAACAAATGTTCATAAAAAAAAATAGTACATTTTGCAATCTAACTTCTTGGCCAAAGTCTGTTTGAGTTACTGTCTGAACCATTATGGCCGAAGGAGACAACTTGTCAGACAACCAGAAAAATCCAAGGTCCACCGTGAACATAATTAAAACACATCCACTAAGATAGCCAGACATATACTCACACGTCCACTAAGATAGCCAGACATATACTCCCAAATCCACTAAGATAGCCAGACATATACTCACAAATTTAAGGATAAACCTAATTGAAGAATTTGTTGTGTTGAGCTATTGCAATTGCGTTTGTTTGGTTTGTTCATTGCAACCAGTTAAAAGACGGTCAATTTAACAATAAACCTGATTTTCAATGGAAGGTGAATAATTTCGATTAGAACTGTATATGTACAGATTCTTGTAATTTTTTGTCTACAGAAAACACACACCAGATTACACAAATATGTCTAGGGGTAATGTTCTGCACAACAGTGAGCAGTAATGCTTACAATCAGAATGGTCAATTATACATTCCGCATCTTGTCTGCAATGTATAGGTCACAACAGGCATCACCCCATGAGGAATGTGTTCTGTAATATCCTGACTCTTTGCAGTGCAAATGTTCCCAAACAGAGGAATTGGTTTAATTTACAGAAACACTTAGACATTGATTTTCTGTCCCAGCAGATGGAAGAATTCACTGTACATCCATCGTGGTAAAGTTTAGAACTCCCAACGCTGGAACCAACCTTAATATTCAATCTGTATTCAATCAATATGTGTACTCGGGCACAAGGGTGGATTAAGAGCGTTTGGGGCCCCCGGTCAAAATTAGATCCCAGGTCTTTTGATGTCCAGAACGCATGTTTGTATTTAAGTGTGGAAAATCTTTGTGAATGCATGAATGCGTTGTTTGGGTGCATGCGTGTGCTTTTTCTGTATATTGTTCCAGTATGAATGTATATGTGTATAGGGCGTTAGTGTGTTTGGGTGTAGTAAATGTGTGTAGGAATGGAGGAATGTATTTGTTTCTGCGGCAAATATATTAAAACAATATTGTATACAATGTATTTACATGTGACCTAATATTACCATACTATGTGTCAAAGTAGGGATGTATGTGTGTGTAATATTGATGTGCATCAATCTTAAAGTATAATACGTGGCAGAGGTTTACTTGCATGTAGTGTAAGTGCGAATACAATGTTTACGAGTGAGTATAACAGATGTGTGTGAAAGCAAGGATATCCGTATGGAATGTAGACAGGTGAATGTAAGGGTGTTTTTATGCCAAGTATCTGTAATATTGTTGAAGGCCTATGTGTGTGAAAAATGTTGTATGAAATGTCTGTGTGTAGACACATGAGTACATTTGAGCAGTGAGTGTGTGTGTGATTTTAGGAGTGTAATTGTGAGGAGTATGAAGCAAGGGTGTATGTGTGTCAAGTGTAATCATGTTTTAATAATGAGTGGATTAGAAATTTGTCTCAGCATGTGTGTGTGTGTGTGAATGAGGAGTGTAATTTAAATATGTCAAAATGTGTGTATGCAATAGGATTCTTTATCTAGCGCAAGTGTTTTTGATTTTGTATCTTTTCAGATTTCCCCACCTCCATTGACCATCCTCAACCACTTTAATGTCTCCACACTGTTGTCTGTCACATGTTGTCTCCCCATCACACTCTTGTGACCCTGTACTTCCCATCTCCTGCTTGTGACTCTCTACTCCGGTACTCCCCATCTCCTTCCTGTGACTCTCTCTTTCCTGTGACTCACTACTTCCCATCTCCTTCCTGTGAATCTCTACTCCCCATCTCCTTCTCTACTCCCCATCTTCTTCGTGTGACTGTCTTCTCCCCATCTCCTTCCTGTGACTCTCTACTCCCCATCTCCTTCCTTCCTGTGGCCCTCTACTCCCCATCTCCTTCCTGTGACTCTCTACTCTCCATCTCCTTCCTGTGACTCTCTACTACCCATCTCCTTCATGTTACCCTCTACTCCCCATCTTCTTCCTGTGACTCTCTAGTCCATCTCTTTCCTGTGACTCTCTACTCCATCTCCTTCCTGTGACTCTCTACTCCCCATCTCCTTCATGTTACCCTCTACTCCTCATATCCTTCCTGTGACTCTCTACTCCCCATCTCCTTCATGTTACCCTCTACTCCCCATCTCCTTCCTGTGACTCTCTACTCCCCATCTCCTTCCTTCCTGTGGCCCTCTACTCCCCATCTCCTTCCTGTGACCCTCTACTCCCCATCTCCTTCCTGTGACCCTCTACTCCATCTCCTTCCTGTGACTCTCTACTCCCCATCTCCTTCATGTTACCCTCTACTCCCCATCTTCTTCCTGTGACTCTCTAGTCCATCTCTTTCCTGTGACTCTCTACTCCATCTCCTTCCTGTGACTCTCTACTCCCCATCTCCTTCATGTTACCTTCTACTCCCCACCTCCTTCCTGTGACTCTCTACTCCCAATCTCCTTCATGTTACCCTCTACTCCCCATCTCCTTCCTGTGACTCTCTACTCCCCATCTACTTCCTGTGACCCTCTCTCCCCATCTCCTTCCTGGGACCCTCTACTCCCCATCCCTTTCCTGTGACCCTCTACTCCAGTCTCCTTCCTGTGACTTTCTATTCCATCTCTTTCCTGTGACTCTCTACTCCCCAACTCCTTCATGTGACTCTCTACTCCCCATCTCCTTCCTTCCTTTTGCCCTCTACTCCTATCTCCTTCCTTGGGCAGACTAGATGGGCCAAATGGTTCTTATCTGCCGTCACATTCTATGTTTCCTGTGACTCTCTACTCCCCAACTCCTTCCTGGGACTCTCTACTCCCCAACTCCTTCCTGTGACTCTCTACTCCCATTTAGAAAACTACAGTTAAGTGAAAAGAGCTTTGCTTAGTCAATAAAAATCATCAAAGTCAGATGTGCAACAAGCAGGTCATAAACATAACATCCAAACCATAAATAAAACAGAACAAGATATATATGAAGTATATAAATTAGACACTAGGTGGCAATGTTACACAGTGAAACAATTGCAAAAGCTCATTATTATTGTTCTCATTCTTTAGTTTCTTTATAAAGTAGATAGAAGCAAAAGTGACCCAATCAGTTATAAGGAGGGTTATCATCGAACAGACAAATTTGTATTTTATGTCTTAAATCAGCCATAATTCTCAGTGTGACCAGAAATTCAACTTATGATAGTTATTAGCAGCAAAATAAATGCATAATTTAGATTCAACCCATGAATAGTACAGATATGAGGATATTTGTCAATCATTAAACTATGTCATTCGTGCCCCGAATGTGTGCTTTTATGGACACACAGCGTAATGAGTTTATTGAGCTGCAGCTTTGTGTCCGCTGTCTCCATCACGTATTTATATAAATATTCTTGTATTTCACAGGGGGCAGAATGGGGGTTAATAAAATAGTGGGGGTTCTATAGCCTCCTTTGGTATGTTAATTCATCAAATCTGACTCCTCTCTTCTAACATAGGCCTCGATTTAATTCATTTGAATAAGAATCAGAAATGTTTTAATTATTTTGGGGGAATGATTTGTCTACAGAAGTCACCATGAAAGCTTATGGGAATTTTTGTAGAAAACAGATGGAATAATTTATGATTCTAGTGAATTAAATCAGGATCAGGATCAGAAATTAACATAATCTTTTGGAAAAACTTTTTGATTGGTTCATTTACAGAAGTCCCCATTAGTGGGGTAATAGCGGCTTGATCCAAGGAGATGTCTGACTGCCAATTTGGGGTCAAGATGGAATTTTTTCCTAGTTTGTTGCAAAACTTTTGGATCAACAGCAAAAAACATATGTGAGGAAGGATGAACTTGATGGACACAAATCTCTTTCCAGCTATGTAACTATGTAACCAGGATCATTTGAAAATCTTGTCCAAAAAAATTGATTCTTCATCTTAGTGACATGACAATTATTCTGTTTCATATCTCACCACAGCAATAATTCATCACAACAATAATTCTAATAGAGATGTATCTGTTAGAACTTTGAAGACTTTGCTTGATTTATTTAAAGGAACATGTACTGAGGTAGGAGTTTAGGTCCCTGACCCCACTGAGCAAAGTGAAAATGCTGTCTCTTCTCTATGAACATGGGGTTTTCATGCACTTAGAACTAAATTTAGGGTAAGTGCCAGGTTGTAATCATTCCCTGAATCAATCTTTGTTTGAGAACTAGATTATAATGTTTCCAATCATTCACCTGACATATATGTTGTCCATATGTACCCCTGGTTTTATAAGTAGTGTCCGTTAGAAGGCTGTGGGATCATGTTCTCTGAGCCCTCAATGCCCTATCTACCATTCTTTATGTTTTTATCATGTTGATTATATTGTAGGTACCATTTTCATTTTGAAGCGACTGCTCCTTGTAACAGATTTTTCCATTAACATGTAACTAAGTATGTATAGCATTCTTACATTAATTGTAAGCAATGCACTCTTACTAGATACTAGAAATCTTTCCTTGTAAGCTCTGTACTTCTGGATTGTAACCACAAGGGGGAGCCAGAGTTACGTAATATAATATTACAATTGTTTATCTTTTTTTGATTGGATTTCATTTTTGGTTTTCTCATGGGATTATTTTATCTCTGTACTCTCCTGCACTCCTTTCACCTGGTTCTCTTATTTATTTATGGACCGCAGGATGCATAGTAGCAAACTGGCAGAAATACTGTGCATGTGAATATCTAATAGAACCGAGGTGCAGAGTAAAATATTTATAATAATATCCAATTCTTTAATCATTCTTCAATCGATGATGCATTTAGCTTTTGTAGATTTCGTAGCAAAGGAAGGCTGGCTGTTCCTGGGAATTAATCTCTCCCCACCTCCCCTCCCAGCCCTCACCGCCCCTTCCCACCATCCCTTGTTTGTTTGTTTTTTTGGTTGATAGTAAAGAGTTTCAATATTAAACCAATATCTAAAAGCTGAAAATGTCCTTTTTTAGCCTCTTAAGGATCTTGAAATGATTCCATTATAATGAATGAGGGTTGAAAAATCCAGTATTGAGATGGAATGACCCATTCATTTAATGAGGGCAGTGTGTCATGGCCCGCATTCAAATAACCTGACTGGCAGCAAAATGGCTGCTATTTCTGCGTTCAAGGCCATTTTGGCACAATAACAACCGAATGGAAACTAAATCAACCCTTTAATATAAACGTTACTTTCCCTGGTCCTTCATGGCTATCTTGTGGGTTATTACCATTTATTGTTCTTATTTTACTTATTCTCTTCCTTCATTTTTGGATTCTTCTTGTATTGCTGACCTTTTGCCTGTCCAATATGTTCTTGACCCATCTTTGTATTCTGTTGCTAATGCACCTCTCGCTTCCAGGATCGTAGCATTCTCTTTGACTGTTTTTCCCCTTCTGCCTCCCAGGCTAAGCATCAATGATATGCTCTGGCCCATTTCCACTACTCTATTTCCTGATCAGTGTCAAGCATGTTGCATATTGATCTTGACTTTGACACTCTATGGAGCTGCAGTTATTGAAGGAACAGAACATTTTGGAACCAGATTAGGATAACTATTGTTTAACATGGGGCTTATAATGGATTTTCTCTGTAAAAATGATGGCCAATCCTCTGCAGCTTCTGATCCTTGAGGCTGTCCGTGTCCCAAAACAGTTACGTAGACGGAATGCTCTTTGAAATGTAACTATTTAGTAACTTCACAGTAAAAGTTAGAAAATGAGAGAAAATTAAAGAGGCAGTGTGAATCTCGTCTTATGCCATTTCAGTAAAAAAATAAACAGAAGGAACATGTCTCCCCTGGAAAAGCTCTCGCCAGCTCTTCTTCCACACTGTATCGCCATGTCCCCTTCATGGCCAGCCCAGCTGAAAATCACCTTTAATAAGCAGGAAAGTAGGAAAACTACATAAACCATACCAAGGTACATCATTGATTTCTATGTTTAGCAAAATATCTACAGACCCTCTGCTCCACGATCCACAATTAGAACTGAAAAGAAATTTACTTCTGACATTTATTCAGTAAGCCAGGAATACATGGGGATTAACAAGAAATCATTCCAGAGTTGTATACGATTTCCAATTTAGCCTTCCTCCTGTCTCGACCCATAGATGGCTTCCCATTCCCAAATATCGTTTTATATATATATTTTTTTTCATTATTTTTTTTTATATAGCTATTGCCAGCCAACGTTACACATTTCATTATATAAAATTGACGTTGACTTACTATGTCCTGCCTTTTGAATCTGATACGGTTTTATCTCGAGCTTGGGTCAATAAAATTTTAAAAATGCATTTGCAAAGCAACAGAATTCACTGTAAATTACCAAATGTGTCAAATTCTGTAAAAAGTTTTCATTAAACAGTGAACTTTGTTGAATTGAAAACTGGAAACCAATCTGTGACTCTCAGGGTTATTCACTAAACTCTGGATTTTGTCTGAATATACAAAATTCTGTGAAAATGGCAGAATTTCAATTTACTAACCCCAATTCCAGTTGGAAATTTGGTCAATCTGATCGAATCTGTCACTCTGTTGGAAGCTTTTGGTGAGTGGACTAAAATGAGTGCATTATTTAATTTAAAGTCGCTAACCAACGCTGGTGGTACCTATTCCCCCTCCCCCCCTTCCCCCCCTTGTTATTTTACAAGCCACCTCCACCAAAGTTTACAGATAGTTCAGATATTTTAAATCTAAAGCAATCTCTAACAATCCAGGCATGTCTTTCAGCATGTGGCAGCTTTTGATCCAGCTGACATCCAGACCAGAGAATGAGCCAGGTCTGCAAAATCCAGATATTGTTAAAAAGTATGAAAAATATCTGGGTTTTGCTGTAGAATAATATGAACAGTCTCTATGAATCAGCCTGTATTGTTTAAATCTTTCATACTGTTTTCCTTTTGTGTCGGGTTAAATTGTTTGGCAAATGTGTAGAAATTATCTCTTTTCTATGTTATAATTAAAGTGAATGTAATAAAATGTAATGACTAGCTGTAGAGGACAATTAAAGTTCACTTTATTCTGCAGCGTTATCTCCACTATGAATCCACACGCACGGCATTTCTAGGAGACAGCGTGTGTCACGCATTGCAAACCAATGCTGCAATTTAAATTCTTAAAGAACCAACATTTAAAAAAAATAGATTTAGCTTTTAAAAAAAAAAAGCAGGTATTTTAGCTTTGCATCAGTAACCTTAACCGCGCCTGTGTTTCTGGCAGTTAGCTGGGTTCAATTCTTAGTAAAGTTCTCTTTTTTTCACCATTATTTTTCCTGTTTAGTGTTCAATTCTAGGAATACTTCAAGCATCATGACCACTATAGCTCGACGAGAGGTGGCTCTTTACTGCACTGCTGTGCTTAGCTCAGGATATGAGAGTGGAGGCTGTCAGCAGTGTTCAGCACACCAAGGTAAGAAGTCAGACCATTGAAAAATGGCACCATAACCACTACAGTGAACTGCAGAGATTATGATTCTTTCAATGTTGGATGTGCAGTTGATCTGGAATAACATTGTTTCAGGGATTAAGTGCTCCCAAAGTCTGGGTCTTCATCTTCTTCCAGATGTGTCAAGTCACACAATTTTGTTGTGCCGCACACAACAAGGAATCAGGTTTTCTGATCACCCAACAGCAAGGCCAGGTTAATGTAGGGACAGATGGAGTTGAAGCTCCAGGCCCATTAATTAAAAATACATATATATTTATGTGCATAATTATTATTTTTTACTACTCTTCACATGCTCTTGCTTTGTGCAGAGGGAATTAGGTATGGGCTCTTAGAAGGGATGTAGGAGAAGAAAACTTGTGTGGACTGGCTGACTATAAATTAAGGTAAAGCTGACTTTGCGCACTGGGTAATTACTTTTGCTCCTTCCGTCTCTCTAAGAGTGTGGCATGTCCCCTTTCTTCTTCACTCACATCCACTTTCCTTTGCCCTAGACTGCTTACCTGGAGCTTCTGCCTGCTACTAAGAAGGTAAAGAGAGGAGTGAAGAAGTGAGGAACTGTCCCCAGAAAGCTTGGAGCATGCGCATCATTAGTTGTGTTCATGCCAAGCTCAAGGTGCTGAAATAGTGCTGTCTTCATAGTCCGACCTTAGTTGGCCGGCTGCGTGATGCGGGGCGGGGGGGTCCATCCCTTTAGGTGGTGTCCGTGACGTGATTTGTTTCACTGGCCCACCCACATTTACCCTGCCCATCAATATCCCACTTCACAGGACCCTGATGTTGGGGGATATGGGTTTGGGTGAGAGATTAGCATAGGTTCTTATAAATGTATCCTGTCAGTTTCCTCCTGAACCACCCCCATCAGATACCAGAAATGTGGGAGATATAACTGTTTAGCGGCTTATGTCGGCTTAGGCCCATCATACTCGTCAGCACCAGGACCAATAGGCTGTTAATTCGGCCCTATGTTTTTTTCGGTTATTATTGTATTGTAGATTATTTCCTTTTCCATATCGTTTTTTGAGGACCTGGAGGAGTCCTTATCTGCAATACTTATAGTTCAAGGGTAATTGTTTAGATTCTTATCCATTACCCACTAAGTGTGTGTCCTATTCACCAGGGGGTGTATCTGTACTCTGCATATTTGGTTATTCTTAATCCAGCCCTGCCTAACAGTGTAGTTTTGTCACACTGTGTTAGGAGGAGCTAGGGTAAAGTGCTTAACAAGTGCATGCACGGGGGGCTGTTGGGATGCAGGGAAACCTATCCTCCTGGCATACATGGTAAGATAGCACTTCACTGTTATGGGCGTGAATGTTGTCCATGAAATTAATTGTGTAACTGGCACATCCACCCACTTGCACCTACCCAATTACCTCCTGTCTCTAAACAATACACCTGATTATAGGGCCAGATCTGGTCTTCCCTCAGTAAAGAGTGGTCATTGGCCATGCATTGACTGTGATCGATAATGTAAAATGTGCAAGTATAAAAATTCTAAACTCAGGAAAGGCTGCTGCCACTTGTGTATCTCCAACTAGAGTCTATTGTCTTCATTTCTCTTCCATGTTGTATCGGTCTTTTTGTATCTTTCTTTCTCTATTTCATGCTGCAACCTGCCTCCGTTTCCCAGACCGTACCAGATTTTCTAACCTTGTATATATTACAGTTTCTCCTGTAGAGAAAAAATAAAGCAGCAGAATCCATCTCAAGGCTGATGTCATATAAATGTCACGTGCAATAAAATTCTCATGTTTTATCTATCGGCTAAACAGAATAAAACCAGGGTGGTGAAAAAAACAGGGAAATAAGGAAAGCATTGGGTCAATGGTACATAGAAACATAGAATGTGACGGCAGATAAGAACCATTCGGCCCATCTAGTCTGCCCAATTTTCTAAATACTTTCATTAGTCCCTAGCCTTATCTTATAGTTAGGATAGCCTTATGCCTATACCACGCATGCTTAAACTCCTTTACTGTGTTAACCTCTACCACTTCAGCTGGAAGGCTATTCCATGCATCCACTACCCTCTCAGTAAAGTAATACTTCCTGAAACAATAAGGAGTCCACAGGATTAATACGACGTCAGAAAATGTTGTTGTGCTAGATAACACGGATAATTGGGAGGGAAGAGATGGAGCCATTAAGTGTCAGGAGAATATTTGCAGGATATAATCATCAGAATACCTAAAATCTGTAATATATTACCATCAAATGTATTCCAAAAAGCTGTAAAAGAATGGATATAACGCTTATAAGAACTATTTGAGATTAAATAGTAATTAGGATATTGTTGATTACAGAGTGTGTAGCATATCATGAACTTGTTGAAATCTGTACAAAGATAAGAGAACTTTACGCACTTAAACCAGCCCGGTAAGATGTCAGTATTTAAAGTACTAGAGACTGTCTTGGAAATGGCTGCTTTACCAGGTGCAATAAAAGGACATTTACCAGCAGGACTGCAGCGGAACTCTGCGCTACAAGTAACAGAATGTGGCAGTTGTGACAGTGTGGCACACTCCAGATCCCTGAGGGATGGACCACCATCATCAGCCAGATATTAGTATATCTCTCTAGACATATTACTGCTCAGTGAAGCAGCGTATGTAATAAAATACAGTCAGGTCCATAAATATTGGGACATCGACACAATTCTAATCTTTTTGGCTCTATACACCAACACAATGGGTTTGAAATGAAACAAACAAGATGTGCTTTAACTGCAGACTTTCAGCTTTAATTTGAGGGTATTTACATCCAAATTAGGTGAACGGTGTAGGAATTACAACAGTTTGTATATGTACCTCCCACTTTTCAAGGGACCAAAAGTAATGGGACAATTGGCTGCTCAGCTGTTCCATGGCCAGGTGTGTGTTATTCCCTCATTATCCCATTTACAAGGAGCAGACAAAAGGTCCAGAGTTCACATAGCACATAGCCTTCAACTTTTTAAAGGACCAAAAGTAATGGGACAGATTAACAGTCACAAATCAAACCTTCACTTTTTAATACATGGTTGCAAATCCTTTGCAGTCAATTACAGCCTGAAGCCTTTCCTTCTCAATACTCTTCTCTTCCCATCACTCTGGTACAAGTTGATCTTGGTCTCAACTGTCCATAGGATGTTGTTCCAGACCTGTGAAGGCTTTTTTAGATGTTGTTTGGCAAACTCTAGTCTGGCCTTCCTGTTTTTGAGGCTCACCAGTGGTTTACATCTTGTGGTGAACCCTCTGTATTCACTCTGGTGAAGTCTTCTCTTTATTGTTGACTTTGACACACATACACATACCTCCTGGAGAGTGTTCTTGATCTGGCCAACTGCTGTGAAGGGTGTTTTCTTCACCAGGGAAAGAATTATTCGGTCATCCACCACAGTTGTTTTCCGTGGTCTTCTGGGTCTTTTGGGGTTGCTGAGTTCACCGGTGCGTTCTATCTTTTTAAGGATATTCCAAACAGTTGATTTGGCCACATCTAATGTTTTTGCTATCTCTCTGATGGGTTTGTTTTGTTTTTTCAGCCTAATGATGGCTTGCTTCACTGATAGTGACAGCTCTTTGGATCTCATATTGAGAGTTGACAGCAACAGATTCCAAATGCAAATAGCACACTTGAAATGAACTCTGGACCTTTTGTCTGCTCCTTGTAAATGGGATAATGAGGGAATAACACACACCTGGCCATGGAACAGCTGAGCAGCCAATTGTCCCATTACTTTTGGTCCCTTGAAAAGTGGGAGGTACATATACAAACTGTTGTAATTCCTACACCGTTCATCTGATTTGCGTGTAAATACCCTCAAATTAAAGCTGAAAGTCTGCAGTTAAAGCACATCTTGTTCATTTCATTTCAAATCCATTGTGGTGGTGTATAGAGCCAAAAAGATTAGAATTGTGTCAATGTCCCAATATCTATGGACCTGACTGTACTAACAATATCTATCCAATCCAAACAATATCTATCCAATCCAAACAATAGCTATCCAATCCAAACAATATTGATCCAATCCAAACCATATCGATCCAATCCAAACAATATCTATCCAATCTAAACAATATCTATCCAATCCAAACTCTCAATCCAATTCAAACAATGTCTATCCAACCCAAACAATGTCTATTCAATCCAATGCCTTACTCTGGGGTCCACATTTGGGTCAAAGTCTTCTAAATCACATCATAAAAACTCTACCTTACTTCGGCACAAATAACCTCCTAAAAGGCTTAGGTTCTAAGCCAGGGGTAGGCAACCTTCAACACTCCAGATATTGTAGACTACATCTCCGATAACGCTGTTGCAGCCATAATGCTTGCAAAGCAACAGGGGAATACAGTCCACAACATCTATGCATTTACTTCTCATTGTTCTTGATATTATTATTATTATTATTATTATTATTGGTGTTTATATAGCGCCAGCTTATTCCGCAGCGCTATACAATAACATTCTCTGCTAGAAAATCCTTCAGAACTCTTCTTACTAAACACTCACCTCGTTAGGGAGATCTACCTTATTGATTAGTGATGTCCAAGTGGGCAACTTTACAGGACAATTGTTCCCCGGCTGCTCTCTAACCATTTATCCTCTAATTCTTTCTATTCAATTATCTTGTATTTAAATGTAAAGATAGCGCAGCACTTAACTGCAAAACAGTGCTTCAATAATCTTTCACAGTGAACAATTATTGAAGCACTGTTTTGCATGTTTTTTGATGTTAGAAGACGCACTTAGAAGCGCCCTAGTATACTTTTTTATGCAATTATCTTGAATGTCTATCAACATATCTGTTTTGTTTGTGTACTTGTGTCCATCCCTGATGTTAACGGTGGGATGGTAAAATTGCACTATTGGCCTCTCAATTGTTTTTGCCCCCTCCCCAGGCCACGAGTTGCCAGACCTCCCCTGACTGCATGATATGTTGTCCTATTATTTAATAGGGGAGCTATTTCAGGAGCTTTCCCGTTTGTTAATTTTTGCAAAATGTTTCCCATTCAAAAAGAATCCACATGGGAATTTTCCAAATTACACACTTTCATGCTTTTCTCATGTGTCGATACACAGGGGAGCCATAGAAAGACATAAAACGTTAACCTTGCAGCAAAAAAAACAAAATAGAGGACATTTATAAGCTGCTATGTATTAACTATAAAATAAAAACACTCTGTGTTTTCACTGTTTCAAAGTCAGCTCACTAGCATTAAGGCAAGAAATCCAATAGAGATAAAAGCAGAAAGGTTATTTTATCGGCCTTTGGAAACTGGAAATTTCTGGATAGACGCTAGATAGTAGATAAAATGTTAATACAAAGAATATATATTTCCTTTCTCCAGGTAGAGTATTGGAAGATAGGATCTGTCAGAGTATGGATAGATGATGCACTTTGCTCTATTACTGGTATAGATTACATCGCGTTTTAGTGCACAAAGACCCTATTCCCTAGGATAAAGGCAGAATCATTGATTAAGGAATTAGGAAATCCTTGTTAAACCCGCCATTAAACTAATGATGTCTAAACTGGGCTCTGAAACATTTTATGAACTATATTTCTTGTAAGCTCAGACAGCCTTTACCGAAGTTCGAAGTTCGCAATTGCCGCAGTCCTGAACCGAACTGAATGCCATTGGTCCGAATTGCCGAAGCAGATAAAAATTTTTACCTACCCGAATTTTTGAACCGAACCAAATTTTTTTGTCCATGCACATTCCTACTAACTGTCTAATTGTAATCTAAATCCCTTAATCTAAAACTGGATTTTACCCAAATTTGGCCCAATTGGGTGATCGGTGAAGTTTCCGAATTCCAAGCCAAAATGTACCCAAATCACAGAGCGTCTGAAACACGTGATGCTGACCATGTTTGGGTCAGTTTGTGATTCTGAATTCTATCCATGGCACCAAAAAAAGATGATTGATGGAGAAAAAAAGCTAATTGATGGCTCGGGGACTGTCACTTAATGCTGATTTTATTCACAGATCAAGTAAGAAGTGATCAATAGAGGGAAAGAAAGGCGGATCAGTAAACACACACACATATACCTATATATATATATAACTACTTTTTTTTACTGCTGCTCCTGTTTTCCCCTCATTTTATCTGTGAACCAAATTGAGGAAAAATGCTTGTATCAGTGCACAGCAAAATATATCAATAGTATTATAGTTTGTATATATTTTGCAGCACAGGTGATTGGCCCATTTTAGCGCCTTCTTTGTTCTTCTGATTGAATTCTTCAATTAAAATCTCGGCTCCGACATTCTGCTAAGCCAAACCGCCATATTGCAAAAATTCTAGTGAACTGAAAAATGTTCAGGCCGAGTCACATTTTCTTACCATGCAATAGCCTAAACATGCCTTTTATCAAGTGTTACCCTGAAACCTACAAGGTTATTCACTAAAGGGACAAATCAAGGTGATTTAACATGAATTTCAAATATAAAGTGACACTATACTCACCAAAAACAACTTTAACCCAATAATGCTGTTTTGGTATATAGATAATGCTGCTAAAATTATCTGCTATTTAGGAGTTAAATCACTTTTGTTTTTGTTTATGCAGCCCTGGCCACACCTCCCCTGGGGGTGACTGACACAACCTGCATGAAAAAAATGGTTTTATTTTCAATCAGATGTAACCTTTTAATCTCCTATCTCCTACTTTACTGAACTTTAATTACACACAGGAGGTGCCTGTAGGGTCTAGCAAGCTATTAACAGAGAAGGAGATCAGAAATTGTACACTAAACAGAATTTTCAATAAAGGAAGTATAAACATTAGATGACTCTTTACAGGAAGTGCAAACAATAAAGGATGTGGGAAAAGCACAAGACATGTAAAAAGAAATCTGACAACCTGGAAAAGTAGATATAGGATATTCTACTGATGTTTGTAGGAATCTAAAAAAACTCATAAATAATACATAGCATAATACTATAATATAAACCACCCTAGTGAGTAAAAAGTAGAAAACACACGAAAAAATCAGGCTCATCACCCTTCCAAGGGTATTGGAAGGTAGATCTTCTCTGTGAGATGTTTAATAAAAGTACTGTTTTTCAACATAGTGGAATGGCACAACCAGTCATATCATACTCAACTGGGTTCCTGTTCCACTAGTCAAAATATGAATGATTAGGTCTCCCCCACCGGCTGATGTGGGCGGAGCCTGACGTAGTGCTGAGGGACATAGGCGCGGGATTCGGGTAAGTGGCTGAAGGGGTTTTAACCCCTTCAGCACCACAGGAGGGGGGGCACGAGGGAGAGGGGGACATTTTAAACCTATAGTACCAGGAAAACTGATTTATTTTGCTGGCACTATAGGATCCTTTTAAAACACTGCATAAGCAATAAGATAGTAGCCATGCTGTTGGTAAGGTCTGTGAACCCCTTATTCAGATAAGGGTCCTAGGGTCCGCAATTCCCAGCTTCTATCCCCCTCTTCAAGGAGACTTCTCCATCTTTACCAGGACATTAGACAATCCAGCTTGGCTTCACCCAGTGCGCTTGTCAGGGCCCGTTTCTGCGGTCCCGCAGAACCACACATCCGGTGGCTTGGAGAGTATGCTGCCAGGTTAAGTAAGTTAGAGGGCTTGACCCTCCTCAGTCGGAGTGAATTTTGGCCATCGCGATGACAAAGGCATTAAAATACTCTGCCCGTCTGCTTGCACCTTCTCCTCCTCCATTCCCCGTCAAGTAGTTGCTGCAAATGCGCAAGGGAGCCTTGAGGATGCGTGAGGAGTCGCCTTGCTGCATGGCTCAGCCTGGTCTTCATGTGTGAAGGCAAGTCTCCGGGCTCTGAGCTGTTCCCAAAATCTGTCACAGATGGCATCAAACGCCAGAAGCAGCCGATCTAAGCGTGCAGGCAAGTGTGGAAGGGTGGCAGGCTTCAGTGGGGCGGCCATTTTGGTGGTTAGACCTGGAGTCTCGTTTTGGTGAAGTAGCTAGAAGTTGTATTGGGGCGACTACTGCAAGTCACCAATGGGGACCGGGATATCCCCCCCCCCAACCTATGGGGGAGCGCTCAATAGTTGCAAGCTCCAATTCATGATCTGCCGCCTCCCCGCCCTTGACTGAAACCGCAGGCTGCAAGAAGTTCAAGCATGAGCTGTGCAAACCGAGTTCAGGATTATTAGTGCAAACCAATCGGAAAAAACGTTCCTTCAATGTAATGATGTGGCCAGCAAAATGAGTGACAAAGTCCAATTTGATACCATAAAGGTTGATTTTTTTTTTTTAACTGTCTCGGTCAGCAGTCAGGCCCTATCCCCATCCTGTAGAAGATATTTGTGACAGAAGTTTTAACAGAAGATCAGAAGTGTTTATTAAGAAAACTTAAACTTGAAGATATGAAAAAATATCTTTATTAGAAAGTAAGCAGTCTTCTAGCAATTATTGGAGAGATGTAATAGTCTTATCTACACAAAGAGGTTTTAGTGTTTCTATATCCATATTTTCCCAATGTTTTATGTTCCAGTCTTGTACAATAGTCTTAACTATTCGCAGCGAGAGGCAAATCAGAACCTTTTCTTGCATTTTAGGATTATGTTTAGCTAAATTCCAAAAGAGAAATTAATTTGTAATTCTAGTTTTTTTTATATATCCACATAAAGCTATCAAAAGCATTTTACATCATTCTAAGCCAGTGGATAGGGAGATTAAGTGGGAACATGCGGAATAATTAGATCCCATTTGGTAGAACATATGCCTTGATTGTATTGGTCCTGCCAATCCAGGGGATATCTAATTTTCTCCAATTTGCTTCTATTATTCTTTCTGGGTCAGCAAACAAAATCATTATTTTCCATTATATAATTTTTATCTTATTTGGTTAATATTAGTGATTTATTTATAATTTTAGAATCTACCAAAATTATATATCACATCGATTTCTAAAGATATTCTAGAATGTCCCAAAGTGAGTAATATGTCATCTGCATACAAGTTAACCTTGAATTGTCCAGATCTACATGTAAAACCCTTGATATTTAATGTGGGTTGTTCCTTATGTGCCATGCAAGAGGTTCTGTGGATATAATATGTAGAAGAGACAAAGGGCAGCCTTGCCTGGTGCCGTTTCCAATGTCAAACCAATCTTCATCATTACCTAGGTCAAAAGGTCCGTTATATAAGACTTAGATGACATTGAAGGACATGCCAGAAAATCAAAGGCATTCAATGTATTCTAAAAAATCCCAGCTGACCCTGTCAAAGGCCTATTTGATCTGCCTGGAACAAAGTCCACTTGATCTGTATGTACTAACATAGGAATTATCCATTTTAATCTGTCTGCAGGAATTGAAAAATGTCCACATTTAAAAGTGAAATGGGGCGATAATTCATTAAATGTTTGGGTTCTTTATCTTGTTTTAAAATAGGAATGATATTAGCCCTTAACAACTCTTTTGGGATGCCTTTTTGACCTATTATTTCATTAAATTTAGCTGGTATAGATCTCATACTGTCTGCTTTTCTCCAATGTTTTACCTGTAGGAAGCAGATCTGCACACGCTCTTTGATGATAAAATTAAAAAAAAATAGTCTTTTATGGGGGAAATTTAACCCCTGAGTGTTTATTGTAATGAATTTGACTATCTTTCTAAAAAAATCAAGAAATGTGGAAACATAGAAACGTAGAATGTGACGGCAGATAAGAACCATTCGGCCCATCTAGTCTGCCCAATTTTCTAAATACTTTCATTAGTCCCTAACCTTATCTTATAGTTAGGATAGCCTTATGCCTATCCCACGCATGCTTAAACTCCTTCACTGTGTTAACCTTTACCACTTCAGCTGGAAGGCTATTCCATGCATCCACTACCCTCTCAGTAAGTAATACTTCCTGATATTATTTTTAAACCTTTGTCCCTCTAATTTAAGACTATGTCCTCTTGTTGTGGTAGTTTTTCTTCTTTAAAATAAAGTCTCCTCCTTTACTGTGTGATTCCCTTTATGTATTTAAATGTTTCTAGCATATCCCCCCTATCTCGTCTTTCCTCCAAGCTATACATGTTAAGTTCCTTTAACCTTTCCTTGTAAGTTTTATCCTGCAATCCATGAACCAGTTTAGTAGCCCTTCTCTGAACTCTCTCTAAGGTACTCCCTCACTGTGTTAACCTCTACCACTTCAGCTAGAAGCCTATTCCATGCATCCACTACCTTTTCAAACCTTTGCCCCTCTAATTTAAGACTATGTCCTTTTGTTGTGACAGTGTTTCTTTTAAATATAGTTTCCTCCTTTACTGTGTTGATTCCCTTTATGTATTTAAATGTTTCTATCATATCCCCCCTGTCTCGTCTTTCCTCCAAGCTATACATGTTAAGATCCTTTAACCTTTCCTGGTAAGTTTTATCCCGCAATCCATGAACCAGTTTAGTAGCCCTTCTCTGAACCCTCTCTAAGGTATCAATATCCTTCTGAAGATACGGTCTCCAGTACTGCGTACAATACTCCAAGTGAGGTCTCACCATTGTTCTGTACAATGGCATGAGCACTTCCCTCTTTCTACTGCTAATATCTCTCCCTATACAACCAAGCATTCTGCTAGCATTTCCTGCTGCTCTATTAGATTGTCTTAAAACAGATAAAAGGAAGGTAGCGCCACTAAAAGTACAATAAGATAAATATATAACAGATATATAGCAATACAACAAGCTGGGAGATAACAGAGTATATGGGTAGAGACTAAGAGTCCGGGATAGAATATCTATGTGGTGGGTGAATTCTCTGTGGAAGAGGATACAGTTTTTGATAGTAGGTGTCTTCTTCAAAGTGCAATATTAACAGTGACAATATTAACACTAGAACTTTTTTTTTTTTTAAGTTTGTACAAATACAGTCATTGACAGTTTGGTGTTATTATGGGTTAAAAATAGTTTAAGTGAAGTTTCTGAACCTTTCCAGATAAAAAAACAGGTCGTCTATATATCTAAAATAGGATACTAAGTTTGCTTTCCAGGGAAAAACTACCACCAATATTTTTTGACACGGTTTCTTCGTTTTCGAGTTCTGCTAATTTTCTTTTATGGGGACACTATAGTCACCAGAACCACTGCAGCGTTTTGCATTCTACATGTTTGTGTCCCTTACCCTATAGTGTTTTTTTAATTTATGTTGTGCATGTAAAATCAGAGTATAGTCCATACACATAATTCAGAATATTGATGAATGAGTTAGCATGACTTCTGCCCCTTCTACTGATGATTAAAGGTTCTTTGGTGGTGGAAGGGCAGTGAGAGTCATAGAATGGCAATCATTACACCTGGTGATGCAGGCACTGTATATAAATGCCCATTTTATAACAGCCACTAGCAAGAAATAAGATATCTTTATTGGTCTACCTGATTCCCTTCACAATATGATGAAATCATTGTGCTTCTACTTCTTAGAATCTAGCAAACATAGAGAAGCAATATAATATGGATAGAGAGCCTGAATTGTGGGGCCAACTGGCAAGCCACACTGGGTCTGCCTTAGTTGGAAACAGTGATAAATATGAGTATAAGATGACCTCCTACAGCAATCAGTGACCGACTCAGGGTGATGTCAGTTATACTGCAAGAGTCAGTGTTCATCCAAGTTCCCAAACATGCATCATTGTTTATCTGGTGGCAAATAACGGATTCTCTCTTGTTTCTGTTTAGAACATTTATTGTATCCTTCTGTGAGCATTAACATTAATAAACCTATATTTATATCTAACACCTCTATTCAGGCCGGTATAGCTGTGCTTTATATGATTCATGCTTCCATGTGTGATTTGGAGATGAGGGTAACACAGCCTGCTGTATAACGCTTTGTGTTTGATACGGTTTCCATCTCTTATCTTTGTATGCGTTTTCAAAGCATTGTTCATATTAGGATGTTCTACAGACTGACATCTTTTCACTGTCCTAGAGCTGTGTTCTTGCATAAGAGACCCCATTCGACGCTCAACGGGCGTCCTTTTTGTCCAGGTAGCAGTATCTCACCTAGCGAAGGCCTGCACACAGCTTTTACTGATTAAAGACCCACAAGCCTCAGATCAATGGATTTTGGAGAAGAAAGGAGAGGGACCTTTGATGACCCCATACGGCTGCAACACAAAGAATCTTTGCAGAAAAAGTAGCGCTTTGCATGAAATAGCAGATAACAAACCTGACATTGCAGTGTGCATTACTATCAAATGAGAACAGGTTTTAAAACCTCATGGAAGGCAGCTGGATACGATAAAACAAGGAATCCGAGACTAAAAGGGTTATTTTATTTAAAGGGTTAAAATTGTAGACCACACTAGCACATCTGAAAGTAAAAAATGAGAAACCAGCGCACTCCCTATCTACTAAACAGCTACTTTGGTGCTGACAGATTGTGTAAATTTTATTAAAAACACCTAATCTAGGCAAAAACCAATGGGGATTTAGTTACATTATATGATCATACATTGCATAAGCCTGCCACAACGTCAATGTACCCCATATTCGGCAGGTCCTACTCTAACTGCCTAATGTCTGCTAAATGAGCTTCTCACTTGGGGAAATCCTTCCATCTCGAGTTCTCTGCAGGTCAAGGCTAAATAGGGTCCTGAGATGAGGCACCTGTGACAGCGAGGGGTGCAGAACCAGGGAGCTGGCTAGACCCCTATATATATAAACATATGAAAAAACAAGGGGTTCATTGCACTCAACCTAACATGCTTAAATGGGGTGCTGCTGGGCACATCTGAAAGCACAGTTGACTTAGAGAATGTTCCAGTTTTGCCATTGTATTTGAAATTCACTTTAAATCCCCTTGTTTTATTAAGTAACCTTGTCAATGTTCTTGCAATGCATTTTAACATACAGATATACCGCTTGTGACGTAGCTGAGCACACGGTAAGTGCAGCACAGAGATGCTTGAACCTTTTCCTTTAAGTTTGTGAATATTTTCAAGACTAGAGTTCCCAAACTTTGTTTTCTGAAACGCCTGAGCATCGAATGGGGTGTATTATGCAGGAACACAGCTCTAGGACCGTGAAAAGAAGTCAGCCTGTAGAACATCCTAATATGAACAATGCTTTGAAAAAGCATACAAAGATAAGAGACGGAAACCGTATCAGCCTGAATAGAGGTGTTAGATATAAATATAGGTGTATTAATGTTAATGCTCACAGAAGGATACAATAAATGTTCTAAACAGAAACAAGAGAGAATCCGTTACCTGCCATCAGATAAACAATGATGCGCATGGTTGGGAACTTGGATGTAATCTTGACCGGTGTATCGTCGCCATATGGGCATCGGAACCTTGGACAACCCCCCACATACCTACCCCAATAAAACACGGACATTAGGGTATATGGGTAAAATTGTCCACCGCTTTATTACATGTATAAATAATAATAATAACTTAACGTAGAAACCTATGGGTCATTGCCCTATGCCCCCGCCCTTGTTTCTGTATCCTTCCGTTAGGTATAAAAGGCAATGTCCCCACTATAAATAATATATATATATAACATTATACCAACATAACATCACTTAACCCCTTAACGCCGTTACAGCGTTCTATGCCGTCCCCATTATAATGGGCTTTAAAGCCGTTGCGGCGGCATAGAACGCCGTAACGGTTTTCACCCCCAGGAGCTCGGCAGTACTCACCTCTGCCGCGATCCTCTTTTGGAGGGCTGCCTGACAGCATAGGCAGCCCTCCCCTGACAAATCAGGCCCCCGGGGGCCATGTGATTGCTCTCAAAGAGCGATCACATGGCCCCCTATAGCTGGCTGTGGATCTGCCAGCATGGGGGGACTGTCTGAAATGTCAGATAGCCCCCCCTGCTGGTGGGAAGAATAATAATAAATATTATTAGACATGTTAAAATTAAATAAAAGTGTGTATATATATATATATATATCTATATATATATTATATATCTAATATATATCTATCTTATATATATATATATATGTAATGTGATACATAATGTGTTTTAATGTTAATATAAGTACATATATTAATCTTAAAATACACTTAGAATGACATTACATATATATATATATATTGTATATATAATACATATATATATTTTATATTTATATATATATACGTATAATTACAAAATTAAATAAATAAAATAATAAAATAAATAAAATATTTTGTAAAAATGTTTTAATAAATTATATATACATATGTAATTTCATTCTAACTGTATTTTGTTATTAATATATATTGGTAACAAAATACACTTAGAATGGCATTCTATATATATATATATATATATATATATATATATATCTATATATAAAATACAAATACGGTAACTGCAAATATTTATATATAGATAAATATATATAATTATATAAATAACTACATAAGTATACACATAGAATTTAAATACACATATATGTATATACATAAAAATTCTACGTGTATGCTTAAGTAATATTTTAACATAATTATGTGATTTAATTAATTAAAATTTGGTTGACGTGCCTGACAACCCAGGCAGCAAGTGCAGAGAATTACATTCGCACGTGCTATATTTAACCCTGTAACTTTCCAAGACACCATAAAACATGTACATGGGGGGTACTGTTTTACTTGGGAGACTTCACTGAACACAAATATTAGTGTTTCAAAATGATAAATTGTATTACAACGATGATATATTTAGTAAAAGTGAAGTTTTTTGCATTTTTTATGCACGAACGCCACTTTTACTGACGATATTATTGTTGTAATATGTTTTACTGTTTTGAAACACTTATGTTTGTGTTCAGTGAAGTCTCCCAAGTATAACAGTACCCCCTATGTACAGGTTTTATGGTGTTTTGGAAAGTTAGAGAGTCAAATATAAGGGTTGCATTTCATTTTTTTCACATTGAAATTTGCCAGATTGGTTACGTTGCATTTGAGACCGTATGGTAGCCCAGGAATGAGAATTACCCCCATGATGGCATACCATTTGAAAAAGTAGACAACCCAAGGTATTGCAAATGGGGCAAATGTCCAGTCATTTTTAGTAGCCACTTAGTCACAAACACTGTCCAAATATGAATGCTAACTTTGGCCAGTGTGGCTACTATAAAAGACTGGACATACCCCACTTGCAATACTTTGGGTTGTCTACTTTTGCAAATGGTATGCCATCATGGGGGTAAATCTCATTCCTGGGCTACCACACGGTCTCAAAGGCAACATAACCAACCTGACGAATTTCAGTTTGAAAAAACTGAAAAATGGAATGTGCTATATTTGACCCTTTAACTTTCCAAAACACCATAAAACCTGTTAATGGGGGGTACTGTTGTACTCGTGAGACTTTGCTGAATCTAAATATGTGGGGGTTTTTGCAGTTAAAGCTAACGGTATTATGACATTTACAGCTACAATTTTTTTTAAATTTTTTAATTTCTCACAGTTTTTTAAATTTTATTCATAATAAATTATGTTTCAAATATGAATAGTTCATGAGAAATTAAAGCCCAGTTTCTCCTGTACAAAATGATATATAATAAGTGTGGGTTAATATGAAAGAGGTGAATTACGGTTGAACAAACATATAGCGCAAATTCCAGGTTTTGTTTACATTTTGTTTTGATCAGAACGTGTACTATTGACTCCGTCCTGAAGGGGTTAAAGTGCCAACCATTTATTATAATTTAACCATGGTAGGGGTACCCCTAGCCCACCAGGTTCTGAGCCACCGACAGGACCCGAAACCTACCAAAACATACCAATAACCATTAACATAAGCTTCCTACTGTGGAGCCTATTTCCTCTCCTAGAGCTCCCTATCCTGCCATGAGCTCAGACCTTGGAACCTTAAGCCATCTGAGCTCCCCCACCCCAAAGAAACGCCCATAAATTAGCCAGAGGCGGCGCCCCAAAAGGGCCTGCCATCCTCCCAAACTGCACCTACTTCGCTAGCTTCTCCCTCACCACCTCTGGAAACTCCATCACTGGACTGAGGTTGTGTAATCCCAGCCGCCCCTCCTTGTCCCGGAAAGGAATGAAAAAACCTGATTCAAAACCTTCCCGCAGCAATTTGTCCGCCGCTCGATTACCATAGCGGTTTAGCCACGCCTAGTTTCACTGGGGTTAGGCCCCGCGGCAGCCATCCAGGTAGCAAAACAATGATGAGCACAACCCCGGCGATTTCTCGCCCAGGACACTCGCCAGGATGCAAAATGCCCTCAACCAGTTACCAAAGGACTTCTGTATCTTCAGATACCTCTTCCTCTTTTCTTCTTCCTCTTTCTTTTTGTCCTTCTTGTCCTCATCCTTGTGGTCAAGAAACTCCTCAAAAGGAAGAAGGGACAAAATTTCACAAAACTCACCCTTCCATAACTTTTCCTTCACGTCCTGTTTCAGGTGTACACCTAAAGGCCCTGCGAACGACACACATGCATGCTGCCGCGTCAGGCACTCCCCCATCAATTGCCTCTCAGTCGTGACCTCGCCGCCCCTACTGTCGACCCCCAGTCCTGCCCAAGCCACCCCCAGCGCCCAACTCCGAGCTTGCCGCGGCCCCCATCCCCCGAGTTCATACCTGTCCCACGCTAGCCCCCTGACCACCCCCAGGAGAATTCCTGGGCAGGGTGCACCATTCCCAAGCATCCCCCCCTTCTCTCCCCTGGCAGCGCCTGCTGAACCCCAAAGCTACGGCTCCTGTCATCCCTCCGAGGCAACCTGCCCCGTTGCTGGATCGACCCCCGCCGAACTACCAGAATCCGACCAGTGCTGCCCCCCCCACACCCCCTGTGGTGATCCCCCTCTCCTGCGCCCCTCCCCCTCTTAGCCCGGTGAGGTGTCCCACTCTGCACTCCCTATTTGTGTTTAGTAATCAGGGCATGTAAATAAATTACATTGTTCTTGTTCTAAATTACATTTTAGTAGCATTAATTGTAATTATTAAGCCCTTTTAAGATTAAGATTTTTTAGTTCAGCAGTGCCTATGGACATAACCCCACTCACACCCCTAAAATGAAAGTGTCCCTCTTGGCCCATTTGAAATGTTGGGAGGCGTGGTGATGTGCTTTCTACAAACGTATAGTTTTGTGCAGTCTTGGATTCTGTGACTACTGTAGAAGTTGTAATCTCATTTCTGTGTGAATGTGTTTTGCAGAGCTCCATCGCCATATAATGCATAAACCTAATTTTAATTTAAATGTAATTCTAGGCTTCAGCAGCATCTCAGCTAAATAGTGCATGTTTTCGGTGTGCCCCTAAGTAATATTTTATGTTTGTAATGGTTGCCAGAGCAGAGCATATTAGGGTTACATTTGTATTTCCATTTCCTAGCCACAAACATAAAATAATAACACATACATAGAGAAATGCTGAACAGTTAGCTAAATATAACATAACTTTTAGTGATGTCGCGAACCCGAAATTTTCGGTTCGCGAACGGCGAACGCGAACTTCTGCAAGTGTTCGCGAACCGGCGAACCGCCCGAAACGCCATTGACTTCAATGGGGAGGCGAATTTTAAAACACACAGGGACTCTTTCTGGCCACAATAGGGATGGAAAAGTTGTTTCAAGGGGACTAACACCTGGACTGTGGCATGCCGGAGGGGGATCCATGGCAAAACTCCCATGGAAAATTACACAGTTGATACAGAGTCTGGTTTTAATCCATAAAGGGCAGAAATCACCTAACATTCCTAAATCACAATGAATATGGATTGACACCTGACATATGACATATTGACACCTTGACATATGGATTGACACCTGTCCTCAGAGCCCCTGATGCACACGGACACAGAGCAGAATAGAGACTGGTCCCCCTACATAGGGTCACTTGGCAGATATGGATTGACACCTGTCCTAAGGATCCCTGATACACACTGACACAGAGCAGAATAGGGACTGTTCCCCCTACATCGGGTCACTTGGCAGATATGGATTGACACCTGTCCTAAGGTTCCCTGGTACACACTGACACAGAGCAGAATAGGGACTGGTCCCCCTACATCGGGTCACTTTGCAGATATGGATTGACACCTTGTTACAAACTGCTATTTGTAACGGGCCCTTTAAATGGCAAATTGCCCTGCTTCCCTGGGTTGTGGAGAAGCCTATTTGCCAGCCTCCTCCCGCATGACTATGGCCCCTGGGAGATTGTGAAAATGTATGCACTTTTATTTGGTGTGTATGGCCCTTTAAGACTGTCGGTGGGCATATTGGGGCTTATGGACTCTTTATGTGACTGGTGCTGGCCCTTTAAACACCTTTTTTGGGACATCAGGAAGATTGGGACACTGCCCCTTTAAGGCCGTGTCCCCAGACTTGTTGGGGACACGGCCCCTTTAAGACGGTGTCCCCTGTGTCCCCAGACCTGGTGCAAACCCTTTGTGCCTGCCTTGCTATTTCCCACTTGGTTCAGTAAATGGGAAATTATTTCAGCTGCAGAGACTAAGTCCCATTCAGCGATGGGACTTAGTCTTTTTTTCAGCCGTTTTTTTCAGCCTTATTTCAGCTGCAGAGACTAAGTCCCATTCGCGATGGGACTTAGTCGTTTTTTCAGCCTGAAATAGACCGACCTCACAGCCCAAATCTATGGAACTGTTTTGGGCAGGAAAATGTGCTTGCGGTCGGTCATAAAGGGACCTCCAGCTAACTTTTTAACCCCTGGATGGATTTGGCTGATTTTTGGTTATGTTTATGTTTTAAGTGTGCTGATTCCAAATATGTAATTATGAAGATGGGATGTGTAGTTTTAAAGTTACAGGGTATGGCTAAAAACTGTATTTTTACTGCCTGTGTTTAATTATTTTAATCTCTTCCCAAACGTCATTTCGTTCAAAGTGGAGAGAATGTTAAAAAAATATATTTTTGTTCGGAGTGTGAGAAATGCTTTTCAGCCGCTTCTAATCTTAAGCATCATTTGAGGAGCCATACAGGAGAGAAACCTTATTTGTGGTGTGTTTAGTATTGTTCTGATCAGTTTAATACCTTCCGCGTCTCCTATCAGTGGACGTGTATATGGCAGCCATTTTAGGAACCGTACACCTGGGACCCGAGCAAGGTCACCTCGTTCAACAGGCTTGCAGCGTATCCTCCAGGAAGAAGAGCCTGAACCCTTACCGGCTGCACGTGTCTTACCTGTACATGGAAAGCTGCTCTGGTTCCTTGATGAGCCAGCTGCCCGTGAGTTAACATGTCCCGTGGAGAAGCACTCTGTCCTGTAAAGCCTCACCAAAAAAAAGGAGTGGTGTGTTTAGTATTGTTCTGATCAGTTTAATACCTTCCGCGTCTCCTATCAGTGGACGTGTACACGGCATTGATTTTTATCTAAGCCGTAAACTTTTGCACAGCGAAGTATATTCACTGCCATTGAAAAAGAGTGCATGGCGGTGGTGTGGGCCCTCAAAAAGCTGCAACCTACTTGTATGGACAACCGTTTACCTTACTCACAGATCACATTAAATTTGGGGCACTGCGCGGTCAAGCTAATGTGACACCAGATAGTAGTGGTGTGTTTAGTACTATTTTTATCAGTTTAATACCTTCCGCGTCTCCTATCAGTGGACGTGTACACGGCATTGATTTTTGTAACAGGGAGATGGAAGAAGAGGCTTGGTCGGTCCTCTTACTGCAAATTTGGGGCACTGCGCGGTCAAGCTAATGTGACACCAGATAGGAGTGGTGTGTTTAGTACTATTTTTATCAGTTTAATACCTTCCGCGTCTCCTATCAGTGGACGTGTACACGGCATTGATTTTTGTAACAGGGAGATGGAAGAAGAGGCTTGGTCGGTCCTCTTACTGCAAATTTGGGGCACTGCGCGGTCAAGCTAATGTGACACCAGATAGGAGTGGTGTGTTTAGTACTATTTTTATCAGTTTAATACCTTCCGCGTCTCCTATCAGTGGACGTGTACAAGGCCTTGATTTTTGTAACAGGGAGATGGTATATTCACTGCCATTGAAAAGGAGTGCATGGGGGTGGTGTGGGCCCTCAAAAAGCTGCAACCTACTTGTATGGACAACCGTTTACCTTACTCACAGATCACATTAAATTTGGGGCACTGCGCGGTCAAGCTAATGTGACACCAGATAGGAGTGGTGTGTTTAGTACTATTTTTTATCAGTTTAATATCTTCCGCGTCTCCTATCAGTGGACGTGTATATGGCAGCCATTTTAGGAACCGTACACCTGGGACCCGAGCAAGGTCACCTCGTTCAACAGGCTTGCAGCGCATCCTCCAGGAAGAAGAGCCTGAACCCTTACCGGCTGCACGTGTCTTACCTGTACATGGAAAGCTGCTGTGGTTCCTTGATGAGCCAGCTGCCCGTGAGTTAACATGTCCTGTGGAGAAGCACTCTGTCCTGTAAAGCCTCACCAAAAAAAAGGAGTGGTGTGTTTAGTACTATTTTTATCAGTTTAATACCTTCCGCGTCTCCTATCAGTGGACGTGTACACGGCATTGATTTTTGTAACAGGAGATGGAAGAAGAGGCTTGGTCGGTCCTCTTACTGCAAATTTGGGGCACTGCGCTGTCAAGCTAATGTGACACCAGATAGGGGAGTGGTGTATTATAATTATTTTTATCAGTTTAATACCTTCCGCTCCCTATCAGTGGATCGCAATAATTTACTGATTTTGTAACAGGGAGATGGAAGCAGGCTTGGTCGGTCCTCTTATCAAATTTACCGCTGTCAAGCTTAATGTGACACCAGATAGGAGTGGTGTGTTTAGTACTATTTTTATCAGTTTAATACCTTCCGCGTCTCCTATCAGTGGACGTGTACACGGCATTGATTTTTGTAACAGGGAGATGGAAGAAGAGGCTTGGTCTGTCCTCTTACTGCAAATTTGGGGCACTGCGCGGTCAAGCTAATGTGCCACCAGATAGGAGTGGTGTGTTTAGTATTGTTCTGATCAGTTTAATACCTTCCACGTCTCCTATCAGTGGTCGTGTACACGGCGTGGATTTTTGTAACAGGGATGGAAGAAGAGTTGGTCGGTCCTCTTACCGTACCTAGCACCAAGTAGTCAAGCTAATGTGACACCAGATAGGAGTATGTGTTTAAATTATTATTTTATCAGTTTAATACCTTCCGCTACCTATCAGTGGACGTGTACACGGCATTGATTTTTGTAACAGGGAGATGGAAGAAGAGGCTTGGTCGGTCCTCTTACTGCAAATTTGGGGCACTGCGCGGTCAAGCCAATGTGACACCAGATAGGAGTGGTGTGTTTAGTACTATTTTTATCAGTTTAATACCTTCCGCCTCTCCTATCAGTGGTCGTGTACACGGCAGTAATTTCTGTAACAGGCAGATGGAAGAAGATGCTTGGTTGGTCCTCCTAACTGCAAATTTGGGGTACTGCGCGGTCAAGCTAATGTGACACCAGATAGGAGTGGTGTGTTTAGTACTATTTTTATCAGTTTAATACCTTCCGCGTCTCCTATCAGTGGTCGTGTACACGGCAGTAATTTCTGTAACAGGCAGATGGAAGAAGATGCTTGGTTGGTCCTCCTAACTGGAGACTGTGTTGCTGTATGGGTGGCAGGTGGAGCCACTTATAAAGTACACACTGCTTTATAAAGCCATTTATAAAGTACACACTGGCGGCTTGAACCCAAGTTGGTGGCGGATAAGTCACACAAGTCAACAGGCATTCAGAGCTAAAATACAGCAGCGTGTGGACCATTTTTAGCCCAAGGCAGCTCATCTCATCAGGCCTTTTTTACATAGGGTCACTTGGCAGATATGGATTGACACCTGTCCTAGGATCCCTGATACACACTGACACAGAGCAGAATAGGGACTGTTCCTCCTACATAGGGTCACATGGCAGATATGGATTGACACCTGTCCTCAGAGCCCCTGATACACACTGACACAGATCAGAATAGGGAATGTTATCCCAACATAGGGTCACTTGGCAGATATGGATTGACACCTGTCCTAAGGATCCATGATACACACTGACACAGAATAGGGAATGTTACCCCAACATCGGGTCACTTGGCAGATATGGATTGACACCTGTCCTAAGGATCCCTGATACACACTGACACAGAGCAGAATAGGGGATGTTACCCCAACATCCGGTCACTTGGCAGATATGGATTGACACCTGTCCTAAGGATCCCTGATACACATTGACACAGAGCAGAATAGGGAATGTTACCCCAACATAGGGTCACTTGGCAGATATGGATTGACACCTGTCCTCAGAGCCCCTGATACACACTAAATAAGTATAGTAATAGGGAATGTCATCAACATCAGGTCACTTGGCAGAGGGATTGACACCTGTCCTAAGGATCCCTGATACACACTGACACAGAGCAGAATAGGAATGTTACTCCCCAACATCGGGTCACTTAAGATATGGATTCGACACCTGTCCTAGTATGATCCCTAATACACACTGGGATACACACCTACTTGATGGTATAGATATTTTTGTGTTCCTGGCCCGAACACCTGACCCACATAGGAGCCGTAATAGACCGGATTAGGGAGTCCGGACTGACCCTAAAGCCCAGTAAGTGCCATATAGGAACGTGTAAAAACTCCCCAAGATAGTAGTATGGGCCCCAGAATGTGAACAGGCCTTCCAACAGCTCAAGACGGCGCTCATTAAATCACCTGTACTTTCTTCTCCTGATCCAACTAAACACTTTCTCGTCCATACAGACGCTTCTATGCTTGGATTGGGAGCAGTACTGAGCTAAGTCGGAGCAGATGGTGGCGAGCAACCCGGGGCTTATCTAAGCCGTAAACTTTTGCACAGCGAAGTATATTCACTGCCATTGAAAAGGAGTGCATGGCGGTGGTGTGGGCCCTCAAAAAGCCGCAACCTACTTGTATGGACAACCGTTTACCTTACTCACAGATCACAACAAATTTGGGGCACTGCGCGTGCAATCTAATGTGCCACCAGATAGGAGTGGTGTGTTTAGTACTATTGTTATCAGTTTAATCACTGTTACGCTCCCTATCCGTTGATGTGGAGCAAGACGCAGCAGCAGAAGAGGACTAAGCCGAGGAGGAAGAGATGGAGAGAGGAGTAGAGGAGGTGGCAGCGTATCCTCACAGAGTACACGCTTCATGTAGGGCTGACACACCTGCTTGAAGATAACTAACTGCTATTCAATCTATAACAGTGAAAAAGTTTTTTGTTTTAAATCCAAGCTATTGTGACACTAGTGAGTGAGTGGTGGCACTGGGCACAGTATCCACTGTGAGCCTGTCACACCCGCTTTGAGACAACTAACTGCTATTCAATCTATAACTGATGTTTGTTTCACAGGCAGAAAGTGCCCTAAAAGATGGCGGCTTGAAACCTAGTTGGTGGCAGATCAGTCACGCAAGTCAACAGGCATTCAGAGCTAAAATACAGCAGCGTGTGGACCATTTTTAGCCCAAGGCAGCTCATCTCATCAGGCCTTTTTAATCTAATGTATCGCCCAGTGTCAGTCCCTTCGGGATCCATCCCTCATTCATCTTAATAAAGGTGAGGTAATCTAGACTTTTTTGACCTAGGCGACTTCTCTTCTCAGTGACAATACCTCCTGCTGCACGGAAGGTCCTTTCTGACAGGACACTTGAAGCGGGGCAGGCCAGAAGTTCTATCACAAATTGGGATAGCTCAGGCCACAGGTCAAGCCTGCACACCCAGTAGTCAAGGGGTTCATCGCCCCTCAGAGTGTCGATATCTGCAGTTAAGGCGAGGTAGTCTGCTACCTGTCGGTCGAGTCGCTCTCTGAGGGTGGATCCCGGAGGGCTGTGGCGATGCGTAGGACTTAAAAAGGTCCGCATGTCCTCCATCAACAACACGTCTCTAAAGCGTCCTGTCCTTGCCGGCGTGGTCATGGGAGGGGGAGGATGACTTCCACCTCTCCCCCTGTTAGATTCCCGTTGTGCTGTGACATCACCCTTATACGCTGTGTAAAGCATACTTTTCAATTTATTTTGCAAATGCTGCATCCTTTCATACTTGTTGTAATTCGGTAACATTTCCGCCACTTTCTGCTTTTCTATACCGGGGTCTAGTAGCTGGACACCTCCAGTACAGGTCGCTTCCTCCTTCAGCCTTTTTATAATGCAGGGTCCAACAGGCACGCATAGCATGAAAGACCCCATTTGCACAAGGTTGATGCTGCCGCCACTCATTTCCCGTTCCTCCTCCTCACTGATGTCAATGAAGGTATTTTCTTCCCCCCAGCCACGTACAACACCACAGGTACCAGATAGGTGACAACGAGCACCCTGGGATGCCTGTTGTGGCTGGTCTTGCTCCTCCTCTTCCTCCTCCTCAAAGCCACATTCCTCCTCTGACTCCTTCCTCACAATCCTCTTCCAGCGTTGCCGCAGGTCCAGCAAGCGATGCTGATAAGGCTGTTTCTGGAGGTGATGGTGACCACAACTCTTCCTCTTCCTCTTCACGCTCATCTACGGCCTGATCCAGCACTCTTCGCAGGGCACGCTCCAGGAAGAAAACAAATGGTATGATGTCACTGATGGTGCCTTCGTGCGACTGACTAAATTTGTCACCTCCTCAAAAGGACGCATGAGCCTACAGGCATTGCGCATGAGCGTCCAGTAACGTGGCAAAAAAATTCCCAGCTCCCCAGAGGCTGTCCTAGCACCCCGGTCATACAAATATTCATTAACAGCTTTTTCTTGTTGGAGAAGGCGGTCGAACATTAGAAGTGTTGAATTCCAACGTGTCGGGCGGTCGCAAATCAAGCGCCTCACTGGTATGTTGTTTCGCCGCTGGATATCGGCAAAGTGAGCCATGGCCGTGTAGGAACGCCTGAAATGGCCACACACCTTCCTGGCCTGCTTCAGGACGTCCTGTAAGCTTGTGTACTTATGCACAAAGCGTTGTACGATCAGATTACACACATGTGCCATGCACGGCACATGTGTCAACTTGCCCAACTTCAATGCCGCCAACAAATTTGTTCCGTTGTCACAAACCACTTTGCCGATCTCCAGCGTCGCTGCGGAGTCAGCCACTTTTCCACCTGTGCGTTCAGGCGGACAGGAGTGCTTGTCCGGTGTGACTCTGTTTTCTGGCAAGTCAAAACCTAAGACGGCGTGACACCGCTTTATCCGGGATGTGGAATAGTACCTGGGAGCTGGGGTGCCGCTGATGTGGGAGCAAGACGCAGCAGCAGAAGAGGACTCCAGCCGAGGAGGTTGGCGGAAGAGGATGGAGTAGGAGGGTAGAGAGGTGGCAGCAGGACTGCCTCGGTAAGTCATGGCGGTGTCACTCAACTCCTCTGCAGAGCCATGCATTCCATGCTTCTTGACAGCAGTCACAGGTTTTCCCAATGCGCAGTGTAGGTGATATACCTGCCCTGACCATGCTTTGCAGACCAGGTATCAGTGGTCAAATGGACCCTTGCCCCAACACTGTGTGCCAGAGATGCTATTACTTCCTTTTGCACAATTGAGTACAGGTTGGGGATTGCCTTTTTCGCAAAGTAATTTCGGCCGGGTACCTTCCACTGCGGTGTCCCAATAGCTACAAATTTTTTGAACGCCTCAGACTCCACCAGCTTGTATGGTAAAAGCTGGCGGGCTAATAGTTTGGACAAGCCAGCAGTCAGACGCTGGGCAAGGGGGTGACTTTCTGACATTGTCTTCTTACGCTCAAACATGTCCCTTGACAGACACATGACTGTGGGAAGATGAGCGTGAACTGCTCAAGGCGGGAGGCGGAGTGGCGGATGGTTGAGAGGGGACAAGGAGGACAGCAGTGGTTGACGTGGCTGAAGATGCTGGACCAGGAGGAGGCTGGCGGCTTAGAGTAGGCGAGCTGCTTGTACTCATGTGTTGATCCCATAGGCGTTTGTGATGTGAGATCATGTGCCTACGCAAAGCAGTTGTACCTAGGTGGGTGTTGGACTTCCCACGACTCAGTTTCTTTTGGCACAGGTTGCAAATGGCATCGCTGTTGTCAGAGGCAGACACACAAAAAAAATTCCACACTGCTGAGCTCTGCAATGACGGCATTCTGGTGGTGGACACAGCATGCGTTGATTGGCGTGCTGTCGGGCTGACCCCGGGTGTCGATGCATGCTGTCTGACTGTGCCACTAGCTCCTTGCGACGACCTCCCCCTGCTTCCAACTCGTCTCCTCCTCCTCCCTGTCTCCCCATCTGAACTTTCGCCCTGTTCTTCTTCTTGACGAGCGGGCACCCACGTGACATCCATGGACGCATCGTCATCATCAACCGCTTCACTTGTATCTGACAACTCAGCAAAGGAAGCAGCAGCGGGTACAACATCATCATCATCATCACACCGTACGTCCATGTGTGTAATGCTGCCTGCCTGAGACATATCCCTGTTATCTACATCCTCTGGCAATAATGGTTGCGCATCACTCATTTCTTCAAACGGATGTGAATAACTCCTCTGACATACCAAGTAAAGCGGCTGTGGTGCTAGTTTTGGTGGTGGCGGCAGGCGGGTGAGTGGTATCTTGAGAGGTGCCTGAAGCTAAGCTGGAGGAGGATGGTGCGTCAAGGTTCTGAGCGGAGGCTGTAGAAGATTGCGTGTCCTGTGTTAGCCAGTCAACTATGTCCTCAGAACTTTTCAAGTTCAGGGTACGTGGCCTCTGAAAACTGGGCATTATTCTAGGGCCAAAGGGAATCACAGCACCACAACCACGATGGCCCCTGCGGGGTGGCCTGCCTCTGCCTGTCATTTTTGTTGGGATTAGTGGTACCATGCGTGCAAGCTACTGTGAGACCAGATATGAGTGGCAATGTGCACTGGCACAGTTGTGCAGAGCACAGGCTGAAGGCCTGACACCCGCTTGAAGATAACTAACTGCTATTCAATCTATAACAGTGAAAAAAGTGTTTTTTGTTTTTAAATACAAGCTTTGTGTCACCAGATCTAAGTGGTGGCAATGGTCACCGTATCCACTGTTAGCGTAACACACACGCTTTAAGGACACTGACTGCTATTCAATATATAACAGTGAAAAAAAGTGGTTGTTTTTTTTTAAATACAAGCTTTGTGTCACCAGATCTAAGTGGTGGCAATGGTCACCGTATCCACTGTTAGCGTAACACACCCGCTTTAAGGACACTGACTGCTATTCAATCTATAACAGTGAAAAAAGTGTTTTTTGTTTTTAAATACAAGCTTTGTGTCACCAGATCTAAGCGGTGGCAATGGTCACCGTATCCACTGTTAGCGTAACACACCCGCTTTAAGGACACTGACTGCCATTCAATATATAACAGTGAAAAAAGTGTTTTGTTTTTTTAAATCCAAGCTTTGTGTCACCAAATCTAAGTGGTGGCAATGGTCACCGTATCCACTGTTAGCGTAACACACCCGCTTTAAGGACACTGACTGCTATTCAATATATAACAGTGAAAAAAGTGGTTGGTTTTTTTAAATACAAGCTTTGTGTCACCAGATCTAAGTGGTGGCAATGGTCACCGTATCCACTGTTAGCGTAACACACCCGCTTTAAGGACACTGACTGCTATTCAACATATAACAGTGAAAAAAGTGGTTGTTTTTTTTTAAATCCAAGCTTTGTGTCACCAGATCTAAGTGGTGGCAATGGTCACCGTATCCACTGTTAGCGTAACACACCCGCTTTAAGGACACTGACTGCTATTCAATCTATAACAGTGAAAAAAGTGGTTGGTTTTTTTTAAATACAAGCTTGTGTCACCAGATCTAAGTGGTGGCAAATGGTCACCGTATCCACTGTTAGCGTAACACACCCGCTTTAAGGACACTGACTGCTATTCAATCTATAACAGTGAAAAAAGTGGTTTTTTTTTTTAAATACAAGCTTTGTGTCACCAGATCTAAGTGGTGGCAATGGTCACCGTATCCACTGTTAGCGTAACACACCCGCTTTAAGGACACTGACTGCTATTCAATCTATAACAGTGAAAAAAGTGTTTTTTGTTTTTCAATACAAGCTTTGTGTCACCAGATCTAAGTGGTGGCACTGGTCACCGTATCCACTGTTAGCGTAACACACCCGCTTTAAGGACACTGACTGCTATTCAATCTATAACAGTGAAAAAAGTGTTGTTTTTTTTTAAATACAAGCTTTGTGTCACCAGATCTAAGTGGTGGCAATGGTCACCGTATCCACTGTTAGCGTAACACACCCGCTTTAAGGACACTGACTGCTATTCAATCTATAACAGTGAAAAAAGTGTTTTTTGTTTTTAAATACAAGCTTTGTGTCACCAGATCTAAGTGGTGGCACTGGTCACCGTATCCACTGTTAGCGTAACACACCCGCTTTAAGGACACTGACTGCTATTCAATCTATAACAGTGAAAAAAGTGTTTTTTGTTTTTAAATACAAGCTTTGTGTCACCAGATCTAAGTGGTGGCACTGGTCACCGTATCCACTGTTAGCGTAACACACCCGCTTTAAGGACACTGACTGCTATTCAATCTATAACAGTGAAAAAAGTTTTTTGTTTTTAAATACAAGCTTTGTGTCACCAGATCTAAGTGGTGGCACTGGTCACCGTATCCACTGTTAGCGTAACACACCCGCTTTAAGGACACTGACTGCTATTCAATAAAATAAAAAAAAAAGCATACCCTTATCCCTAACCTAGCTATGCTTTTCCCTATCTTATGAACAGCAGCTACACTTTCCCTCCTCTTACTAAGCATGCAGCTTGAGAATGAATCTAAAATGGATGCTGTCCAGTAGGTGGGAGGGTCTGCTAGGGAGGCTGTGCTGCTAATTGGCTGGAATGTGTCTGCTGACTGTGAGGTACAGGGTCAAAGTTTACTCAATGATGACGAATAGGGGGCGGGTCGAACCGCGCATATGTTCGCCCGCCGTGGCGAACGCGAACATGCTATGTTCGCCAGGAACCGTTCGCTGGCGAACCGTTCGGTACATCACTAATAACTTTTCATACCCTGACTTTAACCTGCTCTGGCCAGCTTCCTCCATTAATTATCGCTTTGTAATCAGAATATAACTTCCCAGCTCTGCGTCAGATAATTAAAGGGACACTCTAAGCGATATAGCCAGTACAGCTCAGTGTAACAGATATGCTGCCATTTGTCTTTCAGACACTCCCAGGCAAACATAGACCCCTGCTCCAGCCAAAGTCATAAGGCGGAATCAAAACTTATAAATGACCAATAGCAATGTCATCCTATGTTAATCCAGGTAGCCTGCTGGTGAGATTGGTTCCTGAAGACCATGTTGCCAGTTTTGCTCTACTGTCTTTCAGTCTATGTTCTCTGTTTGTCTTAATTGAATCATTACTTCAACTCAATGGGAAGCATCTTTCAATACAGCATCCTTCAGGTAGGAAATGCACATTCCTTAATCAGCTGGCCCCAGACATCAGCACGCAATCGACAACACAAACTGACTGTGCAGGGAGCAGGGCAGGGGCAATGCAGGGAAATGGAGGACTGGCAACCTTCGTCTTGGGGGCAAGTACAAACAAATGGTCTCTTTTTGTGCACAAAGCTCGCAGATCTCATTGTGGATGGTCATGCTTATGCAAACATTGAATATATGGATTGAGAGATGGAGGCTGCTTGAGTTGTGACATAATATCCCCCTACCTCCTCCATCACAATGACCTGCACCATGCATGCCTAAAAACACATTTCCCATTTTCTATTTCAAACTCCTCTGTCTCCAGTGTGTGAAATGAATGTCATGATGACTTTGTTACCTCACCCTCCAGTGACATCAAACATACTCACCCTCATCTGACAGTCTGGTCAGCACCAGCTACTGCAGTCCACCAGGAAATATCCCAGTGAGAGAGGCCATGTTTGGAGAACATCATGGGACACCAGCCCAAGTACAAACCCACAAAGTGATGTGTTAGCCTGCACAATTCCTGCCTGCTGCACCACTCCTCCAGTACTGTGCCAACAGATTTCTGAACACACCTCCCATTGTGTTTAATCCACAGACATTTTTTTCTGTGAGGCTGCAGCCATCAATCCCTGAATGCTAGTTGAATGGGGGTCAATTGCCTCCATGCCCCTCCATCACAGCGCCTTCCTATACAGCTCTGTTTCTGACCCGGTGGTTCTTTTTGTTGCTAGGTATGTCTATCTTACCTTCTGCTCACTAGAGAGAGCTCTTTGTGGCTCCATATGTCTTGCCCAATATCACGCTCATGAACGTGCGTGCGTCGTCATCTGTTTTGCACATGCACGTTCTAAAGTCACATGACTACAGTTGACAAATCAGAGACGTTCTTAGACTATTTAAAGTCATTTTGAATCATTCTCAGTGCCCTGTCGCAGTTTCCAGCTTGGTTATCTGAGGGAATTTTGACATTGGCTTGTACTTCGACTATTCTGACTTCTTTATGCCTTGATCTTTGGCTTGTCTAATGTTTTCATACATTCTATTTCCCTGACCTTGACTTGACCTGCACTTTTCTGTTATCAACGTTAAATCTATCCATTCTAAGGGCCAGTGATCCGTTTTAGGGTTTCTGATTTATCTTATATTAGTTAACTGGAGTTCTGTGTGTATTATATTACCCTGACACCCCCCTTGCCAGGCCTTTCATGCAGGAGGGGTCTTTGCAAATCAGAAATTACAGAATATTCAGGTATTTGCACCCAAGGTAGGATTTAATAATAATTCATGAATGCATTAATTCCAGGTTTCTACACTCAATAAGACATGTTTAACTTAAGTATGACAGTAATTTATGAGGAAAATGTTGGAAATTACTGAATATGCAAAAAATATTCCCTGTGCATGCATAAATCATTTTAATTATTGGATACTATACTAGTGTCTTGGAAGTGGTAGTAATTGCTTGCTACGTCAGATCTCAAAACTGATTGTAATAATGTCTTTCAATGATAATTCTGCATCGAAATGTCGCTCTGTACCTCTACTTTTCCTTTCACTTCGATTCTTACGCATAAAAAGGCTGTCATGGTTATTTGTAAATCTCATAAAATGGTACTTTGAAATGATGTATTTATTTTAAAGAACTCTGCTACATCTCATGTGTGAAGTTTTGATTTTTATAACATAAAAGTCCTTTCTTTCTCATTAGATCCTGCCTAGAGTTTGTCATAATTCCAAGTCATTTTTTTAGCTCTTCTCTGTGTATCTACATCCAAGCTGTCACCAGTAGGCTTAGGAGTCCAACCTGATGATGGAGGCATCTGTTTAAGACCCGACCTGTATATGTTAATCCATCGCAGCATTGACTGATAAGGACAGAACGAAGCCTTCAGTGAGACGGCATTGACAGACACCATATGCACAGAATTTAGAAGATTTACCTTTCTAAAGAAATGCAGGTGAGCTGCTGAACAGCCTCCTTAAAGCTGAATGTCTATTTAAATATTCACTTGGCGGTGAGCTTCATTAGTGATCCCACAAGTTCAGTACGAATGAATTTGTAATTTAGTCTATATTCCGCTGTAGACGCAATGTAAGAAATACTTCCATTCGATTTAATTTGGAGCCTTTCTGCTCTCTCATTTCTTCATTCAGGATAGGATCCCCAGAGACCAAGATTCTCATTAGTTCTGTCCTCTTTAAATTATGCCCATGATCGGACACCGTGACCTGTTTCTTTATCTTCTCTCTCTCACCTGATCTTCTCATTACATTTTCCAGCCAGTGATAATCTATCTCCAAATTGCACACCTTCTTCCACCTTTGAAGGATGCACTATGTGAGCGTTTTAGTTGTTGTAAACAAAATATACTGCAACACTTTTGGCTGGCTGAGTTAAATGGGAGTCCTGATCCATTGTGGCCTCATCGCTGGCAAACTACTATGGCACTAATCACACACTAGGTTGCCTATCGCAGTCACACATCTTATTATTCACCACTCCTTTAGCTCTGTTTTATTGCAACCATTTTCAAGAAAGGAATCACAGATTAGAAAATGTATTCATAGACTTCAGGAATCCCATTCTGGGCATTACAGCTGCTCATCAAGAAACCATTTTCTATCGCGTTCATTTGGGAATTCCCAAGACTGGCAAATTCTGTAATGTTTTCTATAAAGTGAAAATTAAGCGAGAACCTGAAGATGTAGATAAATGTATACTACTGGTACATACTCTCAACAAAATGAAAAGAAATAGAGAGAAAAGCAACCTTTCTTAGACAGTGCCAGATAGACAGAGCTGGACAGAGGCAGTGCGAGAGAGACAGAGCTGGACAGAAGCAGTGCGAGAGAGACAGAGCTGGACAGAGGCAGTTCTAAAGAGCAAGATCTGGATAGAGGCAGTGTGAGAGAGACAGAGCTGGATAGAGGCAGTGCAAGAGAGACAGAGCTGGATAGAGGCAGTGCGAGAGAGACAGAGCTGGATAGAGGCAGTGTGAGAGAGACAGAGCTGGATAGAGGCAGTGCGAGAGAGACAGAGCTGGATAGAGGCAGTGCTAAAGAGACAGATCTGGACAGAGGCAGTGCGAGAGAGACAGAGCTGGATAGAGGCAATGCTAAAGAGACAGATCTGGACAGAGGCAGTGTGAGAGAGACAGAGCTGGATAGAGGCAATGCTAAAGAGACAGATCTGGATAGAGGCAGTGCTAAAGAGCAAGATCTGTATAGAGGCAGCGCGAAAGAGACAGAGCTGGACAGAGGCAATGCTAAAGAGACAGATCTGGATAGAGGCAGTGCTAAAGAGACAGATCTGGATAGAGGCAGTGCGAGAGAGACAGAGTTGGACAGAGGCAATGCTAAAGAGACAGAGCTGGACAGAGGCAGTGCTAAAGAGACAGATCTGGATAGAGGCAGTGCTAAAGAGACAGATCTGGATACAGACAGTGCGAGAGAGACAGAGCTGGGTACAGACAGTGCGAGAGAGACAGACTTCGACAGAGGCAGTGCGAGAGAGATAGTTCTGAAGAGAAAGTGCATGACAGTTCCTGAGAGACCTTTGCAAGATAGCAATTGTTGAATGAACTGTCACTTTCCCGTTTGGTTTGGTGTGAGAAGGCTCACAGTGGAACGTAGACCCGGACAGACAGAATTACCAGCCCACACTGAATGAGTCCACCTCTACAGCTGGACATTGTAATTATTTATATTGCTGTATTATCAATTTACTGTGATAGTATCCATCTCCCAGTAACTATCCAGAGTTATCATTATAATGCTTTCATTCCTCTCCCAATTAAATTGATTTTAGAAATTCTTCGTTTTTTGCAAAGATTTGTCTGTCACTTCCATCAGGCTGAACATTACCCATACGCTGCTGATACTTTGCCCATATGATGCAGTGAATTTACCCAAATAAAGACTTTACTCTGTACTGGAATTGATCAATTCTGGATGCATTTATCAGGCCATGACACCCCTAGCACTGTCAAAGCCAGGAATATAAGGGACCACGGTTTATTGTCAGGATAGTAAGGGTCCCATTGCCACCTGAGATTGTATTGTGAGTGATTACATTCCCCTGTGCCCTTGCTGAGTTCACTCGTTCCCTGGGTGCACTTTCAATTTTGCTTTCAACATTGATAACTGCTCATTGTCCCCCAGTCATCAGTTGAATTCTGCTTTTTTTTATTTACAGATTGCTGGCAGTGAGGCCTTCTGTTTTGTTTTTTTCCTTTGGCTTCTATTTATATTATTGCCTCAGCTATTATAGAGGGTCATTAAATGTCCACTCATTAGCTGAGAACACTTCTTCGATTGCAACCCAGTAATAATGCCACTGGAAGCCATTCGTAATACGTCATAATGGATGAAAGCTCTTACAGAGATATAATGACGCAGTTCTTTCCTCTAGACATTTCGAGACGAAGGGTCGACTTTCTGCTGGCTTCAATAAATATCGTCAATAACGAGCTTATCCTCTGTTTCACATGGCACACACACAAAGGCCACTTAACAGCTTGCTGGGCTGGAGTGCTTTGCGTTCCATAAACTAATCCATTCATTCTTTAAAATCTCCAATCTTGCATTTCCGTCCAGCTTTTAATGGCAAATCAAACTGTTCAAGGTAATGAGTCCATTGTTACTTGTTGTCATTAATGTAATCAAGTATAAAAAAGCTCCTGCTAACCCAAACAGATGACCTGCGGTTTGCAGAATCCACCGAAGGTCTTTTTTCTCCAGTTTGCCCTCTACTGGATATTCTGGATTTGTTTTCATATCAAACTGTACTCAGGTGATGCAGAGGTAAAATAACAGATTACAGGGAGTGCAGAATTATTAGGCAAATGAGTATTTTGACCACATCATCCTCTTTATGCATGTTGTCTTACTCCAAGCTGTATAGGCTCAAAAGCCTACTACCAATTAAGCATATTAGGTGATGTGCATCTCTGTAATGAGAAGGGGTGTGGTCTAATGACATCAACACCCTATATCAGGTGTGCATAATTATTAGGCAACTTCCTTTCCTTTGGCAAAATGGGTCAAAAGAAGGACTTGACAGGCTCAGAAAAGTCAAAAATAGTGAGATCTTGCAGAGGGATGCAGCACTCTTAAAATTGCAAAGCTTCTGAAGCGTGATCATCGAACAATCAAGTGTTTCATTCAAAATAGTCAACAGGGTCACAAGAAGCGTGTGGAAAAACCAAGGCGCAAAATAACTGCCCATGAACTGAGAAAAGTCAAGCGTGCAGCTGCCACGATGCCACTTGCCACCAGTTTGGCCATATTTCAGAGCTGCAACATCACTGGAGTGCCCAAAAGCACAAGGTGTGCAATACTCAGAGACATGGCCAAGGTAAGAAAGGCTGAAAGACGACCACCACTGAACAAGACACACAAGCTGAAATGTCAAGACTGGGCCAAGAAATATCTCAAGACTGATTTTTCTAAGGTTTTATGGACTGATGAAATGAGAGTGAGTCTTGATGGGCCAGATGGATGGGCCTGTGGCTGGATTGGTAAAGGGCAGAGAGCTCCAGTCCGACTCAGACGCCAGCAAGGTGGAGGTGGAGTACTGGTTTGGGCTGGTATCATCAAAGATGAGCTTGTGGGGCCTTTTCGGGTTGAGGATGGAGTCAAGCTCAACTCCCAGTCCTACTGCCAGTTCCTGGAAGACACCTTCTTCAAGCAGTGGTACAGGAAGAAGTCTGCATCCTTCAAGAAAAACATGATTTTCATGCAGGACAATGCTCCATCACACGCGTCCAAGTACTCCACAGCGTGGCTGGCAAGAAAGGGTATAAAAGAAGAAAATCTAATGACATGGCCTCCTTGTTCACCTGATCTGAACCCCATTGAGAACCTGTGGTCCATCATCAAATGTGAGATTTACAAGGAGGGAAAACAGTACACCTCTCTGAACAGTGTCTGGGAGGCTGTGGTTGCTGCTGCACGCAATGTTGATGGTGAACAGATCAAAACACTGACAGAATCCATGGATGGCAGGCTTTTGAGTGTCCTTGCAAAGAAAGGTGGCTATATTGGTCACTGATTTGTTTTTGTTTTGTTTTTGAATGTCAGAAATGTATATTTGTGAATGTTGAGATGTTATATTGGTTTCACTGGTAATAATAAATAATTGAAATGGGTATATATTTGTTTTTTGTTAAGTTGCCTAATAATTATGCACAGTAATAGTCACCTGCACACACAGATATCCCCCTAACATAGCTAAAACTAAAAACAAACTAAAAACTACTTCCAAAAATATTCAGCTTTGATATTAATGAGTTTTTTGGGTTCATTGAGAACATGGTTGTTGTTCAATAATAAAATTAATCCTCAAAAATACAACTTGCCTAATAATTCTGCACTCCCTGTATTGTCATTTATTTAGCTCCAACATATCCTGAAGTGCTTTACAATCATAAAATGGGGATATTTGACAAGTCATTTTCATATGGAATATAACAGGTAATATAACAGTCAAGAGGTGAAGAAGACTCTGATCAAATGAGCTTACCGTCATTGAGGAATGGGCAAAGACACACAAGAGAAATAACAGCAAGTCGAGGGGAGGAGGGATTGATGAATAAGAAATAAACTGGTAAGAGTGGTGTGTGGAAGAACCAAGCCAGGTCAAGAGAGAGATTGAGCTGGGCTATGGGGGTGTGGGAAGTGATGTGGGCAGTGTGGCAAAAGTAACCTCGCCACTGGTTTTTGGAGGGGCCTGTTTGTCAGCCTCCTGCCCTGCGATTATGGCCCTGGGATGTATTGCCCTTCTAGGAACTGATTTGGGCATAATTGATTTTTATATTGCTGTTTCTGGCCCTTTAATTCCCAGAGAAAGGATTTGTACTTTTAAACTGGCACTTCGGATGCAGTCGAAGTGGCCGCCATTCGAAAACCGAACATGTGGTGGCCATTTTAACTCATTCGAATGCGGTCAGCTGTGTGTGCAGCCAAATCTATGGAACTGTTTTCGGCTACCCAATTGCACGAACACCGCTGACTCATACCTTCTACTCTACTTCGACACTGCGGCTGGAGACTAAGGTCCGTTCGAAGATTCGAACGCTCGTTCGAATGGGACTTAGTCATTTTCTCAGTGTGAAATAGACCGACCGCACCGCCCAAATCCATGGAACTGTTTTGGGCATGAAAATGTGCTTGTGGTCGGTCAAAAGTGACTTATATCTATCTCCCGAACGGCTGAACTGATTCAAATGATTTTTGGGTATGTTTGTATTTGAAATGTGCTGATTAATAATATACTTTTATTAATATTGGATGTATAGTTTTAGAGTTATGAAAGTTGGGTAAAAAGTATGTTTTAAACTGTACGGCTAATTGTGTTAACCTCTCAGGCTAAGGGGAGGAGATGTGTGGGATGTAACCATTGTGTGATTGGGTAATGTATAATTGTCAGAGGGCATCTCCCTTGCATGGGAGAATTGCATAAAAGCAGAGTGTGTGTCATTAAACCAGAGTTCTTCTTCACCCTCAATCTAGAGTCCTGTCTCTTATTGGGGGGATTGCTATATCACTACAATGGATTACTATGCTCTGCATGCTCCCTTGGATAATTACTTCTAAGCTCTTTTAAGAGCTGGTTCCTGTCTTGCTCTCTGAAGGAGTCCACGGTGGTTATGGTGTCGGCTGCTTGGAGCCCTCAGGAAGCGCTAGGAGCATCCTTCAACGGAGGTACCCAGTCGGGGTGCCAGGTGATCCGTTACAGGCAGTGAAATTAGAGAAATGTAACCCAAGAAGATGGTAAACTTTCCTAAAGAGGTGTGTTTTCAGTGACTTCTTAATGGACTGGAGGCTTGAGGGACTGTCTGATGGCACGGGGTAGCAAATTCAAAAGGGACGAGGCAGTGCTTAAAAAGTCTCTGCAGATGAGAGTTGGCTATTCAGGAACGAGCAGATGTGAGGAGAAGGTGCTTTGCATAGTGAAGGGAACGAAAAGGGGCGTTGTTGAATAAGAGGAAATGAAGTGAAGAGTGGAATTATTGGGGGCTTTGCAGGTTAGTGTTAGCTTCAATTGTATCCTGAAGGGTACTTGAAGACAATGTAATGTTTGGCAAAGGGGGTGAGGTGTGGGAATAGTGGTCAGTCAGGAAGATAAGCCTGGCTGCAGAATTCATTACAGACTGAAGAGGGGCAAGGTGGGTATGTGGAACGCTGGTGAGCAGTGAGTTGCAGCAGTCAAGCCAGTAAATGATGAGTGTGCATGAATAAGTGCCTTGTTCGAAAAGTGTGAATATGGGCAATATTTTTAAAGTGGACGTTAAACACTGGTTTGGAGAAAGACTGGATGTTTGGAGAGAAGGTAAGACTCAAGTCAAACGAAGCTTAAAGGGGTTGGGTTAATAGGTGTCCTATTAACTTGCAGGGAGATTGATAGAAAACTGGGAAAACATTCAATATGAAAGAAAAGTGCTGTGTTCCAGGAGAGTGGAAAAGAGGTCAGTGGAGGAGAGGTAAATCTGTGCATCATCCGCATATAGATGATATTAAAATCTAAAGGAGCTAATAAAGTTACAGAGAGAGGTAATGTACAAGTATATTAAAAGAGGATCAAGAACGAAGACCTGGGGAAAACCAACTGAGACAGGCAGTGGGGAGAAGATGGCACAAGAGGAAAGGACAGTAAATGAGCATTCAGAAAGATACAATGAAAACCAGGAATGCACAATGTCACAGAGTCTAAGGTTGTGGAGGATTCGAAGAAGGAGAGTGGTCAACAGTATCTAAGGCATTTGAGAGGTTGAGAAGAATTAAGAGAGAGTAATGACCTTTAGATTTAGCAGTGATTAAGTTATTTGTCACTTTGGTAAGGGCAGTTTCAGTAGAATGGAGGGATCGGAAGCCAGACTGGAGAGGGTCAAGGAGATAGTTAGTATTGAAAAACTGAGTTAAATGAATAAATAAAACCAACTCAAGAAGCTTAGAAGTGAAGGGAAGTAGTGATATGGGATGATAGTTAATAGAGGTAGTGTCAAGAGATGGATTTTTAAGATAAGATTACCAATTGCATGTTTGAGGGAAGAGGGGAAGATGCCAGTAGACAAGGATATATTGAAAATATGTATTAGGCATGAGAACAAAGTACAGGGGAGGGGATCAAGAGTGGGGCGAGAGAACAGAAGACGTTTAGAGACCTCCAGCTCATAGACAGGGGAAAAGGAGTTAAAAATGCAATGGATATTGGAGAGGAGGAGGATTGAGGGGAGACTACCTTCCCCTAGTTTGACTGATCTTATAAGTAAAGTCTAAATCACTAGCTGTGAGGTTAGTTAAAGACTGGGCAATCGGGCCAGGAAGAGAGTTAAAGGTATGAAAGAGGAGTTTGGGTTCACGAGAGTTGGTGGAGATAAGAGAATTAAAATAATCTTGCTTTGCACAGGAAATGGCAGAACGTAACATGAATGTGCAAGTCAATAGGACACCTATTACCCCAACTCCCCAAGTCTGCTGCTACTTTTGACTTGGGTCTTACTTTTTCTGTGAAAATGTGTCCAATCCATAGCATTTCTTCTTCCACCCAATATACTTTTTTGGGGTTTTGTTTGCTTTTTTTTTTATATTTTATTTTTTAATTTTTCCTTTGATCAAAGCAGATAAAAAATATTTCACATAACTTGTCATAAATGTCAACAGCTAAAGTCATACAGAATAGGTGAAAGATCATGGTATTAACCCCTTAAGGACCAAACTTCTGGAATAAAAGGGAATAATGACATGTCACACAGGGGTTAAACAATTCAGCAAATGGCTTGCTATTCATAATAAGACAAGTAACATAAAACCACTGGAACGTAACAACCTAAAGGGTCTATGTACCGTGTGGGTTTGTGTGGGGAGGTCACATTGAAGGTGATGCAGAGGGGGATTGGAAGACGGTGGGGGGATCGACACCTTATCACTGTAGGTACTTCAACCAGGGTTGCCAAACTTTGGTGTATCGATTGTACTTAACCAAGTGTGATGTGCCACTTTCTGGATCCACTCCCTAACGGATGGTGCAGCTGAGTTTTTCCACTTAATTAGTATCAGCAGATTTGCTGGTGTTAGCATATGATTTATAAGCATACGTTGTGGTTTAGGAATGGGGTTAGCATGTAATAGTAATGAATCGGGTGTGTGGGCAGGGACGTATTAGCCGCGAGGCAAACAAGGCATTTGCCTTGGGCGGCATTTTCCATGGGGCGGCAAAAAACGCCGCCCCCAAATGCCCAAGGCAAATGCCTTGTTAGCCTTGCAGCTAACAGACATGCTGGGCGCTGGGCGGCGCTGGCTGATGGTCCGGCAGGCGGCTGGGGAGGGAGCACTTCCTCTGAGCGGTCTGCTCAGCTCCCTCGCGCGCCGCAGAGTGAGGCTGGGAGCCGGAATATGATGTCATCAACCCGGCTCCCAGCCTCACTCTGCGGCGCGCGAGGGAGCTGAGCAGAGTGCTCAGAGGAAGTGCTCCCTCGCCAGCCACCCGCCCAGCAGCCACTGGACCACCAGGGAGATAATGAACCCCTCCCCCCCCAGCACTCCCAAAGGTAAGGAGGCTGGGGGGGGGGGGGGTTAAATAAAAAAATTAAAAAAGTGTTAATGTGAGTGACTGTGTGTGTGTGTCTGTGTGTGTGTGTGTCTGACTGTGTGTGTGTGTCTGACTGTGTGTGTGTGTTTGTGTCTGACTATGTGTGTGTGTGTGTCTGACTGTGTGTGTTTGTGTCTGACTGTGTGTGTGTGTTTGTGTCTGACTGTGTGTGTCTGACTGTGTGTTTGTGTCTGACTGTGTGTGTGTGTGTGTGTTTGTTTCTGACTGTGTGTGTTTGTGTCTGACTGTGTGTGTTTGTGTCTGTGTGTGTGTGTGTGTGTGTCTGACTGTGTGTGTTTGTGTGAGTGTGTGTGTGTCTGACTGTGTGTGTTTAGCCCTGGAGATCCTTGGCTATCTCATCCAGGAGTGGCAGGAAGTTAAGGGTAGAGAAAGGGTACTTGGCTTTGAGAATTGTTTGCATGTAAGGGTTCAGCTGAAGAGGGAGGATTTAACTTTTAGAATAGTTAACTTGGAAGTTGGATAGTCTGTTATATGTAGCTATTTCTGCAAGGGGGAGGGTGTGATTGGGTCAGTAATGGAGAATAACAGATCATCCGCGAATGCAGAGATCTTAAACTCCTGCTGCTGGATTTGAAAACCATTGATGGCGGTATGATCCCTGATGCCCTGGAGAAAAGATTCAAGAGATAGGATAAAAAGTAAAGGGGAGAGGGGGCACTCCTGTCTTGTGCCGTTTCTAATATGAACTGAGCCTGATAATTGGCCATTTATTCTAAACTTTGCTTGCTGTTGGAGTGAAATATATGACTCCCATCCACTTCAACCACTTAGGACCCAAACCCAATGCTTGGAGGGTGGCAGTCAACATCGACCAGTCCACTCTATCAATCAGCGTCAATTGAGAGTAGTAAGCTCTATCCCTGGGTGGACAGTACGATGTGTATGAGATTTAACATTTTGGTCGTATTGTGCTTGGCTTCGCGGCCAGGAACAAAACTGGATTGGGTGGATTAATGTGTGTAGCAAGGGTTGTAGGCGTGTGGCCAAAATTTTTGTGAAAATCTTTAAATACACATTGATAAGTGAAATGAGGTGGTAGCTGCTGCACTCAGTTGGGTCTTTGCCCGGTTTGGGGATTAGCATGATGTGTGCTTCAAGAGCTGATAGGGGAAGAGTAGCATAGCAGACTGTGTGAGGGCGTTAAAAGTACGTAAATATTGCTCTGAGAGGAGTGGATTGAACACCTTGTAATATTTTGCTGTAAGGACATCTGGGCCCGGGCTCTTACCCAATGGTGTCATTTTCACCGCTAGGTGTAGCTCATACAGGGTGATGGGGGCTTTAAGGGCTTGAGCAATGTTCGGGGGAATAGGTTGTTTGAGTCTAGAGGATAGAAACTGCTCTATGTCTTCTTTAACTGGGGGGTGAATTTCTGAGATTGTAGAGTTTAGTGAAGAATCTTTGAAATGTGTCCATGATGTCTGGGAGCGAATTGGAAATAGTACCCGTGTGTGTCTTAACCTTGGATATTAATGCAGTCTGCTTGGATTGCTTTAAGGCATTGGCCAGAGGTTTGCCGCATTTGTTTCCTTGTGCATAAAAGGAGTGTTTAGTACGTAGTAGTTTCTTTTTGACCTGGTGGTGTAAGAGCTGTGTCAGTTCCGCCGTACATTGTACGTTCAAATAGAGCTGTCCCTTGCATTAGTGTGTTCTAGGTCCCTAATCTCTTGTGTGAATGTATGCATTTTTTTTACTCTTGTTATTCATCGACCTCATGGTCTTATTCCAGACTGGACATGCTGTACACCACTTACACCTTTTTAAGAGTGGATGCAATGGCTAAGAATTCCCCCCTTATGACACACTTATGAGCTTCCCATATAGATGTCGGGGATATGGAAGGTAACGTATGGTAGGTAAGTAGTGTATAAGTTTTTCCCGAACATGAGTTGTGATGGTAGGGTCATTCAGAAGGAAGTAATTTAACTTCCAGTGAAAAGATGTCACCGGGAGAAATGGAATTTGAACGGCAAGAGACAGGGGCGCATGATCCATATTAGCAGGAGTTGGCCAGGTGTAAGTGGTGTACAGCATGTCCAGTCTGGAATAAGACCATGAGGTCGGTGAATAATAAGAGTAGTCTCTGGAGTGTGGGTGCAGAGTCCTCTAGCAGTCAAATAGTCGTGACTGGTCCACTAGCTGAGTAATACGTGCGGATGTCTGGTATTGCGCAGAGTTAGAGGTCATGTCAAGGGATATGTTTAGATCGCCTCCCAGAATTAGCAAAACCTCCATAATGGATTCTATAATGTGTAGGTATTTCTTTAGGGCTCTTCCCTGATGTCTGTTGGGGAGATAGATGTTTGCGAATGTGAGCGTGGTTTGGCCAATCTGGCTGTTTACCAAGAGCAATCTGCCTCCATCATCTGTTTTGTGTGTTTGCAGAGTGAATTTGCAGAGATAAGTATGGCTACCCCATGTGCCTTGGCACCACTGAAAATGCTGAAGAAACCTATGGGGTATTTTCAGTGTGGGAGCATTATCCTTTCTAAAATGAGTCTCCTGTAAAAAGACCACCTCTGCGCCTGATTTATGCATTTCTGATATAGTGAGGGAGTGCTTTTCTGGGGTATTTAATCCCCAAACGTTAAGGGTAACTACTCGTAGTGTAGCCATATTAAACCAGTGGGGTTCATGTTTGTACCTTGTTGAAGTTGTCAGTACCTGAGTGTGCCAGTTGGTAGAAAGTCGGGGGTAGTCACAGGATAATCAAAGTAAAATAAACAATTAATAAACTATTTTCCAAGTAAAGAAACAGTAAACAAACTTAGTGTGTAGTATAGAAGAGTAAAGTATAGGTGTCGGCCATCAACCAGCTACCCACCAATAGTCTGTGGGGAAAACCGATGGCATCGGACCCAGACTGGAACGTCACCACCTGGATACTTCTGCGACACCGCGATATAGGTCTAGTCGACCTATTACAAAATTGAAATCAGTATAATCACATAATAATAAGTACAATTATATTTTGGGGGGAAATATGTGCTGAAATCTGACTGAGCAGCTTAATGTCAGCTAGCGACACACGTATTACTATAAGATACGTATCAGTCGCAGACATCCGCTGTCAGAGCACAAATCCATATAACCAAAAGTGACTTTTTTTTCAGGGCAATGAGGTATGAACTATGGGGTTATGTAACAGCTGTCTGTTGCCTCTTGAACTGATGGGGAGAAATTACAACATGCTGATCTGGACCAGTATTGCGGGCACGTGGTTCGGGCACTGAAAAGTGGGATGACATGGGTGGGGGGGTAGTGGGTTTGTGCCCAGACCTTGAGTAGTAACCTAGTTTTGGTACCTGGGAAGATCTAACAGGTGGAGTACCCACACTCTCCATGGCATACGTATATATACAGTTTAATAGTCGGAGCATCACTTAGGCAGGCTACCGGGTCAACACAGTTACAGGTCAGTGATGAGTGTTACTGAAGCATAAATTGAGAGGGTCAGGGCAGGAATGTGGGGGAGGGAAAAGGGGGTTCAGTTACCAGACCATGGAGCGCAGAGAAGGACAGTTTAATTCTGCATGTCTATGAGGTAGTATCGTATCTTGAAAACCTGGTAGTCTATCTCCATAGTGGCCCGTAATTTAGCATAACAGGAGGCCATGAGCTGTTAAATGGCAACGTAGGGCCAGATCAGTGTAGCAACAGGTCTTGGAAGTTCATTCATCTTGTTGCCATTGGGTTCTCTGCGGCAATTGAGGCAAGTTTGGGGTTCGTAGCGGTCCGTATCAGTCCGGAATGTGCAGGTCATTCAAATTGAGGATTTGTACAAATGACGGTATATTAGCATGTGAGTGAATAGTGTGAAGGGTACCTTTGTAGGTGACAGTGCCAGCAGGAACCCCCAGCGATATTTTAGATTTCTGATGCGTAGTTGATCCGTTATAGGTCTCAGACTCCTCCGCGCTTGTAGAGTTAACCAGGATAAATCCGGATAGATGGTGATTGGGGCTTCATGGAAGAGCAGAGGTTGGGATGCTTGTTTCAGATAACATCCTTGGGCTTGTCGGACACTGTGCCCGTGGGTTTCAACGCCCTATGAGCTCTGTCCAGGGGTATGGAGTTGTCCAAGGGCTTGTCCAGTATCAAACTATAGCGTTCACACAGCGTTGTGTAAATATCTTCTTGTTCGTTTTCTGGGAGGCTGCAAATTCTCAAATTATTTCGGAACACCCTATTGTCAACGTCGTCAAGGGATCTGTGGAGTGCTTGAAGGTATGAATTTTGATGGTCCACAGATTCTTGCAGGGTACTCAATTGAGTTTGCATAGCGTCTCGATCATCCTCAAATGTGCTGACTTTGTCTGTTACTTACATAGTTACATAGTTACATAGCTGAAAAGAGACTTGCGTCCATCAAGTTCAGCCTTCCTCACATTTGTTTTTTGCTGTTGATCCAAAAGAAGGCAAAAAAAAACAGTTTGAAGCACAATTTTGCAACAAGCTAGGAAAAACATTCCTTCTTGACCCCAGAATGGCAGTCAGATTTATCCTTGGATCAAGCAGTTATTACCCTACATTGAAAGATTATATCCTTGAATATTCTGTTCTTGCAAGTATGCATCTAGTAGCCGTTTGAACATCTGTATGGACTCTGATAAAACCACTTCTTCAGGCAGAGAATTCCACATCCTGATTGTTCTTACAGTAAAAAAACCTTTCCTTTGCCTTAGACGAAATCTTCTTTCTTCCAGTCTAAACGCATGGCCTCGTGTCCTATGTAAAGTCCGGTTTGTGAATAGATTTCCACACAATGGTTTGTATTGGCCCCGAATATATTTGTATAATGTTATCATATCCCCTCTCAGGCGACGTTTTTCTAAACTAAATAGGTTTAAATTTGTTAACCTTTCTTCATAGCCGATATGTTCCATTCCTTTTATTAGTTTTGTAGCCCGCCTCTGCACTTTTTCTAGTGCCATAATATCCTTCTTTAGAACAGGTGCCCAAAATTGCACAGCATATTCAATATGGGGTCTTACCAGTGATTTATAAAGAGGCAAAATTATATTCTTATCCCGAGAATGAATGCCCTTTTTCATGCATGACAATACCTTACTGGCCTTGGCCACTGCTGATTGACATTGCACATTGTTGCATGGTTTGTTGTCTATATCAATTCCCAAGTCCTTTTCATGTGTTGTTATCCCTAATTCGCTTCCATTAAGAATGTCAGGGCTTATTGCGTCCATTTTGGTCAGGACGGAGGTTTCTAACTTGCTCATCAGGGCGACAATATCCTGCTTGGACGGCAGATTCCAGATAATGGTCCTCAATTCTTCCTCTGATGGAGGTCCCGAAACTTCGGAGCCCACCGGGCTAGATGGAGGGGGGCTGGAGTGAGGTGAATCCGGCGCAATGTTGGGGCATACCATGCCGAGTTGCTGTCCATGTTGTCATGGAAATATTTGGTGAGAGCACCAGATTTCCCCGCTGGGGTTTTGCCTGAAGCTTGTTGGGAAGCCGTGGATCGCTTTGGGTGTGCCAACATTATTTTTGGGCCCTATGTAGTCGCATTTTTGTCTGTTGCGGTCAGAGCTGAATTAGAACGCATCCATGCATTTTACACAGCTGTGGGAGCCAAGAATGAGTATTAGAACTACATCACAACATTTTTGCGAAAGTAACCTTGCCACGGGCTCCTGGAGGAGCCTGCTTGCCAGCCTCTTGCCCCAGGACTATGGGCCATATGAAAAGACTTTGTTTTTGCCATTTTCCCATGCTGTTCGGGAACCGAACAGACGCATGAACTATGGACCACCCGGGAGCTTGTTAAGCCCTATCTTCACCTCTTAATGATTCTAACTGCAGTGTTCTAATTGTTCATCTGGGTTTGTATGAACGACCATAAGGCGATGGACATCTTGTTCCCACGAACACAGGCAGCTGTGTTTGGGCGTCGAGCTGATGGAACTGAAATCGGACACTGTACCACCCGAACACCGCTGGACTTCCATCACCAGTCGGGGTGCCAGGCGGTCCGCCACAAACATAAAAAAGAGTTAAGGATGAAACATCTTGAATGGATTATGAGGTATGTATTACTATGAACGAGATATGGAAGGACAACTCAAAATGAAGAACAAGCCTTCAAGAAGTAAAAATAAAAAAGAGAGAGTAAGACATACAAACTTTGTTACTTGCGATTATTAAATCTCAGTTTTACATAAAGTGCAGTGATTAATTAAACCACAGAGTATTATTATGGTGTCTTATGTAAATCACATTCCTTAAACTTTGCTGTTGGAAATGGAATGCTATTTCAAATTGATTCCTAGAATCGCTGTGTGCAGAAATCAATAATGATATAAAATGAATATTTATGATGTATTCAAGTGAATAGAGGAATCACCATGAGAGCATAAAAGTTTATCTTTGAGAATCAATCATTCAAAATGGCTATTGAGCCCAAAAATGCATTATGGACAGGGAAGCATTAACTTTATAAAAACTCACCATTTTTTTTTGAGAGGATAATACTTACACAATGACTGTAACAGATGCAGATTATCTGTCAAGCTTTTTATTGACAATTCATAATCTAGGAGAATCTATTACCTGCCTTTAGAATAGGATAAAGTCAACGGAGGACCTCTCGCTAATCTTCAGAATAGGATACAATCATTGGATGACCTCATGCTAACCATAGGAACAGAATTAAAACTATAGATGATCTTTCACTAACCTTCAGAATAAGTTAAAATAATCAGAGGACCTCTCACTAACTAGAGGAATGGGATTAAATCACTGAAGACCCTTCAAAATAGGATAAAATTCCTGGTGAACCTCTTACTAACCTTCAGAATAAGAAAAATCATTGAAGGACCTCTCTCTAACCTTCAGAATAGGATAAAATTTCCAGAGAGCCTCACATTAACCATAGGAATAGGATAAAATCACTGGAGGGCCTCTTGCTACCCTTCAGGCTAGGATAAAAACATCGGAGGACCTCTTACTATCCATAGGAACAGGATAAAAGCATCAGATGACCTCTTGCTAACCTTCAGAATAAGTTAAAATAATCAGAGGACCTCTCACAAACTACATGAATGGAATTAAATCGCTGAAGTACCTTCAATATAGAATAAAATAAAATTCCTAATGAACCTCTTACTAACCTTCAGAAGAAGATAAAGCCATCGCAGGACCTCTCGCTAACCATAGGAATAGCATAAAATCACTGGAGTGCCTTTTGCTAACTTCCAGAATAGGATAACATTTCCAGAGAATCTCTTGCCAACTATAGAAATACTATAAAATCACAACAGGTCCATTCTCTAACCTTTAGAATAGGATAAAATTCCTTATTGGGCTGTCAATGCAAACACTATTTTAGCAGAAGTCTTTCTTAAAAAGTAGATCCCTCCTTACGCATGTACTTCTATCTTGCTCGTGTGGTCCTTTAAAGGTGTATAGTCTGTAAGGTTTGTTCACGAAATAGTGAATTTGATTGATCTCAAAAATGATTCTTAAAACTGCAAGGTAAATACTGTGACATTAGAAGTGCTATTTTGTATTTATTTCTAGGTCAAATTTACAAGATTAGGTTGTCTCTGTATATCAGTGAGTTATGAATCATATACTCTTACATTCTTTTTAGAACCTGGAACATAGAGACCCATTTTAATTGTAATAGTAATAAAATTCAATAAAACTTTGTGTTAAAAAAACCCAGACAACATACATGGTTTTCATTTACTGATTAGTGCACTTTATGTGAACCCAGAAACTTGACATTGGCCATAAAATTGCTCCCATGAAAAGTAGTGAAATTAACAGGAATTTTTTTTTTTTCCCCCAGAAATGTCTGAGGTAGCTGATGTAAAATGGTGAAACTTTGTACAACTCTATAAAGCTCCTTGAAGCTCTGTAAGGCTCCATAATAAAATGTAATTATTTAGATTTGCATATTTTCCGGTTGAGGGCTATATGACATCAATTAGTTATTTATTAAGGGACAATGGAGGTTAATTATACAATGCTGTGAACTGGGAATTGCTTTAAAAAAAAGCTTTAGGATGTTTCATTACACAGAATCAGGGCCGGTGCTTCCATTGGGCCATTTAGGCGGTAGCCTAGGTCGCCAGCTCCCTGGGGCGCATCTGGCAAAATGGCCAGTAGCCGTAAAATTAAGGATGGGGATCAGTATGGCAGCCAGGCATTACTGGATCCCGATCCCATTAGGTAGTGCGCTCCTGGCCCCTGTCCTGTGTATGGGGAGATGGAAGGGATAAAGTCAGGAAGTGGGGCAGGGCGGCAGAGAGTGCAATTCTCACTCACTGCCCCCCCTCTCCCTTGGTGACAAGTGGATGGGAGCATAGCAGGAAGTGATGGGATGCCAGGTAGCCAGTCGCTCTCAAGATCCCTGAAATACATGAAGAGTCAACTGATATAAGAAATGAAGGTAAGTAAGTCTCTTTCAGAGAATGTGTGTGTGGCTGCATGGATCAGTGTGTGTGTCTGCAGGGGTAAGTGTATGTGTGTCTGCATGGATCATTGTGTGCGTCTGCATGGATTAGTCTATGTGACTGCAAGGATCAGTGTGTGACTGCAAGGATCAGTGTGTGTGTGCATGGGTTGGTGTGCCTTTGTCTGCATGTATCACTGTGTGTATTTGTCTGTGTGAATCAGTGTGTGTGCGTGTTTGTGTCAGTTTGCATGGATCAATGTGCGTGTGCCTGCATGGATAAATGTGCGTGTGTCTGCATGGATAAGTGTGCGTGTGTCTGCATGGGTCAGTGTGGGTGTCAGTTTGCATGGGTCAGTGAATTTGCGTGTGCGTGGGTCACCGATTGTGAGTGAGTATATATGTGTCAGTGATTGCATTTGTGCGCTAAGGACAGTTTAAATTAAAAAAAAAATTAAAAAAAAATACTTTTAAAGGAACACTGTAGTGTTGTCACAGGTGGCGGTACGAAGACCGGGACCCCTGTATGGATGATGATGATAGTAGTCTCAGCATGGAAATGGACAATCAGGGTCCGGTGCAGGGTAACCACATGCCCCTTGGTGTTGAGCACCAGGGATTATGCGGCCACATACCAGAAGCTGATATTCCAGTACTAAAAAATAAGACAAGACTAGAATAGCCACCGGACAAGATAAGACAAGACTAGAAGAACCCAGAACCGGAGCAGGACAGAAAGCAGAACCCAGAACATGTACACAATACATGAGGGAAACATGAACAGGACATGGGAATACAAGACAAAAATAAAACAAGACAAGAGATACAAGGCAAAACAAGAGGAGACATAGCTAGGTACTATATATGTAATATACATTGGAGATTTAGACATACATAAATGGCCAAGATGTATGCAGCCCACCACTGCGTCAAAGCACTCCAATTACGGCCTAGATATGCATGACTACATAAACAATAATAAAACACACACAGCACTTACCTGCAAAGAAAGAAAAACTAAACAAGAATTGTAAAAAGAGTACTGGATACCAGAAGCCATCACCAGAAATATCTGCAGAATGGAAAAGGACGTGACAAGAGTTTGGAATATAAACTTGTATTCCCAACACTATAGTATTTCTGTCCCTACATTGATTCAATGTTTAAAAAGATAAATAAAATGTAAAACAAGTGAATGGGGAAGCAAAAATCCTCGCTCCGGCCCTGCACAGAATAAACAGTGAAGCTTTATTTACACTTATTAATGAATAATTGTATCTCATGGTACAGTAGATAACCAATATAATTAATTAGTGAATAGAGATATATTAAAAGCCACCACTATCATGGAGTCCCTAGCATTGACTGATTAGCGCAGTGGTAATGTCACTGCCTTACCGTTTGGATACCTAGCAATATACATCCACCTACCTCATAGACTGTAAGTGTCCCTAATCAGGATACCTAGCGATATAAATCCACCTACCTCATAGACTGTAAGTGTCCCTAATCAGGATACCTAGCAATATACATCCACCTACCTCATAGACTGTAAGTGTCCCTAATCAGGATACCTAGCAATATACATCCACCTACCTCATAGACTGTAAGTGTCCCTAATCAGGATACCTAGCAATATACATCCACCTACTTTAGTAAGGCTTTTGACACTGTTGCACATAGAAGGCTTATCAATAAACTGCAATCTTTAAGTTTGGATTCAAATATTGTTGAATGGGTAAGGCAGTGGCTGAGTGACAGACAACAGAGGGTTGTAGTTAATGGAATATATTCGAAGCTTGGACTTGTCACCAGTGGGGTACCTCAGGGATCTGTACTTGGACCTATTCTCTTTAATATTTTTATTAGTGATATTGCAGAAGGTCTTGATGGTAAGGTATGTCTTTTTGCTGATGATACTAAGATATGTAACAGGGTTGATGTTCCAGGAGGGATAAGCCAAATGGCAAATGATTTAGGTAAACTAGAAAACTGGTCAGCGTTGTGGCAACTGACACTTAATGTGGATAAGTGCAAGATAAGGCATTTTGGACGTAGAGTCCTAACCTCAACATCTGAGAAAAGAGATTATGGGGTGATTATTTCTGATGACTTAAAGGTAGGCAGACAATGTAATAGAGCAGCAGGAAATGCTAGCAGAATGCTTGGTTGTATAGGGAGAGGTATTAGCAGTAGAAAGAGGGAAGTGCTCATGCCATTGTACAGAACACTGGTGAGACCTCACTTGGAGTATTGTACACAGTACTGGAGACCGTATCTTCAGAAGGATATTGATACCTTAGAGAGGGTTCAGAGAAGGGCTACTAAACTGGTTCATGGATTGCGGGATAAAACTTACCAGGAAAGGTTAAAGGATCTTAACATGTATAGCTTGGAGGAAAGACGAGACAGGGGGGATATGCTAGAAACATTTAAATATATAAAGGGAATCAACACAGTAAAGGAGGAGACTATATTTAAAAGAAGAAAAACTACCACAACAAGAGGACATAGTCTTAAATTAGAGGGACAAAGGTTTAAAAATAATATCAGGAAGTATTACTTACTGAGAGGGTAGTGGATGCATGGAATAGCCTTCCAGCTGAAGTGGTAAAGGTTAACACAGTGAAGGAGTTTAAGCATGCGTGGGATAGGCATAAGGCTATCCTAGCTATAAGATAAGGCCAGGGACTAATGAAAGTATTAAGAAAATTGGGCAGACTAAATGGGCCGAATGGTTCTTATCTGCTGTCACATTCTATGTTTCTATATTACCTCATAGACTGTGTAACGAACTGGAAATAGACTATGTGTTAAACGCCCTCTGAACAGACTATATCCATGAATTCCCCTTCATTCCATCCCATTTTCACCGAACGTTCTACAATTCCCTTTGATTTTGTATTTTCATTAAACCGAACACTGACCACGCTCCTGGCTCGTTTACTTAAAGGCAACCACAAAGTTAAGTGCTATTTCTTGGTGTCCGGGATTTGTGTAACCAAACAACATGCGCTCTAGCAAATGGCGGCCATTTTGTCTTCCAAAGGCAGGCAGCGGGACTAGGTCGTCTAGTGCCTGGAACTCTGTCGGACACCATGCCTCAGGAACACCGGGAAAATCAGACCGTTGCCTGCTCAGTGTCCAGACAAGTCAGAAGAGCACTTTTCGTGGAAAACAGTCCACCTATAAGAGGGGAACATTCGCTACGTACGAGTAGGAGGAAACTTTGTTTATGTTTATATAGAAACTCCCAAAAGTGGACCGGACGCAACCACCTTTTTCTCTGGAACTATTTTGGATATCAGCCACATGTGTGGCCATTCAAAACATTACCCTGGTGGCAATTCGGCTATGCTACACCGATCCGAGAGCTATTTGTACAACTTGGGCACTCAGATCTGGGTTATCCGGGGATATAACACTTGTGGGGGTTCCAGTCAACTTATCAAGTGCCTAGGAGATAATTTGTTTAAGGAAAGGTCAACTCTATTATCTGTGATTTACCCTACATCAAGTCTTGGCTGATGTTTGGGGATACTAGAACTAAAACACACTTTCACTTTGCGTGAACAGGGAGACTCTCCAGCGGATATACTCAGTTGGAGTATAGGGGATCCGTTACAGCCTGCAAGTATCCCTAGGCAGGATACCAAGCAATGTACATCTACATACCTCATAGACCGTACGTTAAGTATTTGCCGTCTTCAAATATCTTTTACTACAATGGTCAAGATATATGCAAAACAGTTTGGCCCCAATGATTCTTCTAGAGAATTGTCACAGACCTATGGTACATGTGCGACAATCACTTCACTATGTAGAATTATTGCAGCCCTACAGCATCGTGAGACTCATTAGCTGTGTAAAAAAAAATTGGAAAGGAAAAGATGGTTGCTTAGGGATTCCATCTAATCTAACATTTGAGATGACACAGAATCTATTACTAATATTATAAATGCTATATCATTTACATTTACATCATCTTAATTCAAAGCATTTTATCCATCAAATAGCAAATTATAGTGATTTGAAACGTAATTGCAAAATCTAGACTGAAATAGCTGAGCTGCAACTTTAGCTAAAATTGAGAAATTTTAAACTTCCTATTTTGTTTAAATTTAGCGATTTGAGTTCCAGTTCAGTACAATTTGTTGTTAATGAATAAAACCAACTTAATAATAGGATTGGGAAACACAGATGTTAGTCTAATGAGAAGTTTCCGCTTTGACTGAATCTTTATAAAAGTGCCACCATATTCCGCAGCGTTGTACACTCGATATTTATCATGATGTTCAACAAAGTTTCTAGAAGCACCATGTGCCAATGAAACCTCCCCAGACCTTATCAGATTTATTTAAATGGCAGATCTCTTGGCCCAAAATGAGATGTCTGACCTTTCCTTGCAGATAACTGCATTTAGGCTTTTATTAAATATCACTAGCAGCCTGTCATAGTGCTTTTCCTTTTATTATAAAGCACAAACATATTAATATTACGCATACAAAATGTCCTCCAATGAATCCACATTAAAACGTTATCATTCTATTTCCTTTACCTTTTTAACTCAAAAATTACATGATATACTCTAGCGGACCAGTGGTAACCCTACTGATTACCTCCGCTAATTCCTTCTCTCTGCCAGACTGGAACCATTAAACCAAGCAGAGATCCGTTCCCCCAGTAACCAAATGATACATAGTTCTGGGAGTCAACTGATTTATTTCTGGCCACGGCTTTTATGCACAGACCCCTACATGGGGTCTCCAACACAATAATGCAGGGTTTTCATTCCCATTATCCTCTGTGCCTGAGAGATAATTGCGTGAGAAAAAAACATAATTTAATCTCTCAGGTACAAAAAATCTACACAAAAAGTACCCCCACCATAACCAGGAACTCCACAAAAATTATACCTCGGATAGCTCTGATCTGAGTGTATAAAATATCCAAATATCACTCAGATCGGGTTGGTGAAACGGGAATGCCATCGAGGTAAAGTTTTGACACGAGGCGCTAGCCCAAAACAGTTCCAGAGAAATAGGTGCCCTGGCCGGTCTCTGTTCGGGGGTTCTTGTGCACACAACATTCAATGGATTGCCTTAGTTTCAGGATATGAATGCTCCCCCTGTTCGGTAATTCATATCTCCCGAACGTTGTTTGCATAGTTGGTCGGGAAGTAGAACGGGCAGTGGTCTAATCTTTACTGAGGTTCGTGCGAGTGCCTAGCTGAAAAGAGTTTCAGGCACTCGGTGACGAAGTACCGCTGCCCACGCTCGGGAGACAAAATGACCGCCATTCTTTTGTCGACCGCATGCATTTGGTTATACGAAATGGCGACCACCCAGGGGAAGCATTCATTAATTATTTCCCTTGCGGTTTCACACTTAAAGGCTCCTGGAGTGCACTATAGGCTCCTGGAGTGCCCCCCTACTTGGGGTCCCCCCTCAGGGTTGAAACCCCTTCAGCCACTTACCTGAACCCAGTGCCAATGTCCCTCGGCACTGGGTCAGGCTCCGCCCATGCTCCCAAGCGAGCATTAGACCTCCCCATAGAAAGGCATTATCAATGCTTTCCTATGGGGAAAATCTGATGCTGGAAGTTCGTGAGGACGTCCAACGTCAGATAATGGACCAAAACTCTGTTTGGATTCTGGATGTCCCCTAGTGGCTGTCTATTAGACAGCCACAGAGGGCAGACTTAGAGCTGCAATGTAAACATTGTTCTCTGGAACTGCAATGTTTTACATTGCAGTACTAAGTGCAAAAGTGCAATTAGCTGAAGTGGCCTGGGTGCCTACAGTGTCCCTTTAAGTGGCTGGTGTGAACATTCTAACGGGGTACAGGGGTGGTCCTCGTTCTGGAGACAAATGGAGGAGGTTTGAATACAATAACTCCCACACGGAAAAAGGGCAAAACATGCGAAGTGGGGCACAACAGACGAAATTGGCGGTAGGTTCTGCCACATGTACTAAAATGAATCCTTCATCTCCGTAAGGTGGACATATCACCCGTTATCAGACCATTAGGTCATAATGTCATAATTGATATCATTTTTCAAACCATTAAACTTTGGACTTCACTAATATATACATTTTTTACTTGTAAAATGCACAAAACAGACGGAATGCTGTCAGACGGGACACATCCTTTTTTTGTCCCTTTGGTTTTTATTGAGTTGTTGGCAACATGAAATCTAAATATATCAGCTTGGCATAAACAGGTAATGTACATTTCAACTCAGATATAATTCAGGATGAGAAACAGGACAGTCAAACATGTCTAAATACGTAAAGCAAATGAAACATTCTATCTGTGGATAAATACTGAACAAGATGAGTGGAAGGCTAAAACATGGCCAGTCTAAATCAACTTGACTATGCTGAGAACCGAAGCCACATTTTTATATTTGTTTTGTGTTTTTGACAATCTTTTTTTTTTTTTACTTCAGTGCAAGGGGGTTCTTTGTGTTCAATACAGGGTACAAAGTTATGTGCTTTTAGAGATCTGCTTTGGGTGAACTCAATGACAATAAATTGGCTGTATTGTAGTCTTGACCTTATTAATCATGCAATATGCTCGTTCACAATGGGCAAACAATTTTGTGTACTGATAGTAGCACAGTTAGTGTAGCTTGAGCATGCATTTTATATGGGTATTGTGTGAGGGGGGAGGGGGGAGGGTACAGGGAAAAATTGATTTTCAAACCAATTTGCAGTGTAGCCTCGGTGTGCACGGCTTTGGTTAGGAATAGTGGGGACGCGAAGGGGGGCCTGTCTGGGATCAACTGCAATAGCTAAGAATATTCCCATAGGTAACATATTGGAGCAGATGAGACATCTGCTTGGTGGTGGGGTGGTTAACTGTGTTTGAGTTAGGGTTAAGTAGGTCAGTCTGGTGACACATCTTATGTGAAATGGATGGGATATGTACTGAAAGTGGGTAATGCTCTCACTTTACCAGATCCTTGGTTCTGTGTCCCAGTAACTAAACAAACATAGATCTCAAGTTTCAGGGGAGCACAGATATTTCAATTGAAATCTCTAAAATGTTTTGTAATAACTTAAACCTCATTCCTACATCCTGTGATGGAACGTGAATTTAAGATATCAATGTGAGGCCAGGCTAAATGCAGTGTCTGTACTGAGACCTAATGGTAGAATCGTAAGAGACAAGCCAAGGTCAATGATTCTGTGGTGAGTCTAAACCGATGCCGAATGAACCATTAACCCCTGTGGACTCGTTCCCTTAAACATCTCTATGTTCATAGTTAGATGCTGACCTAGATTGGAAAAAAACAACTCAATTCATTGAGTTCACATTTTAAAACACATATTTTAATGATATTGATCCAAAATATAGAGGGACGTGTTTGAAAGGATGGACCTTGGGCTTTTTTTCAACTTAGATGGCTATAGTTATAATCAAAATTATTAAATCCCCTGAATAGAATCCCTCACAACATCTCAAATATGCAAAACAGGAGTTCTATCAAGCACACCTGATGCAACTAATCAGGGGCTTCATTGGTTCATTGCAAACAGCTGAAAGTCTGCAAATTGTGACAATAAACCTGATTTTCAATGGTGGTTGAATCATTTTGATTACAACTGTATGTAACTATGCAAACCGACAAAAATTGCTACTTAGCGTGTCAGCGCCATCATTGTTGGATTTGCCACCTGAACACAGATGCACTGGATCAAGACATACCATTGAGTGAGTCTACATGCCGTGACAGGCACCTGTCCACTTCGGCAATCAGGATTCTATTCCTAAATGTATGGTGTGATATGCTCAAACCCAACTCTTCATCTTGTCAGTTTTCATATAATATCGATCAGACTTGCATTCTTTTCATGAGATAATATTTATTTTAATGGAAACTACTTGCTTAATCTAGACAGAGTATAAAGACCTTATGACAGTTAGTATGTTTAGTATATATACTATACTGACCAATTACTTTATATATATATATATTGTTACTGTTTAAGCCATTACTTCTGCCTGTGAAAGCTTTATTCTGATACTGGTCCTTTAAATCCTATTGTGATATTTAAATTCATGCCTCTCTTTCACTGTGTTACCCATCGATAACCATGCCCTTAAAATGCCTTCTACTCTCTCTGGTGACAGCATCAGTTTTGCGAAAGAAAGGGCAGATTTGAGATAATTAGTAGCTGCACAAATTAATTACAGAGAAGTAATTGCAGTGAAGAGACTCGCCGGGCTTACTCCGTGATTACAGCTAATGTAATCGCAGATGCACAACATATTAGATAGAAAGAATTTTAGAATTTCTACAGAATTGGAGGCATTCCGTGTGAGCGTAGGAACTGTGTAAATAATTCCAAGACACAGTCGGGGAATTCTGAGCATGACCGATACATAAGGAAGGTGCTGTCAGTCAGTATAATCAATGCATCATCACGATTCAGTAAAAACACTTATTCACATATAATAACAGAACACAAGATTTTTAGTCTACCCCAGAAGATTTTGTTTTACCTAGGCTGCAAGCTAATCTAGCCCAGCAGGTTACTCTTAACTAAACTGCAAACTAAGCTAACCCAGCAGGTTAGTCTTACCAAGGCTGCAAGCTAATCTAGCCCACCAGGTTAGTCTTACCAAGGCTGCAAGCTAATCTAGCCCACCAGGTTAGTCTTACCGAGGCAGCAAGCTAATTTGGCCCACCAGGTTAGTTTTACCTAGGCAACAAGCTCATCTAGCCCATCAGGTTAGTTTTACCTAGGCAGCAAGCTAATCTAGCCCACCAGGTTAGTCTTACACAGCTAATCTAGCACAGCAGGTTAGTCTTACCTAGGCAGCAAGCTAATCTAGCCCACCAGGTTAGTCTTACCTAGGCAGCAAGCTAATCTAGTCCATCAGGTTAGTCTTACCTAGGCAGCAAGCTAATCTAGCCCACCAGGTTAGTCTTACCTAGGCAGCAAGCTAATCTAGCCCACCAGGTTAGTCTTACCTAGGCAGCAAGCTAATCTAGCCCACCAGGTTAGTCTTACCTAGGCAGCAAGCTAATCTAGCCCACCAGGTTAGTCCTCCTGCCCACAGACTATGGGCCCTGCAGGGAAACCTGTAAAAGACTACCGAACATGACCCACTGTTAGCAATGTTTTCCCTGGAACTGTTTTGGGCATAGGACCATGTGCACGGTTAGTCAAAACTATGACTTCCAGGAAATTCCTGAATCCCTGAACCTATCTGGGTGATTTTTGGATATGTTGTTCACCCAGATCAGGGCTATGTAACTCTATGGGGTTTTATGTGGTTTTAAGGTACTTTTTGGGGTTTCATAAAATTGTATGTTTTTATGTGCTTGGAGATAATTGGGTTGGATTAGTACAGTTCCTGATTCAATTATCTCCCAAGCACAGAGGAGGGATTCTATTGTTTGTGTATGGGAGTGTCTCACTGTATAACTTTGTTTTTATTGGTTTATTCACTTTGTGTCCTTGTGCCCAACAAGGTCCACCTGGGTGTCACCCTTGTTGGGAAACTTGCATAAAAGGCCAGTGTGCCTCGATTAAAGCTCTGTTCCTGCTTATCCTCAACATAGAGTCTCATCTCATTTGTGGGGGAAATGCTGTATCTATCCTGGGGATTTCTATATCACTATACTCCCCTGGGATTATAATCACTAGCTCTTATAAGAGTTGGGCCTGCTACACTCTCTGGAGTAGGAGAGGTTCACCCACCGGAAGCTGGATCCTGGTCTTGGGTCCAGGGTAGGTGGCCATCAGATCCACAGCTGCGATGTCACCATTGGGGGTCTTTGCAAATTATTATAACCAGTTTGGCAATTTTGTTCCCTTAAGTGTAAAATTCACTTTACATTCCTAAATATCAGTTTAGTGAATAACCCTGAGATTGTGCTTTATTTTTGTTAGGGAAATAAAATACATTTTAGTAAATTTCGAACCAAAGATTCTCTTGTTCAGCCATTTTTCTAGCTTGGCTATTTTTATTAGGTTATTTCGGGTTGCTTGTTTATGCATGCTTTTTAATACATTATCTATTCAGTCAGGTCAGTTCAAGCATGCAGTTCCCCTTTAAAATGTTTTTCGTATGGTGAGCACATTATCACTTTACTGCAAAGAATGCACTTATCATTTTAGCCGCATAGTGTAGAACTTAAAACACATGCAGTCACACGGTACACTATTACTACACCCAGTCATTATTTTTATATCTACCGTATCGTGTATTAAATGTCCCCTTTTTCTGGTATTGTTACAACAAAGCACCGAGCATTTTTTAGACTCAGGATTCTGTTGGGGCCTTGCAGATTTTGCTTTCTGTGTACTCAGTTTACAAGAAAATGTATCATTTTTCCTTCTGTGCTGAACATGACTCTGTTATTAGTTTTTTAGCTTTTCTACAGGTTTAGATTTCAGTAAAAAATATTCAATTTTGGGAGCTGGAAAATGTAATAACGGCATTCCTTTATGAACTGTTATTGGCTTTACTTTTAAATACTTTTCTTTTATTATTATTGCCATTTGTATAGCGCCAACAGATTACGTAGCGTTTTACAATATTATATGGGGGGGGGGATGTAACTATAAATAGGACAATTACAAGAAAACTTACAGGAACGATAGGTTGAAGAGGACCCTGCTCAAACAAGCTTACAGTCTATAGCTCATTACAGTTTCAAAAACAAATTCCAAACTTAACTTTTCATCTGGCAACATGTTAAGGGTTTTTCCTGATAAATGTGCACATTTTTGGCAAATATTCCAATTCGGTAAAATTCTGGAGTCTTCATTCTCATTTTGTTTGTCACTCACTCGAGTGGCCGACATTGTCACCGGCAGCGAGTCTGCCGCTCGCTCTCCTTGGTCGCCTCTGGAAGTGGAGATGTTCAATAAAGGAATCCTCACTACTGATGTTTTAAACCCTCTGCAGGGTTCCCTTCAAATCCACTGGAAATCCTTTGTAGCTTCAAATAAAATGAAAAGTAAAGGTCTGATGCTGACATATGGGTGTTTATTATCTGGGATCATCATTGTTTAAGCTGCTGGGATGAGTTTATCAAGGGAGCTTCATTTCCTAGCTCTAAGCTTTAGTCATCGTTATTCCTGGTAGGCCTTTCTAGGTTTTTTTTTTAATTGACTTTCTCGTTTGTTTGTGGGTTTTTTTGTTTTTTTTTAGAATTTATTTTTGAGGATCCCAAAGAAAATCATCATTTATTTTCAGTTGGTTTATACAGAAGGCAGGCGGATTAACACGATTTAATATATTCCAGGAAATCTAATCATTGAAGTGCTAAATTAACTCCTGCACTGCATATTACTGTACAAAGACATTCATCAGATCTACGGCCAGCCAAAGGCTTAGTGTAGCGTGGTTTTAATGGCCTGCTTTTGGTGTACTCACTGTTAGCCTCTTCTTGTACCAGTGATCGGATTTCTCCCTGGGTTTTAAGATATATTTATTTTAGCTTTGTACAATTCAATGAAAGGCTATTTCACACAGCCCTGAGGATACATTTTGTGCAGTATTTTTTGGAGCTGTCCAGCACAGAAACTCTATGGATAACAGGACAGCAATCATTAGGGTTAATTAGTGTTGGGTGAGCTTAGACTGAGATAGTGTTTATTTACTTATTACTGGCATTTATAAAGTGCCAACTTATTTTGCAGTGCCATACAATTAGGGGAGAACGTACAATATACACAGACAAATACGAAAGGTAGAGAGGGCCCAGATTAACATAGGGGCTGATGGAGTTGAAGCTGCAGGCCCATGCTCCCAGAACAGGCCGATTGATTATAATATATATATAATTATTTTTTATTTTTTTGCTACTCTTCATATGCTTTTGCTTTGTGCAGAGAGAATTAAATATGGGCACTTAGAAGGGGTGCAGGGGAACAAAACTAGTATGGACTTGCTGACTAAAAATTAGTTAAGGTAAAGCTGACTTTGCGCACTGTGCAAATGGTCCTCCTGCTTTGCTCTCTCTAACACTGGGGCATATTCCCTTAATTCTACCATCTCTACGTTCATCTTGTTCTCTAATCCAGACTGCTTACCAGGAACATCTGTTTGTTAGTAAGTAGTTAAGGAGAGGAATGAAGTACTAAGGGACACCCGGGAATTGTGCCCAGAAAGCATAGAGCAAGAGCATCATTAGATGCATTCATGCCAAACTTGAAACATCTCTGCCCGCATAGTCCGCCCTTAGTTGCCCAGCCTGTGTGACTGGCATGCATCCTGACACACATTCACCCCAGACCATCCCTCCAATTCTTTGGGCAGATCTGCCCCCTTTCTAGACAGGTTTGCTCCTTTGTGCGGTGAAAGTGATGTTATTCGTATCGCTGACCCACTTACTTTTATCCCTGCAGCCATAGATATAGATTTGGTTGAGTGATGAAAGCGAGAGCCCTGGCACCACCTCCACCAGATACTGGACACGTGTGAGGAGTAGATGTGTAATCCCTGAGTAAATCCCAACTTGGACAAAACTCATAGGATTATTACACATCTGCTTTGGACACTTTTTATTGTTTTTATTTCTGTCGTTCTTCTACTTCTCCTTCGACCTATTGATAACCCTTTTAGTAATATAGAACATCTGGAAAATGTGTCACCAAGATAATTTCAGAATTGCAGGGTGTAGCGGACCCCTGGTAACATGACCGGTTACCTCCGCTATCACCTTCCTTCAGCCGCTCAGGAACCACTTAGAATAACAAGAGACCCATTTCCTTCCAGTAACTGGACGAGACACAGCTCTGGGAGTACAACACTGACAAAGCTTTATTGGTACAGCTTTACTTTATAGACCCGCAGTCCAAATTCCTCAGTTCCAGGCTGGAGGGGGATGGTTTACAGACTCTGCCAGGCATGGGTCGCAGGAGAGGTTATGGAGCGGTCGCAGCGCCCGAGGGCACAGTCACAGCAGGGGCTCACCCTGTGTACAAAGGCGGTTCCCTGCTAGGACAACAGGAGGCGGGCGGAACTGGTCTGGTTCATCTAACGGGAGTTCCCAGGGGGACTCCAGGGTGCCTGAAAGAAGCTGCCATGGCCCCAAGGGTCAGGACGACAGGTGGGCTGGGGACAGATCAGAGGGGTCTCGGCACAGGAGTAGGCAGGTCAGGACTCTGTCGCACGGCCTACCCACGATTCTTTCTCATTCCAGGTCACCAAGGTGGTCGCCCCAGGTGCAGGTGAGACCTTGAGAGGTGGACTTACGGCTGGAGGCTCCATTGCGCCTGGGCTTGGACGTCGAACGGAGAGATGTGGCCTGCGACGGCCAGAGGTCTGTTACTCCTTCTGGGGATCTTTTGGAGGGTCTGAAGTCTTTTCTGGAGTCATGGAGTGAGGGTCAGACAGGAGTGTTAGTTTTGGTCAAGTGTGGGCCCCAGGGCAGGAGGGCGTGGGTCCGGGGGTGGCACTGGCGGGTAGGGGATACCACGGTTGGGGGATGAAAGGGAGGAGCTGGTTGGGGGCATCCCAGCCAGCTGGCTCGGCAAAATGTTCACATTTCCTTTGCGTGGCCCCTCAAGGTTGAGGTGAACGAGCGGATTTAGAAGGGGGACTTCCTTGAAATCTTTTCTCTTCTCCCTCTTGATGAATATTTGGATATGAAGGAGGAGGATAGGAAAGATGCTAAGAAAGAGGAGGAGAAGCATCGGCACTACCCCAAAATTCCCAAAATATTTGGGAACTGGTTGCAGGCATTTTGCATCCTGGTCAGTGTTGTGGGGGAAAAGCCCCCGTTCGATGCTTGCAGCTCTTTTGTTACTTGGACAGGGTTTGGGAATCGTATTGCATGTCTGGGGGCTTGGCATGGTGGCGGTACGATGAGCAATTCAGGCAGCAGTTGTCGGTTAGCCGGGGATGCAGTGGGACCAAATGGACCTGCCTCTGTGGATGAAGCTCATGATGGCGCAGAAGGCGTCACCCTTTCGGTCCGGGGCCGGCATGGGTACGGCTTCTCCCTCGTCGCCCATCCACAAGATTCTGCTGGCTGTTCAAAGATAGCCAGTGCAAATGGGGGGCTGTATGCCGTTACAAGCATGAATATTCCGGGTGCAGGAGCACGCATGGATTCAGTCATTGTTTCAAGCGAGGTAAGGCGGCTCCCGCCAGGGGTGCACCAGGAGAAGCCGGGTCATCCTCTAATGCTGGGGTCATCACCGGTGAAGGTAGGCGCAATGTTGCCGTGGCTAAGCCGCTATGGTTATCGGGAGGATGCAGCATTGCTGCGGGTTGGGTTCACGGAAGGGTTTGTGATTCCATTCCGGGATCGGGTGGTCGTACGTTACCTCCGCAATTTTAAGTCGGTGGGGGACTTTCCAGATGTGGTGTGGGACAAGCTTCTTAAGGAAGTTCAATTGGGAGGATGGTGGGGCCGTTTCGTGAGCCCCTGTTGCGCAATCTTAGGGTTTCAACATTGGGGGGTGGTACCCAAGAAGGAACCCAGTAAGTACCGGCTCATTCATCATCTATCGTACCTGCATGGAGCGTTGGTGAATGATGATATAGACAAGTCACTCTGCTTGGTGTCTTATCTATTATTTCTACCAAGCGGTCGAGTTGGTTCAGTGCGCGGGAAAAGGGGCTTTGTTGGCTAAGGCTGAAGTGGAGGCGGCCTTTCAGCTGTTGCCCATCCACCCAAAATGTCATCATCTGTTGGGCCGTTTTTTCAGGGGGCAGTATTTCGTTGACCTCTGTCTTCCCATGGTGTGTTCCATCTCCTGCGTGTTTTTGGAGAAGTTCAGCACTTTTCTGGAATGGGTGGTCAAGGTGGAGGCGGGCCCAAAATTTGTGGTCCATTACCTTGACAATTTCCTTTGCGTCTGACCGGCGGGGTCGGGCGGGTGTCGGATGGGATTGACGATGCTGGAATGAGTGGCGAGTGTGTTCGGGATTCCGCTGGCAGTTGACAAGACGGTGGGGCCAACCACTTGTTTGTCTTTCTTGGGCCTGGAGATAGATTCGGTCCGGGGTGAGTATAGGTTGCCGGATGATAAGTTGCTGGCACTCCAGCAGGTAGTGGCGAAGGTGCGGGTGCCAGGAAGGTTCCTTACGGGCACTGCAGTCATTGGTGGGCCGGCTGAATTTTGCATGCCAGATTATCTCCGTAGGTTGGGTTTTTTACAGGTTCCTGTCCAAAGCTACTAGTGGGGTTGCTTCCCCCATCGTTTCATGCGGGTGTCAGCTTCCAGAAGGTCGATTTGGATGTCTGGATGGTTTTTCTTCTGGATTTTAATGGTCGGGTGTACTTTTGGGAACCGGCAGTGTCTTCGCCTGAACTGGAACTGTTCACAGATGAGTCGGGGAGTCTTGGGTTCGGGGCGGAGGAATGGAGGGCCAACTCCTTCATTCGCAGTTTGGAGTTCTTCCCCTTGGTGGTGGCATTAGCGTTGTGCGGTCACCTGATAAGTTATCTTCTTCACCGACAATATGTCAGTGGTAGAGGCAGTTAATGGGTTGTCGGCTTCTTCTTCTATTCCGGTCATTCAGGTGCTTTGCCGCTATGTGTTGGTTTGCATGCAGTTTAATATTGTGTTTTGCGCGCTGCATGTACCGGAGTTGCTGAATGTGGTGGCTGATGCGCTTTCTCGATTTCAGTGGGACCAATTCCGGGAGCCTGCTCCGGGCATGGAGGAGTAGGGGATGCAGTGTACAGAGGATGTGTGGCGGTTCGGGACATCTTGCTTGGGTGACTCAGAAAAGGGTCGCTGGCGCCATCCACCTGAGCGGCCTACGTAAATGTTTGGAATGACTGTGGCACTGCTGTAGGGTGTACTGGGGGTCAGGTATCGGTGTGTTTCAACACTTTGTTGTGGTTCCTCTGCCGGTTGTCTGCGGAGGCGGCTTCCCCTTCGACGATTGGGTGCAATATGATGGCGTTGGCTTTCCTGTTTAAACTCAACGGTTGGGAGGATCTAACTAAACATTTTCTGGTGAGGCAAGCTATTAAGGGGTTTCGGAGAGGGAGGTCGTCGCTGGATTTGCGCCGGACGGTTTCATTTGAAATTCTGCAGGGATTGTTGGCTACCCTCTCGGGCGTTTTTCGCGGAATATGAGGTTTTGTTGTTCTCTGTGGCGTTTAGCTGGGCTTTCTTCGGGCGTTCAGAATTAGTGAGTTGGTCAGCAGCAACCGTTCAGGTGCCAGGGGCCTCCAGTGGTCGGATGTGGATCTGGGACAATCAGGTGGTGATTCATCTACGTCGGTCCAAGACTGCCTTTTTTGGAAAAGGCTCGGCAATTACACTATTTGCAGTGCCGGGGTTGGTGGTGTGCCCGGTGTCTTGTTGGTTTGGCTTTAAGGCGGTAATTGCCATGGTCGGCGGTTCTTCTTGTTACATGTGAATGGTTCTACGCTATCAAAGTTTCAGTTCCTCCAGGTTTTTCGGTTGGCGTTGGGGCGCCTGGGGCTGATTCCGGCACAGTTCGGTACACACTCATTCTGAATTGGGGCTGCAAAGGAGGCTTTTCGGTTGGGTTTTGGTGATGATCTGGTCAAGAAGATCAGGAGATGGAAATCAGTGTGATGGGGGATTCTTGTTTTGTTCTCTGTTAACATATTTTTCTTGGACTGCTTGGTTGCTGGGACACTCTTAGGTGTACTGGGCGTACAGGAGGGCCGCAGTTTATCATCATGGCGCGCAGCTGGGCTTTCCACGCTCGATGGTGCAACAAGTGATTTGGTTTAAGGTTGGTTGATTGACAGGGGGTCTGTTCTCAGCTGTTTAGATTGATTGGCGAAGGTCAGATGCCTCATGTTATTTTAATTCACGCAGGTGGGTTAGGTTCTCAGAGCGACTTAATTACCGGGATGAAGAGGGATTTGGAGAGGCTAAGGCAGTTGATCCCTGACGTGGTTGTCGTTTGGTCTGAGATGATGCCGAGGTTACTGTGGCGGCATGCCAGGGATCCAGGGGCAGTGGCTAAGAATAGGGGGAAGGTAAATAAGCTGATGGCAGCTTATGTTAGACGGTTTGGGGGTGTTGTGGTCCAGCATAGGGATTTTGAGGAGCAGCTTGCAGGGTATTACAGGCAAGATGAAGCGCACCTATATGATGTGGGTGTTGACTTTCTGATATTGGGATTTCAGGAGGGATTGCAGCCGGCGTTGTTTTTGGTGGGGGCGCTCAGGTAGTTCGAGGTGTCGAGCTCTGAGCTGTGGTGGGGGATGGATAAACAAGTTGGGGTATAGGTTGTTTGTCCAGATGTAACATAGTTTACTTCGCTAAGAACTGTTAGGTTTGGTTAGATTTTGGTTGGTTCGAGCTCGTCGGTAGCTCCGAACCTGGTGTGTGTAGGGTGTATCTTGGTATACCCCTACATGGTGGAATATGGTAAATCATGCCCTCGGTGGCAATGGTTTAAGTGGTTAGATGTTATTTACATGTTAATATGGTTGTTTATGGGGGGTCATTGTCAGGGTTGAATTGTTAAAAGAGTTGGGGCTGAGATGTTATGTTAAATATGTTGACAATGACTTTTAATAATTTATATATTTTATTTATTAATAAAGCTGTGATGATTTCCCCAAACATAAGGTGTCTGAGTATCCTTGGGTTTTGGGGGGTTATTTATACCGCATATACCGAAAAGGCGACTTTGCATATGTCAAGAGCATAAATCAGTTCTCCGCATTGACTCACTGTCGATGGTAGTTGAAAATCCTATCCAGCGGTCGCCACAGTATGTTTTCCCTCAAAAGTACAGTGCAGTGCACGTATAGTAGGGGCCTCACCCCGGGTGCACAGGGTATGAACCCTTCAGTGCTGGCCACAGCTCCGATAGGGAGCATCAATCAGTTTTCCAACAATTAAATTTGCTGTCGATGGAGACATTCCTTTAAGCATGGAGTGCTGAAAATCCTGTCCAGCAGTTAACAGAGTCTGTAACAGCATTTGTCCATTCAGCAATGCAGTGTACATCTAGTAGGGGCCTTCGTCCTGGGTGCACAGGGTATGAACCTTTAAGCCTCCATCAGCTCTTCCAATAAGTAATGCACTGTCATGGGAGATATCTTGCTAAGTGCTGAAAATTCTGTCCAGTAGCTAACATCTATGTCCAATAGTCTCCATTCAGCAGTATATAGTAGCATATAAATAGCAGGGGGTTCACCCCCGGTGCATGGGGTATGAAAAATACAGTCCCAAAAAGGCAACAGAAATACAAATTAATGGAGAAGAGTAATACTCTGACCTGTCTGCTTGATGGAGCAGCAAAGAAAGAGGAAGTGATTAGGTCGTTACATCTCATGTGCATCCTACTCTCTTGTGAGAGATTATGCAATATACAAAGCCTCCTGACATGTTGTAAAATTCAGGCAAATTGCAATTTGTTTGAAATCGAATGCACAAGTGTGGCCGACTGCCTGGTAAACCAACTGGGTACCTCTGCCAAACATGCCTCCTAGATATCGTCAAGACACTTTAGACCCTAGCCGCCGCAGCTTGGCTGGGGTGTCACCGTTGCTTCTCACCCTGGATCCAGCTCCCAGTGGTCAAAGCTCTCCTACAGAGAATATCGCTGGTATCGCCTTTCCCCCAAAACATTAGTCGATACTGATTGCTGGGAGTATATCTTTTTAATGCAGACAGGCACTCACAATTTATACATACAGTAAACTCCTCCCCTGTGCCTGAGAGATAATTGAGTCAGGAACTGTACAAACTCCATTATCTCCAGGTACAGAAAAATACAACAATTTAACAACATCCCAAAAGTACCCTCAAAATACATAGAAACCCCGCAAGAGTCACATCCCCGGATAGCCCAGATCTGAGTGACCATCAAATCCAAAAATCACTCAGATCGGTCCGGTGGTTTGGATTTTCCATCGAAGTCAACTTTTGACCGACCTCACATGTTGCTTCTGCCCAAAATAGTTCCATAAGAAAAGTGGTATCAATTTCGGGAGTCTAAAAACCGAACAAAATATCAAACCAATCCTCTGGCTCCTAGGTAGCGATTGTTTGCCTCGTTCATGTGAACAATCCTACCAAATGGCACTCTCCTGACACGAATAACAATGAAACAGACATTCATCAAAGTTCAGCAGTGTTTGCGAGTTAGTGTCCGATTTTAGTTCCATGCACTCGATGACCAAACACCGCTGCCTGCGTTCGTGCAAACATGATGGCCGCCAACTCAGTTCCCACGTGTTTGTGCAAACGAACCCAGCCAAACACTTAGAATCCATAGTGTGAAAACAAGGATGGAGGTGTCAGGAGAGGTCAATAAGGGTTAACAAGCAGTTCGTCAGTTTGCTTGGTTCACACAATCCAAGTATTTTAGAGGTTAGTTACAGGGCCCATAGTCCTTGGGCAGGAGGCTAGCCAGCAAGCGTCTCCAGGATCCCGTGACAGAGACATCTTTGCAACACACAAGTCTAAATCCCATGTTTATTCACCTCTCTGATACTGAAAGGTTTAAGCACATACCTCGAGAATTCTGTCAATGACTAATAGGATTTACATTCTGCAAATACTTCGACAGGTTCCCCATAACTACATGCTACCCCTTAATCCTTCGCTTTGTTAATTTTCCCTGTAACCCAATATACTCCCATAATATGTATAAATAGTCACTGGTCGACCACAACATAATTTTTTTTTAAAAAACCTACCCACTTACATGTATACTTTATATCCCTCACAGTGACTTTAAAAATTTGGAAAGGCTATAAATAAACTCCCCAAATGTTTTCCTTTTTAGGCACTAAATGGCAAGGATGGAGCAGTAAATTGGTTTTGACCCCATCTATTCTTAGCATTTCCAGGAAATTGTTAAATTCTTGGTTTGACTGACAGTCTGCCTCGTCGTCTGGTGTGATCGTCCAATCCTGAACCTGCACATTAAGCTGAGAGAGAGACTAGAATCCTAGAGAGAAGTAATTGCATCTGAACACTGGAGCAGCGTGTAGTGGTCATTGAACAGCATTATTCTTACTGTAATTACCATACGCTTGATGAATGTGTCACTTGTCGCTGACAATAGCCACTCAAGACCACAAGAATCCCTAGCAAGCTGCTCTCAAACACTGAAAGGGCTACTTAACACTTTGCATTTCAGGTAATGAGTTGATAAAAACTAAGAACGTTTCAAGAACATAAGTTGCAAATTTCCTAAAACAAGGAGGTTCAGTGAAATCTATCTATTTACGGCCCTTTAAAAATATACACACATCTAAAGGATGGTATGGTGTGTCACCAAACCGTAACCCTATTTGGTGCAAAAAGCTATTTTTTGTCAATTTGAATCATTATGTGGTTAAAAATGAAAATCATGGAGATAACATATGTATGTATAATGTTATCGGTCGAGAAACAAAAACATGGTATTTTTAAGGCGTGTTTGTTAAAGGAACACTAGCGTTTTATTCCTAACACATCCTAATGCCACAGTCAGTGTCTCCACACTATTTAGATTAGCTTCCCCCCCCCCCCAACTTACATTTTTTTAATAAAAAAAGAAAAAAATAGTTGTTTTCCCTTTTTTTGCAATGTTGACACTCAATGCTTCACCCGCGCCTCCTTCTGTGACATCATCAGGCAGGTGTTACTTCATTGCCTTCTTATCGAACTTGGTTATGAGTGCGATAGCACCTCTAGTGGCTGTAAGGAAGACAGCCACAAGAGAAGAGTTCAGCCCTGCAACAAAATATTGCTGTATCTAGTAATTGGAAATGCTTTAGACTACAAGGTTAAAATACCATGGGCACTGCGCTTTCACTGAGATGAAGTGGTCCGGGTGTCTTTTTGTCTCTCTAAGATAGATAGATAGCAAAGGCGGAACTTACTCCTGTGCAGCAGGCTGGTAGCACCAGGGGCCCACATGCTCAAGGGAGCCTATTGGGTGGCCCATGCACTTAGGGCTACCTGGTAAATATTAACACACAAGGGCCCATTCAGGCTGTTAAAGGGCAGTGGCACCACACCATGCCCCTATTCAGCAACACCTGTTTCATCAGCTGCCTGGGAGGAAGAGGCAGCCTGTCACTTCCTCCCAGCTTATATAGGGAGCACTGCTCAGAAGGGAAGGAGAGGCCATCAGCAGAATCCCATATATGTGTGTATGTGTATCTGTGTATCAAGGGGTGTGAGTGTGTGTATCTGTACATCATGTGTGTTTGTCAATGTGTTTATCTGTGTGTAAACATGTATGTGTCAGTGTGTGTATCTGGGGTGTTTGTGTCAGGGTGTGTGTATGTGTCAGTGTTTATCTGAATGTGTGAGTGTCAGTGTGTTTATATGTGTGTATGTCGTGTGTACGCCACTGCTACATACAAACACACCTCTACATTCAAACACCAATATTGCACACAAACCTACACCCGTATTTAAAGCCAACACTACACACAAACATACCCCTGCAATCAAATACAAACATTACGTACAAACTCACCGCTGCATCCAAACGCAAGCACTTCACACAAGTAATTCAAGAAACTCTTATAATCACTTAAAAGTGCAGTGCTTCTGTAACCATGAATGACATGGTAATTACCCTTTTCATAAAGAGTTTGTAGATATAATATAGGATTCCTGTATAACCTCAAAATACTAAGAAGACAACTGAAAAATATCTACAAAGGAAGAAAAGAAACTCATAGAGTGATATGGACACCAGCAAGAGTAGATTTTCAAGGTTACACTCACAAGATAACTGAAAATTCAGGCTCATCAATGTGATGCTGGTCCCTTGTCAAGTGATGGAAGACACCTATAAAAGGAAACAGAAGCAAAGATATAGCGCAACACTGTATATATAGCAAACATATGCTTTATTATGTTACACTCACAAGATAAACATAAAAAGAATGCCCATCAATACACTCTTTCCCACGAGTACACCACTCCATTCCAATGTACATACACATATACCTCTACATTCACACACATATACTCTATAAAAAAACATGCTTACATTCAAACACACAAAGACTGCTCACAAATACAACCCTACAAGGAAGGGCGATGGTAGATCCCCAGCTGGCATAGCATCGTAAGGACCCATACTACAGATGGGGATCTACCTATTGGCCAGCCTTGTGCTAGAGGGGGCCCAAAAAATGTCTTGCACCATGGCCATATCTTTATTAGCACTGTCAGAGATAGATAGATAGACAGACAGACAGACAGAGAGAGAGAGAGGGAGATAGGACGGACAGAGCAATAGATAGACAGACAGACAGATGGATAGATTGCTGTTAAATGAAGCTGAAATGTGAAACCACAAACTACAAGAATGTTGAAATCCACCCCTCTTCATCCTGCAACTGGGCGCCTGCACCTTAGCTCCCTGTCAATCATTGTTTTATATCTGTCAGCCAACACAAAGAGAAAATAAATTAAACCAGATTTCAGTTTCCCCTCCTCCGATGCTCTGTATGCCCTGGCTGTGCCTGAACTGAATTGGATTCTTTAATATAAATGTTAAAATAAAACAGACACGAAAATAGGTTACAGACGATATAGGTGACTCTCAATGCTTTAGTGAATGGTGTATTTTCCAGAGGATAGACAGATCTCCTCGTAGTTTTATGTCATTAAAGTCCAGTTCTGAGAATCTGAAGTCTATGAGCGTTCGTTCAATAAATCTAGCAGTATTCACAAGAACATCCAGCAATATTACAGACAGGCCCCGCAGACGGAGAAAGCCAGATTCTACAAATCTACAAAGTAAGTACACACCAATATTACTGTGCCCGAGGGTTACACAGGACGGACACAATGTTACCATCACTCTCTGCATTAACTAAACAGCCCAGATAAATGTGAATAGGTCCTATTGTTCCATTCCGCAAAATAGGAAACTAGGACATTTCAACTCACTTACTGTATTTTAAATGAGGCAGCTGATTCATATATAGATTTTTAGAATAGAATTATAGATTTTGAGTTGTGGCCCATTTCAGAGCCCTTATTACGCGATGCGAGAGCAGTAGGCTCTCTGTGTAACAGCTGTTACCCATCAGCCTGTGATGTAAGACGATGACATCACTTGATCCTGGCACTCACTGATATCACTATTAAAACATAACCGTGAAATAAAAAAAATAAAAACCTAAATAAAATGTGCTACTTTACTGGAAATGTATTGAGAGTGACTAACTCTGATATTATTGTAATTAAAGGGTCACTCCAGCAAATAACTGTTTTAAGAGTAACCCTTCCTATAAATTTTTTTATATTATTTTCCCTCAATGCAGGGGGCATAGGGCAACATATTAAACTATAAATCTATTATAAAGTAACCCAATAAAGAAGCTGCTAACTGTGTAAAGACATCTCAAGGTTGGATGATGTCGTTGGAGATCAGAAATGTTGAAAAACCATAATGCAAGTCATTAAAATATAATGTTTGGGTTAAAAAATAAAACAGAGTAATGCACTTCCCAATAATATAAAAAAGATACACACCGAGAGGATAAGCGGTCCTGAGGCTTAATACCTGGTTAGTCACTTGAGAAAAGCTCAGATTTCTAATGTCTTTGACAAATTTATCAAAAAATATAATAAACAAAAAAGTACGGAAGTAAGTAGAGAATATGTGCCAGATTCAAGCAAATCCATTCTACCAAGAGTTACAAACAAAACACAAAAAATTACCAGTAGAATTCTCACTCAATCTAAAAACAAAATTATATCAATGTCAGTGAGACACAATTTTTTGTTTTTTAAGTAAACGTGGGCAAACACACAGAGCTAATTATTCACATATTTAGGGCTGGAGTTTGGGGAAGCCTGCCTTATCAGATGCACCATTTCACAAAGTCCGGCCACTGGGATATGATGTTATGTTGTATCCCAGCTGTGCAGCACAAGTAACTCCTCGAACCTCCCCATCTCTGGTGGTCTATTATGGCCCGTAGCCAGTCCTCCTACAGCAGCAGCCCTGTGATAAAATAATATAAAAACTGCTCGCCTGGCACACGGAACTACACGTCTCTGGTGTCGGGACATATAAATTCCACATACCAAGATCAAAATGATAGATCCGAAACAAATCGATTTGTTTCATTTCAAATTCATTCTTTATTTCTATTAATTTGGAACAAAACAGATTGCATGTCTAATGTGGAGCCAAAATCATGTGTAGTAACCCACAGACCGGGGGACGGAGCTAGCAACCAAACTGTCTGGTTGCACATTGCCAGAGCTCCAAGTGAGAGTCCAAAAATATAGCTGAAAATGCAGAGAAATTCAAGTTTTATTGGCACTCACTGATACCTACCTGTGGATATGGGGCGCCGAAGCAAGAAGTATAAGCCTGATCATCCACAGATGACAGCCGATATAGGCAATTTGCTAGGGAGGCCGCAATCCTTGCAGGGACCTTTTATGGTATCTCTGTTGAATGGAATCTCCCGCACGTCCAGCGAGGAATCCCTACCAGTGGAAGCAGAGCATGAAGTGACACCGGAGGCAGAACTCCTCACTCAACTCCAAAGCCAGTCGCATTACCGCTCTCGAGCAGCAATTATCTACCATACAGCATTCACAAAAGCAAAACCAGGAACACATTACGGTTTTAGAGGATAAGCAGCGCTGGAAATATATTAAAATCTGCGGCCTACCTGACACCATCATAGCAGCAGAGTTCCCACACTTTTTCCTGTTTAGTTGGGAACTTTTAGCTGTTCTCACCTAAATAGGCAAAATCCATCAACTTGGCTGGATTGCCGGACCTTCCACTGACGCATGCTGGCCAAGCAGAGACGTAATCCTCCGATTCCAACTAGGCACAGACCGGACGGCCTTCATGGCAGCTGTCCGCACTAAGTCACCTCTCCGGTTTGAGGAACACACTCTTACCTTTTCCTGGACTTATCCAAGGTCACACTGGAATGGAAAAGGTCCCTGAGACCCCTGACACAGGCACTAACAATAATAATAATAAAACGCGCAGACTTAGGATCAGGAGTAATAATACATAAATCCAAAATCAATAATAACACACAAACCCAAGATCAGGAGTAAAAAACACCATTCTAATTATTAACAAGGCACAGGTCCAAATTAGGGTTAAAACTGAATGAACCCAAAATGCGCAAAATAAAATGTTTGTATTCCTATCGCAGTTATAGTACATTAGTTGCTACGGGCAACAAGCGCGTTCCAGAATCAATAGAAGAATAAAACTTCCAAAAATATATTCATATTAATAAAAACAAATCCTAAACTTTAATAATCCGGAATATAGAGAAATGAATGAAGCTGGCATTATGTAGGTCGCATGTGGCTATTATTATATCTATTTAAATGTCTATTTCCACATCCCTTTATCTCCGGCAATGCACTGTCCCGCTGTGTTCATTAAATAATCCGGACATTGTCATTCACCTAGATTGGGGGGACATTACATCGCACCCTCTCCTACTCGTTTGTTGATTAGTAATTAGAGGAGACGAGAAGCACAGATCCAGTAATTACATGAGAGGGCTCATCGCTGTATATTAGGTGTACCCTATGTTAAGTATGGTAATTTAAAACATAAAGGTGACCCTTTCACCCTGACACCCCAACTCTTAGCTCTTATTAATTTACTAACGGCTCGACAGTCTGGCAAAGAGCGAGGCAGGAAGTAATTGCCAAACCCTAATCAAGATTCATTCTCAATGACGATTCTCTGTAACATGTTGACATGATAGAGAGTGTGGGCCTGAAAAAGTGTCCCCCTGGACAGAATAAGGAAGGGGGAGCATGACTGCTGCCCAGGATAGTGGGATGGTACAATGGTAGCAACAATGTTGCAAAGATGGAAGGATTTATAAGGGGGTAACAGGGGAGGAGACTTACCAGTCAGAAGGAGACTGTCATTACCCTGGTTGAATTTCCCACCCTCCCTCCCTGGTTTTTTGTTTGTTGGTGGTGTTGGTGGGTTTTTTTTCGTGTTGTTTTCTCATTGTCACAGCTGGCGGTTTTCCCTGGACAGCGGAATCGAAAAGGAAAGGACTATGACGCAAGGTCACATTGGGGAGACGACAGTCGGCGCAAGGCTGATGGCTAGCAACGGCTGTGTTGGGCTCATGGACAACAAAGGAGGTGAACTGCCTGTTGGGTCCTCACCCAACAGCTGGCAGGAATTAACAATTAAGTTTACTGTTTAATAAAGCTGTGGCCGTTGCCCTTATCCACTAAAAGGTGTCCAGTGTATTATTTGGGGGCAACGGTGGGGATGGAATATGGGTCAGCAGTCATGTCATTTATAATGCTACACGTTACTACACGCTGACTTGGTCATTTGTTTCAGTCCCAACGTAAACAATACAGGGAAAAAAAGAGGAACAGTAGAAATATATATATTTCTATATTAAATATTTAATAAATATATGAAATATATCAATATGTAAATATAGATTTTGTGATTACTGTTACTCCTCTTCTTTCCTCTATTGATTACTTCTCCCTTGATATGTGAACACATAGTGTTATATCATATTTAGCTGTATACTGATTAGCACGTTCTAAAGCCCTTTTAGTTCATCTGATTCATTTCCCAATCAGGTTTTCTGTACTGAAATTCTGCAGAGCCAAACCAACATACAGCGTGAATTTAGGTGTCCAGAAAAACGTTCTGCTTTCCGGGAAAATGGTTTGTCCGAATCAAATTTTCTCACGGTGCAGTCTAGATCACTCCTTTAAATCATTCAGGAATTGTGCGAGGTTCAATGAGTATTCCCTGTGCTTTAACCTGAAATCACTGCACCAGGATTCTGGGGGTTACGTTTAGGGATACTTGGGGTTCAGGTTGGGAACTTAAGGGAAGATGATGCCTGCAATGAATACGGTGTGGACTGTAATGCACATCACCCTCTGCCAAGTCTTGCTCAATTTACACTAGAATATGGATGTAGGAAGCAGGAGAGATGGGAATACCAACCCCCAAGGAAATCTCATGAGAAGGATTAGAAAGGGGCACAATTCGCCCAAGTCATGATGGTGTTTCACTGTTTAAGAAAGATGAGAAAGACAGACATATTCAAATTAGTTGGTTATCACCATAGCTTTTAGAAACATTAAATAAACTATTAGTTGAAAGGCTTTTATTGAATAACTGATTTAAATATATATTTATATATAGTCTGATAAGGTGAGTTGGGTTATTCTACAAACAGCCTGCCCGATGATGTACAAGCAAGCACTCCTTAAACACACAGACGGTGCCAGGCTGAAAGACGGCCATTCATCAGTTCATAAAACATATAGTGCGTGAGTTACCACCAAACCGGATATCAAATGTCTAAAATAATATTTCAAACACAAAGATACTTACTAATCAGCAAATGTTTGTGAATTGTAAAATGTTATTTTTCCAACCCTGTTCAGTGTTTAATAAATAAATCATAGTGTGTTGCCAGGGGCATCTCTGAAAATATTAATCTCCTGTTTCTGTTCATTATGATTTACATCAACCGATACGTTCCTGAGACTCGTCTGATCCAGGTGCCCTCTTCGAGGTGATCATTTCCTGCTCACGCTTCACTTTGGCTTACAGTAAAGGTTACAGGGGGTAATAGCCTCCAGCTAAATGTTCCCAGCCTTTTTATATGATGCCCTATGCCCCCGCCATGCTCAAAGCAGTGAGCACCAAGAATTCTTCAAAAACACTCTGTGCAGCACTGGAGTTCAGCATCTCCACGCTCTGCATGAACGCTCCTCATAGAGATTCATTGGTTCAATGCATCTCCGCGAGGAGATGTTGATTGGTGCACTGCAGTGCTTTGCTGCACATGTGCGATCACCTCCTAATGCTTTCCTACAGAGGCAGGACCAGCTTTGACAAGACCGACAAGGCATGTTTGAAAAAGTGAGTAAAATCACCTTTTCAAAGCGAGCCATGGGGGGCAAGACACCTAAACATTGATTTTACTTCTGTAGTGTCAGGAATACATGTTTGTGTTCCTGACACTATAGTGTTCCTTTAAACTGAGGCCACAGAATATTATGATTATGTAAAAGAATTAAAAAGAACATGGGCATTTTGCCATATCTTGTCATTCCTTCTGCTTAATACCATTACTGGAAGCCAGGGGGCAGCTTCCTTATCTTATATCAGAGATACATATTACCCTGGGTGGGGAAACTGGTAGTACAGACCCTCGCCCCCAGCATCATTGATGGCTTATGTCTCCTTCCAATAGACCTGTAGGATCAGAGCATCAATATAATCTCAGCAAATGAGCCAGCTCACGGCCCAGCTCTCTCTGAAGGAAATTTAGACACAAGTGGGGGAATCATTAGAAGGTTGACTTTAAAGGATCATAATAGGCACCCAGACTACTTCAGCTTAATGAAGTGGTCTGGGTCCCAGGTTCCTCTAGTTTTAACCCTGCAGCTGAAAACATGTTTCAGAGAAACTGCTATGTTTACACTGCAGGGTTAATCCAGCCTCTAGTGGCTGTCTCCCTGACAGCCACTAGAGGCACGTCCGCGATTTACATTGAGTAAATTGCACTTATTTGACTCTGGACGTGCTCACGGAGTCCAGTGTCAAAAAAGATCCCCATAGGAAAGCACTGAGTAATGCTTTCCTATGGGCGGGTTTGGGCCCTATTTATTTGCCACGGAACGGGGCCCTAGTCACCATTTAGGTTACTAGGGCTCTATAGCATTAGGAATACATATTTGTATTACTAACGTTATAGTGTTCCAATAAGGAGAAGACTTGTCTAGAAGAAATAGATTAAAGTTCCAGTCATAGCCTCTCCCTTTTTACCAGGCGGTGACGTATAGAGACAAGAAGCCTCTGTGTTGAATTTCAATGCAGAAACAATCTGATCAATGTGATATATGATACAGACCTCAGCATTGTGTGTAGCTATGGAACTGTGCTGTCCTTCGGTATATTTTAGAATATAGGTAGAAATACTTTACTTGCTGAACTACAATTGCTCCAAACCACTCTCAGTGAGAATGGATAAGATTAAAGGGATACAGTTAACAGTCTGTCATCAATAATTATGTCAAGCTTTCTAAGCAAAGTTAACAGAAAAAAACACAATCTAAGCCCATAAACAACACATTTGACATATTAGCAAAAATATTAGCAAAAAGTTTGAATTGATTGTGCTCTGGGTGAATCCGAATTGTGAATCTGTAAATGGAGATTAAATACGGAGCTGAGGACAGAGCTAAGGAGAACATTCTATAGCGAGATACAGTAAGGCTGAATGGGAGGGGGATTGACATCGATGAATGATAGTCTTTGATGGAACGTGTCACACATATCACATTCGTACACATTCAAATGTAGCAGTTTTAATCTTCCACACGACGCAGGCCATTTATAGCCTGAGTGAGTTACGTAGAAACGAAGGGTTGATTTATCAAGGGATATTTTGGGGCAAAGTGCTAAATATGGCGCAATCATCGTGGAAACCAACATAATGTATCTCAGCACTTTGCAATCAATAGTGTCTGTTTGTTGTGATAAATCTATCGCTACGAGGAAGCGAGGCAGAGGGACAGAGATAGAAATCAATGTAGATTTGGGAACAGTTGGGGAGAGAAGCAGGACAGGGAGAGGGGAAAGAACAGGGCCTGAACAGGAAGGTACAGATATGGGGCCCCCAGAAAACTGATTGATGTAGGATGTTTGCTGACCATCAGTGGCTGGATGCAAAGCAAGAAATACATGAGGTGGGAACGGGGAAAGGGAAGGGCGCAAATATCAGCACAGCCAGGGCCACACAAGCAGAAGTAAGGGCCGATCAGAAGACCTAAGGAGCAGAGCAGGATTAACCATAAGGTGACCCAGGAGTATGACCACGGTCCCAGAACCAAGAGTTTGCTTGGCCCCATTGACCATCCCTATGTGAAGAATGAAAAGGGGCCCTAAACTGATAACCTGCCTAGGGCCCCGTGGGATCTCAATACTTCTCTGCTAAGGAGGGGAGGTGGCCCAGTTATATACTCAGTCAGCCTGTAGCCCTGAGTATGGACATCCATTTTCTGGTGTAAAGTAATCCAAGTACGCAGCAATCACCAAGATTCCAGGATAATGTTCCCTGGAGAATATTCCTATTCCATCAGAGTAAAGTATCAAGCCTCCATGCAAAACATAAATATATTGAATGTTGAAATGAGGTGAAATAAGATTATTGAGGGACCCCATATTTTCTAAATAGTCCCTGCCTAGTGGCTCTTGTTGTTGTCATTATCCTGTTTCCCCAGCAGTGCTCTGTTTTCACTCTGTCAGAGAAAGGGTTAATAAATGCATGCATTTGCAGACCTACAGGAGAGCAGTGCAGGCCTCCAGCCCCGATGTAATTTGGACATGATTTGCTTGCAGGAGAGAGAGTACAAGGAGGGGGCAACATTTACACTTCACTGAACCTTTCTGTTAAAAGCTGAATTAGGTTAGAAGGAAGATTTCTGAAGGCGACTCTCTCTGCCTCCTCTTCGTGTCTCTATGTATGTCTCATCCTCGGCAGCATGACGAGGGACCTGTGGGGAGTCTCTGAGCCGCTGTGTGAGCCACAATCCCACTCCCCAGGATAAAACGCAGACAGTAAAATGCATCTGCATTATTTAGTGTTTATGTCTTGCTGTCAAACAGAGCTAACAACACAGCCAGCAGTGCAGAGCACAGGCCCCCACTGTGCAGATAGAGCCCGGGCAGAAGAGCTTACAATCATCTTCTCAGGCACACCCCATATAAAGCATGGGTGTCACCATAGAGCCCTCCATCCATTCATCCATCAATTCATCCATTTACGACAAATTTATCCATTCATACAACCAGCTAGCCATCTATAGTAAGTACATTATTATTATTTATATAGCGCCAACAAATTCCACAGCGCTGTACAATAGGTGGACTAACATAAACAGAGTAAGCCCATGCTCTAGAACTGAGAGTGATAGGAGCTGAAGTTCAAAAGTAATGGATGTACTTCTACTCTGGTGAAGCAGCCATACTGCCTCCAATTACTCCTACCCAACATGTGATAGCTATTCTATTTTTACTAAAGCATTGCGGGTATTATCAATTCAAAATGGACTCCACCGTTTGGCTAGGCATTAACACAAAATGTCACTTTAAACATATAGTGCCTGTTGAGACTTTCATAAAATTAATTTAAACACAACTTTCCTGACCAACTTACAACTTTTATCTGTTTATATCGTAGGATATGCATAAACAGATATTTTGATGACAAGCAGATTTTTGTATGAGTTTTGAAGCACACCTTTTTACTTACACTATGCAGGTTTCTTTGTATTTTCATATTCTTCATTGATAAATGCATGTAATTTTCATATATTAAACGGATATGTTGATCTGAAAAGCAAATATGAAATAAAAAAAAAAAACGAAAAAACCTATTATTGCATTTTCAGTCACATATGACAAGGGACAATCTCCTGGGGGCAATGAGCTGCAGTGCATTATGGGGAGCTAAAAATTAGGTTACAAAAATCAATACCAATAAGGTAAATAGGAAATGTCTTTCACCTAAATGATGCGTTATTCACTGTTTGGTGGATAACACTAAAGCTCGATAAGGTTCATGATTGCATTTGCATATTTTAGTGACTTTTAATTGTTTTTTTTGTTGTTGCATGCTATGAAGTAAATAGTTTTTGAATAATTCTTCTATACCTTCTTGACAAACCAGTGTGGAAAACAAGGGGGTGTTTTGGTCTGGTGGGAACATAATCCAGAAAGCACGGATGTAGAGTGTTAATTTGACTTTACATTGTATGTCATGTTTATAATCAATATCTGTATATTATATCTCATGTTTATAATCAATATCTGTATAATGTATGTCATATTTATAATCTATATCTGTATATTGTATCTCATATTTATAATCAATATCTGTATATTGTATCTCATGTTTATAATCAATATATTTATATTATATCTCATATTTATAATCAATATCTGTATATTATATGTCATGTTTATAATCACTATCTCTATATTATATGTCATGTTTATAATCTATATCTGTATATTGTATGTCATGTTTATAATCAATATCTCTATATTATATGCCATATTTATAATCAATATCTGTATATTATATCTCATGTTTATAATCAATATCTGTATATATGTCATGTTTATAATCAATATCTGTATATTGTATCTCATATTTATAATCAATATCTGTATATTGTATGTCATATTTATAATCTATATCTGTATATTGTATCTCATGTTTATAATCAATATATTTATATTATATCTCATATTTATAATCAATATCTGTATATTATATGTCATGTTTATAATCAATATCTCTATATTATATGTCATGTTTATAATCTATATCTGTATATTGTATGTCATGTTTATAATCTATATCTGTATATTGTATGTCATGTTTGTAATCAATATCTCTATATTATATGTCATGTTTATAATCTATATCTGTATATTGTATGTCATGTTTATAATCTATATCTGTATATTGTATGTCATGTTTGTAATCTATATCTGTATATTGTATGTCATGTTTGTAATCTATATCTCTATTTTGAATCTGATCTGTATAATCTATATCTGTATATTGTATCTTGTATGTATAATCTACCACTGATGTGCAAAACCAAAGGAAGCAGGACTGCCCTGTGCAAATCAGGACACTTGGCTGTTCAACCATGCTTATATTCCTTCGTGTGCAATAATGATGGCTGCAGAATTCCCAAAGGATTTATAAAATAAACTGTTGTCATTTGAACATTTTACAGTGTATGAGGTGTTTCTCAGTGGGCAATGGTCTTTGACGCAAAGAGGTGGATTTCCATAAGACACCAATCTTCGCTAGAGGGACTCGCATCAGTTTAACCTCCATCAGTGCGTCTTTGAATCAGAAGGATCTGTTTATTAAAAGACTGCTGACTTCAAACCTGCAGACTACAGAAGAAAAATACTGCATCATCATATCCATGAATGAAAAATGGAACCGATTGAAATCAGTTGCTTTGTGTGCTTTGAAAATGTAATTAGATCTGTGTGCCTGAGCTTAGGAGAAATACATTTTCTGCACTGTTTTTCCATTTTAATGATATTTATAGGTATGTGTTTGATTAAAATTAACATTTTTGTTTTACTCTATAATTTACTGACATTTCTTACAAATTTCACATAAAATATTGTAATTTGGGGTATTTATTTGCAGAAAACGACAACTGATAAAAATAACATTAAACATTCTGTGTTTCGCATTCCTGCTGGGCGACATTATGCCACTCCAAGCGCAAAAATTCAAGCAGTCCTGCTTTGTTTGATGGTGACTATCCATGTTACAGTTCAGAGGTTTTTGATGGGAATTAGGTTGGGCTATCCATGGTGGAGTCTTGATCTGGTGTTCCTCCAACCACACATTGATTGACCTGACTTTGTGGCAGGGAGCATTGACCTGCTGGAAAAATCAATCCTTAGAGTTGGGAAAGGCTGTCAGAACAGAGGAAGCAAGTTCTTTTCGAAGATATCCTTGTACACTTGGACATGGTTTGAATTATGCGTCCATCACAAAGACGAATCGGTCAGATTACAGCCTTGCTGAAACACCCCCAAATCATCACAGATCCTCCACCAAATTCCATAGTGGGTGTAAGACACTGTGGCCTGACCTTGTTCTTCTGAACTGTCGCCTTTTAAATTTTAAGCATAAAAGCAATTAGCCTTTGTCTATCCATTAGACAACCAGGTGTTGGGTATAGCTGAAAGCTGGACTCATTAGAGAAGGTCACCTTACTCGAGCTCTCTATAGTCCAATCCTTATTGACTTTTGCAAATCTTAGCCTGGTTCATCTTTGCTTCTCATTGATGGAGTCCATTTTTATAGCTTTACATGCTTTGGCCCTGCCCCCAGGAGCATGTTTCGACCTGCCCTCTCCAGCTGCCATTTCCCATTGTTTGTCTTGGTCATTTGATGTCACCCTATGGTTGTTGAGTGACATTTGTAATTAGTTGGCGATCACCCCAGTAGGTGGAAAGTTGTTTTCTCCCTCTGACAGTCTGTAACTTTGTTGTCCCCTTGTTCTTATCCATCTTTGAAACGTTAAGGATGGAAGCAATCTGATGTTCACTGAATCCTTCTACCATGAAAGCCAGAACTGAACCTTCTTTTCCTCACGCAAAACCTTTCTTTTCAAATATTTTGTCAATAGTTATTAATTGGTTGCAATTCATTTCCAGGTACTACTACCACTGTTTTTTTCTGTCCAGATGGTCTTATTGCAACAGGGTAGTGGTGACGTACCACTGCAGTGCACTTATTAAATAAGATTTGGTACAGGTGATCACCTTATTAGTACCTCATGAAGTAGAGTGAGGCATGCCTGTGTTAGAATTCAACAAACACTGGAATGGAATGGCTGCCGTACATATAAAGATGCTGTAACGGCTACCCAGCTGTAGAGGGGTATCTGCCGTTGGAGATGTCCTTTTCTGTGCAAGCTGCTGTGTAGTAATAGAGTCCTTGTTCCCATCCACGATATCCCAGGGTATAATCCGGCAGTACTGAAAAATGAGGCAGAGTAATGGCACCATAAATCCCCTCCAAGAACGAGACGAGGCTACGTTTTGAAGGGTCAAGTAGAACTGAGGTCTGGGAGAACCAGCCTGCTTTTTATTAGGAACAAGTACACACAGGACACTCCCAGGGGGAGGATGAAAATAACCAATTACACACAGGGTAACACCCCCACGTCTCCTCCCCTCAGATAAACACATAACATAATTATAACGTACATAAATTTACCCACATTCTGGATGTACCCCAAAAACAGGGGGTACACCTTTAAGTCCAGCACCGCTTAATAGCTACCACTCAGGGGAATAACATATTCAAATTTCAAGTCATTCGGTTGTGGGGTTCGGGAGTTATGGGTCTTTGAAGTTTTGACCGACCGCACAGGATTTTCAGCCGAAAAGAGTTCCACAAGTTTTGGCCTTGCGGTCGGTCCCCGTTCGTGAATAAAAACCCCACGAACCCCTTGCCCTCCACAGTAATCCTGCCGTTCGCCTGAATCCCCATGCATGCTTAAACAAAACTACCGAACGGCCGGTCGTTCGGTAGTTTCAGCACGAACTTACGAGCTCCTGGAGGTCTCAGCGGTGTTCGCCTGTTTGCGTATCCGTTTTTAGTTCCATGCGTTCACAGGCAAACACCGCCGTTCGTGCGTAAGATGGCCGCGAACACGTGTAAAGTCCCGAAATGGCGGCCACCTATTCTCAGACAAAGGGATTCGTCTGAACCATGCGAACGGCTCCACAATCGCTGGGAGGTAAAATAGTAATTAACTGTTCCCCTGGGTGGTCTGATGTTCGGTATTTTGGGTAGCAATAGTTATACGAACACCAGTCATTCGGTTCTGTTTAAACTCCCCAGCAGCACTGTAGATTAAGTTCAGGCAAAACAGTACAGGGTTCTGTTACAGATGCTGATTAAGGAAAAAATAGAGTGGTCTCTAAAGACCATACAGTGGTTTCACAGGATAGGTTCCACTCAGAACAGGTCTCGCAATGGTTGACCAGAAGTTCAGTACACGTGCTCAGCGTCATATCCAAAGGGTGTCTTTGGGAAATAGACGTATGAGTATGAGGAACCTGTCCTGTGAAACCACTGTATGGTCTTGCCCACCGGGCTGGAGCTCAGTTTAAGGGTCTTGGCAATCTTCTTAAAGCCTAGGCCATCTTTACATAGAGCAACAATTCTGTTTTTTTTAGATCCTCAGAGAATTATTTGGCATGAGGTGCCATGTTGAACCTCTAGTGACCAGTATGAGAGAGAGTGTGAGAGCGATAACATCAAATTTAACACACCTGCTGCCCATTCACACCGGAGACCTTGTAACACTAATGAGTCACATGACACCGGGGAGGGAAAATGGCTAACTGGGCCCAATTTGGACATTTCCACTTAGGGGTGTACTCACTTTTGTTGCCAACGATTTAGACATTAATGGCTGTGTATTGAGTTATTTTGAGGGGACATCAAATTTACACTGTTATACAGGCTGTACACTTACTACTTTACATTGGAGCAGAGTGTCATTTCTTCAGTGTTGTCACATGAAAAGATATAATAAAATATTTACAAAAATGTGAGGGGTGTACTCACTTTTGTGAGATACTGTAAATATGTATATATATAGGACAATTTTCCTTCTAAAAATTTTTTACTAGACTCATTGAACAATTACAAATTAAGACCAGGATAAGAGAATAACTAAATATTTTAGGTTATCCTAATATGGGTCTTATACTGTCAAAGATGAAAACTTTATTTTTCTAAAATGTTTTAATTCATCCACACAAAGCCTCTACCCTCTCCTCTAGAGTAAACTTAGACTTTCGCTATGTTCTTGAGCCAGTTTGATCTTCCCTGGTGTATTAAATGTTTAAGAGAAATAGCACTAGATTTTGTTTTCTAATTAAATGCATATATGTGTGTACCGCTTTTATCAAAAACTCAAGGTGATTGTCCCCCTGAGATGTTATTGTACTGCTCTGGAAAATTGCAGATAGAAGAATTTATATTGCTTCACAGATTTCTACCTTGAGTTGTAAATAAAAAATCCAATCTTTTTAAAATTACATTTTCCATTCCTCTTATAACTTTTAGCATCCTAATATGGAGTCGTTCCAGATGTACGATGCCCTTTGTTGATATGATGCCCATGTTCTGGATATTGAACCAAGGACTTTTCAAAGATAAAAGCAGAACGTTCCTTGTTCTTTAAGCTCTGGACTCTGGAAAAGCTTCAATGTCTTCTGCTAAGCTAAACAAATGCAAACGCATAAAAAGATTCCAAATTGGCAAACAGATCCATCATTAATCGACTCTTAGAGGTTAAAGAATAATAGACAATGGTATTAATTTGGTCATAAGAGCAACGAGATACTACACCAAGTGGCTGTTGAGTTATGGTAGCGACAATTTGGGTTTTAATGAAAAGATTCCACAGTCACCATTGAGTCTTTCCTTCCAGGAAAAATGCGAGAAATTGGTACAGCAGATTTTTTCTGTGACAGAAAAATGGTAACAGATTATGAACGTACCAAACCAGATGATATTGAGAATGGAAGTGGTCAGTGGTGGAGTTTAATAGGAATTTTTGTCACATTTCTTCCTAGCAAACATCATACTCTTTTTTAATTATTCCATAATGCGTGATCGTTTTCAACCATAAAACCTCAGGATAAGAGCATTAAATAGCTTAATTAATTAATGGATTGAATGATATAAAATAGATTGTCACCCCACCAGCTAGTGTAATTGTAAATAGCGTTACTCCACACTCTTACAGACAGACTAGGGAGTTCCCAGCACATTACAGATTAAAATAATTAACACAGTACAGAATATTTCCTATACTGTATGTGTGCATTATAACCACCTAAAAATACAATCAATGTCCTTACGAATTCCATAAACAGGTACAGCAATTGAAACAGAAAAATTATGTTTAACTTGACTTTCAAATAAATGATACAATGTTTTTATGTAAAGACTCAGTAGCGAAAGGGTTAACCAATGTGGCCGAAAAATGTTAATGCTTGGCTTACAGCCTCAGGGATGAATTTAATCAGCAAACAGTGTTTTGTTTTGTTTTTTCCAGGTTCTGTACAAGACTTCCACATGTATTAGAACTTAATCTGCATTTAAATTCTTTTAGAGCAAGCTGTATCAGATAAATCAGCCACTGGTTTAGAGTTAACCCTATTTATTCGAGAAAATCATAGCATTCTTTACATAGCCCAATAAGCCAGCCATAAACCATACACATTTGAATGACTCATTATGATGATTTGTAGCAAAAAAATAAGATTATCGTAATCTTGGGAAATGTATAAAAATGCTGGATGTTTTATGCCTCCTCTAATATTTCATCTAATATCTGCCACTGGCACATTCTATTGATAGAAGGTTTTAGCAATGTTGGGGGGTGGGGGGGGAGGGGGGGCTACACGTGTAGTTGGGCTTGGATATCAAGTGGATTAGAGTTTAATTTAAAATACGGGAACCGAGGCATTTACAGACCTGTTTTTTAGACATAAATTAAATGCAAACCAAAAGTGGAAGGTGGCTGAATTTGAAATTCTCTGTAAAATAGAAAACAAGACAGAAATATGACAAGTGTTATAAAACATATAACAGGACGAGACTGTCTTACTAATGCTGGGGTGCTTCTGAGAGAATAAAGATGCACTGTGGCCCTAGGCCCTAGGTCAGGAGAGGTAAATGGTCCTGTGGTCATACAAGGTCCCACATGTCTGGGATGTCTGGTAAGATAATTGGATCACAGGTCAGGAAAGATAAATGGCCGATAGGGCAGGTAGGTTAAATGGCCCACATGTTATGGAAGGTAATTGGACCATGCGTCAAGTAAAGAAAATGTTCTGCAGGTTAGGGAAGGTGTATGTGCTGCCGTGTGCATTATAAATAGAATAAATGTACATGGGCGTCCACAGGAATTTTTCCAGGGGGGGGCATAATTGTAATGACATCCATGCTTGGTACCTTTTTGACAGTGTCATGAAAGGGGCATAGCCATTATCACATAAAGCCAGGGTGAATAGCGTTTTCACAACTATGGTGTCAGGAATATAGGTTTGTATTCCTGTCACTATAGTGTTCCTTTAAGCAAATTAAAGGACATTTCTGGTCACCATAACAACTTCACCTAAATGAAAATGCTATGATGCCAGGAAGCCCTGGGTGCTCGCTTTCCTTTAAGGGGTTAAATCGCTCTCAAATGGTTTAACCCCAAAGGCTTCCTCCAGCTCCAGGTCGCTCAGTGGTATTTGGCTTCTGAAACTGAGTGTCAGGAAGTGCAGATTGACGTCAGGCATGGGTGCCGCTGATTGGCTAGAGTGGTCAGTTGATGCTCTAAGCCAATCGCTAGTTCCCGGTTCATAAAATATATTTATTGGTTTAGAGTGCCAGCTGACCGCTCTAGCCAATCAGCAACACCCCTACCCAACGGCACTCTGTGCTTCCTGACACTCAGTAAATAAAAGTGAACACATTAACACCGATATTTTTTTACCTTGAAGATGAGTAGGTCCAGCGTTTCCCTGCCAGGCCCAGGTACCAAAGCCTTATGATGTGGTGTCCAGAATAAAGTGGAGGGTTCACTTCATTTGTCCTTCCTGCTCCAATCTCCTTTTCCTCTCCTTCATTTGACAGTCTTTTTTTTTCTTCTGACACTGTTTTCTATCCTTGGCCCCTTCTGCTCTTTTACCTTTCTGCTTTCTGCTTATTTTGCGCCCTTCTGCTCCTTTCTCATTCTGATCCCTTTCTGCTCCTTGCAGACCCTTTCTGCTCCCTTTTCTACTTTACCTTTGTGCTCCTTCCTGCTCCTTGCAGGCCCTTCCTGCTCATTCTCCTACTTTATGTTTGTGCTCCTTCTGCCCCTTCCAGCTCATTTCTGACCCTTTCTGCTCCTTCCTGCTCCTTGCAGGCCCTTCCTGCTCATTCTCCTACTTTATGTTTGTGCTCATTCTGCCCCTTCCAGCTCATTTCTGACCCTTTCTGCTCCTTCTACTTTACCTTTGTGCTGCTTCACCTTCCAGCTCCTTGCTGACCCTTCCTGTTCATTTCTATATATCTTTAGGCTGCTGCCCCCCCAACCT
>OW240916.1:321251106-321267579 GCA_933207985.1 Pelobates cultripes | reverse complement strand
AGGCTGCTGCCCCCCTCTCAAACCCTCCTCCCCATCCCCCACTTACCTGATCTGTAGGCTGTCTCTGGCTGCATGTGTTGCTCCCCTGCGGTTTCAATCAGCAGAGAGAAGCAGGGATAAGATGCAGCTTCCTATCCCTGTCTCTCTCCATACACAGCGCCACCTACTGGCCGGCGCCGGTGTTGCAGTTCATTTTAAATCTCACACAAAATAGCAGAACAAGCTGAAAAATCCAGGGGGGGCAAGTGCCCCCCCTTGCCCCCCCCTGCGGACGCCCATGTAAATGTATATTTTTTTAAGGAGAATGTCAGATTGCGTATTAATATTTTTGAGTGGTATAGAAAACTGTTGTGACAAACCACTTTAAAGAAAGTAGATACATAAAAAGAGATATTGCAATCAACCTTAAAGGGACACTATAATCACCAAAACAGCTAAAACATAATGATCTGGAGAGTAGTCCAGTATGCCAACCTGGAGAGTAGTCTAGTATGCCAACCTGGAGAGGAGTCCAGTATGCCAACCTGGGGAGTAGTCTAGTATGCCAACCTGGAGAGGAGTCCAGTATGCCAACCTGGGGAGTAGTCCAGTATGCCAACCTGGAGAGTAGTCCAGTATGCCAACCTGGGGAGTAGTCCAGTATGCCAACCTGGAGAGGAGTCCAGTATGCCAACCTGGAGAGTAGTCCAGTATGCCAACCTGGAGAGTAGTCCAGTATGCCAACCTGGAGAGTAGTCTAGTATGCCAACCTGGAGAGGAGTCCAGTATGCCAACCTGGGGAGTAGTCTAGTATGCCAACCTGGAGAGGAGTCCAGTATGCCAACCTGGGGAGTAGTCCAGTATGCCAACCTGGAGAGTAGTCCAGTATGCCAACCTGGGGAGTAGTCTAGTATGCCAACCTGGAGAGTAGTCCAGTATGCCAACCTGGGGAGTAGTCCAGTATGCCAACCTGGAGAGGAGTCCAGTATGCCAACCTGGAGAGTAGTCCAGTATGCCAACCTGGAGAGTAGTCCAGTATGCCAACCTGGAGAGTAGTCCAGTATGCCAACCTGGAGAGGAGTCCAGTATGCCAACCTGGGGAGTAGTCTAGTATGCCAACCTGGAGAGGAGTCCAGTATGCCAACCTGGGGAGTAGTCCAGTCCAGTATGCCAACCTGGAGAGTAGTCCAGTATGCCAACCTGGAGAGGAGTCCAGTATGCCAACCTGGAGAGTAGTCCAGTATGCCAACCTGGAGAGGAGTCCAGTATGCCAACCTGGAGAGTAGTCCAGTATGCCAACCTGGAGAGGAGTCCAGTATGCCAACCTGGAGAGTAGTCCAGTATGCCAACCTGGAGAGTAATCCAGTATGCCAACCTGGAGAGTAGTCTAGTATGCCAACCTGGAGAGTAGTCCAGTATGCCAACCTGGGGAGTATCCAGTTTGCTAACCATAAAATAGAGCTTCATGCCAGCCTGGAAAGTAGCACATCATGCCAGCCTGTAGAACAAAGCTGCATGCCAACATAGAAAGCAGCGCTGCATGCCAAAATTGTAGATTATACTAGCTTTAGTGTAACTATAATCTTAATTTTATTAATGACAGGAGGCGAATATTTGCTTAAGTCTCTCTTTACTAGAACTCCACAGCAGCACATTAACATAGAGAGAAAAACACCAGAGACAAAAAACTCAGGAATCCATAAAAGGCTCTTCCCAACCAACTATTTCATCTTTCACGCTGCGACAAATAAAGTACATAAACAACACACCACAAATACAATAACAGGAGAAACAAACATAACATAACGATGAATGCCCTCCGAAATTGGAAACATGGAACCAGTGGGTGAAGCCTTGACCTTTATCCTGCAGAGTAGTCGGATCTAAGAACTGTAGCCGAACCATTAAACTGAAACGAGATAAACAGAGTCGAAAACACTGATTAGCGAATGAAATGTACTGAGAAAACATGAATCCCCATCGTAAATACTGACGGTACCATATCCCAGATAAACTCCAACTTTCCCAGATGAACAAACCTAGCACAGAAGACCAGGAATAAACAAAAGTCAGTCAAGCCAACAAACAACAAGGGGAGGGAGACACTGGGAGGGAAATATTCGCCTCCTGTCATTAATAAAATTAAGATTATAGTTACATTAAAGCTAGTATAATCTACAATTTTAGAACATGACAGGAGGCTTCATATTTGCTGTTTTAACGCTCGGACAGCAAGGCCCAAAGAAACACGATCCGCCGTACAAACCTAACTTAGCGAAGATAGTTCCCGTAACCGGCAGGAAAGTGTACAATGTCCTGGAGAAAAACGCCAGCCATGACGGTGCCTGAAGTCGCCGAGTACCGACTGAAATGAACCGAAAGACCTATACACCCCGCCAATGCCAACAACCACCAAGCGGTACATGAAGGGCGAAGAAAAGGAAAAGAACCGTCTAAACAACCGCAACATAAAAACGAGGGGCGTGCAGCCAAGACAAAAGTATAACCCTCGTGTCCGATTAGAGCCGATAGACAACAAAGGTCCGAAAATCCCAACCCATCTGAAAGAAGAAAAAAGGGTATGATAAGGGGAACAAATCCAGAGTCGGAGATGGACAAAACAGAGGAAAACAGGTGATTGAGGCATGACAAACAACATGTGTACCCCTTAGGGAAATGAATACCCGTCTTCGGGAATCGAGAGGACTCACACCCCTATGAACAGTCGTACGCCCTACCTAATCTAAGTGATATGACAGTCCCCGGTCAATAAAATGACCAAACAATAATCGAACCCTGTAACAGTGTTTGCTAAATTTCTGTTAATCCGTCAGGGTCGCCATGCAGGCAAACGCCTTACGGTCCCCAAGATCAAGTGGGACAGGTCCAGGGAATCCGGGCACTAGTCTTGACTCGGCCAAAGCGGAGGTCATAAAACCAAGGTACCAGCAGACCGAGACACTTGTAGTAAGGTCCTGGAAACAACAATGGAGGGGCCTTCTCAGCATCACCGTGTCGAACACCCCTGGAGGGAAACGTCCATCACTGAGCAAACCGGTCTGTATGCTGGCTGAAACTGGACGGGGCTTAATGGGTCCTCCTCCGTGGGCAAAGGTCTTGATGCCGGGTCTTTTCGGAAAACTATTCCAATCGTATGAGAAACTCGGATAGGGGAAAAACGTAGGAGGTACCCCTTGCGTCTGACCTGCCCTCCAGGACTCTACACCTCGAGCCGCAGAGGGGGTCAATATTCCTTGTTTGAGCATGAACTCCAGAGACCCAAACAAGGAAAACACAGATAGCGTATGTCCCTTCGGTCGGGGGTGCAACTCGCCGAGGATCCAGCCAGCACGTCCGGGTAGACCGTCCCACGAAATGTCCTCGTGGAAAAAACGAAAAGGATCTCTTCGGATAGTTCTGGTATGCCCGAATGTCCTAAATTCATCCAAACCTGCCAGCCAGGCTGTATTATCGTCCAAATGAATGACGCCCCAGGTCCTTATCTCGCCAGGGAGAAACTTGAGCCCGCCTTACCAGGAATAGGCCCCTGAGTACAGCGTCTAATTCAAAGGAACTAATGACTATACCTTCAAGCATAGTCTCGTGTGGGCTCCAAAGGCCTCAGATCACAAGCACCTACAGCGGTCCGAATTGACTAAGATAGGGTCTCCTGCAATGCCCAGGTTCGGGGTCCCGTCTGTTATGTCATCCGAAGGTGGAGGCAACTGTGAGATTCCGGGCCCAGGGTCCAATCCCTTATAACAGGTACGGGTTGGAGCTTTAGATATGTCTCCGTAACGTTTTTTCATATGAAAACTGGGACCCAATATTCTTCCACGTATGTCCCGTAGGACAACCCACTCGTGTGGGGGAGAACCCTTTGCTTGTCAGTGCGGACTGAAAAGTAGAGTATAGGCACCGCAGCATGCCGTACTCCGGATCTCCTGTATACTAGACAGGCATTGCCACCAGGGGAGCTGTAGCACCCCATCGGGGTCTAAGTCTGGGTACAAGGTGCCCGGGCCGAGACCCTTCCGAAGAAATGAGCAATTGGTCGAGGGTCGCACAGGGGTTCGTTTAAGGCGACCCACGAGATGACCTGTTCTTCCACAGTCGTCGGAGCCCCTGTAGTGGGCTTGTTCTCCGTCCCGCGGTGCCACTTGGGAGCATCATCATAGTCCACCCCCCATCGTCTTCTCCTTCCGAGAGGGACTGGTCCGCCCGCCATTCAGCTATGGCGGCCGTGGTTGGGGTGGGGTCACCAGGACTATCACCCCTATGCCACCTATGTTAATGTGCTGCTTTGGAGTTCTAGTAATGAGAAACTTAAGCAAATATGAAGCCTCCTGTCATGTTATAAAATTAGAACAGATTAAGAAAGGTTCCAAAACAAGTGTTCTAAAAATAAGAAAAACACTAGCCGCCGAGGTCGATCCTATCTGGGTTAGATGCTTCTCCGGAGCCTAATCTGTCTGGGCTCTTGGTTTAGGGCCTTCACCCCTCCAGTAGCGCTTGTGCACATTTGCCTGCTCTCCTGTAGGAGAGTCTGACTCATTCAAATCGTCTGTCTTTATTAAAAAGGTGGTCACTGCCGCGTCCGAAGGACACCGCCTCCTTCGTGCCATATAGGCAGTGCCGTCCAGCCCGATTGCATCGGGGTTAGACACTTCTCCGGAGTCTATCTTCCGGGAGTCTGGTTTAGGGCCTTCACCCTTCCAGTACCGCTTATGCGTGCTTGCCTGCCCTCCTCAGGGGGGGTCTGACTCCTTCAAGTCTCCCGCCTTCTTTAGAAGGTGGTCACTGCCATAGTAGGAATCGCCTGTGTGCATTCCCCCGAATGAAGGGTTGACCGTGGAGCGGTCCTAGGCAAGGCGAACTCTAGGAGTATTACGGACAAGTGTCACCGGCAGCAGCATCGAGGGAAGCACTCCATCTAGTGACAGAGGCAAATTTGGCAGCGCATGCAATGTCCAAGCATGAGTATGTAGTCGCAAGGCTTGGCATGCAGATATTCTGGCACAGACAATGCAGGCCAGATCAGTGGGGCACAGACAAAGCAGGCCAATCAATGGGGCACAGACAAAGCAGGCCAATCAATACGGCTCGGACAAAGCCGGCCAAATCCTGGGGCACAGACAAGTCAGGCCCTGCGGGGGTGCACAGGCGATAAACTGCCCTTCCATTCTTCTGATTACTTGTACAATTCACTCTTTGGAGAAGATGTACCTAACACTTCTTCAGATTAATGGCACATAACACTCTCCCGTGTAACTGTAGTTAACACTTTTCTGTGTAACTGTACATAACGCTCTTCAGTGTCACTGTACATAACATGCTTCTGTGTAACTGTACATAACATGCTTCTGTGTAGCTGTACATAACATTATTCTGTGTAACTGTACATAACATTCTTCTGCGTAGCTGTACATAACGCACTTCTGTGCAATTGTACATAGCATTCTTCTGTGTGACCGTACATAACATCCTACAGTGTAATTGTACATAGCATTCTTCTGTGTAACTGTACATAGCCTTCTTCTGTGTAACTGTACATAGCATTGTTACGGGCAAATGCAAATATTACAAGTTTTAGAATGAAATGTTGTATTTCTTAAACTGTGTACTTTGTCTTTAAGAGATATTGCAAACTGACAAGGTGTAAGAAATGGAACATATTGTTTTTCATAACTGTTTCTTTAAGCAATAACCTCAGTGCATAATATGTTTGCGCCATTTTGTCCCAGACAAATTACAATAACAATAATGCATAAACAAGCTTCAAGGCTATACTACGACACTTGCAGTACACAATATACTGTGGTAACCCCAAGTTAATGGAACTTCCCCAAATCCGGGAATCTCCCACGACTGTACACTTACGACTTAGTATAAACAACAGATAACCTATTTAGACTTTAAGATGCCATCTTGAACTAAGTCAGGAAAATTTCCGTGACGTATACACCCTTTAGTTATGGCCTTGTATGTTTGCCAAGTTAAGGGAGGTCCTAAAATGAATAAAGTAAAAGAAGTGGTACTTTTTCACATATGAACTATGGTAACTCTAAAATGACGACACCTAAGGTATAAATAGGTGTACTTTTAAATGTTAAGAGACAGAGGAGAGACTTGGAGACAGACGCTGCTCCATCTTAAAATGACAGAGAGGCTGACATGATGACATGTTCAGAAGGGTATGTTAACCTATTAATGATATTTGCAAGCATGTAATTTAATCTTATAAACTCTGCTATAATGGATTTTATATTTTTATATAATAAATATCCAAAAAGACAATCTTGCTTCCAAGACAATCCTTATTTTATATTGTATTCTCAATTATTTATATATGTTAAATAGAGGATCTCTTACACTATATAAAATTATAGCTAAGATATCTGTATGGTTAGCCCTACTAAGTTCTATGCTTTAAGACATTATAGTGGTAAATAAGGGAACCACACACGGTTACAATTGGCGACCACGAAGGGACTTTGTACTTGGAAGATTTAAATATAAAATAAATACCTAGGTAACCTCTTATACGTAAGAGAAGACACAATACTTTGTCATGGCACAAGTCTTGAAATATCAAGAATCTATTGAGCTACTTGTAGCCCAGACTCAGAGAGAGATCATTAGAGATGATTTTAATGTGAACAAGGCACTGTGAGTTTAGGTGCCAGGTACAACGTAATTAGCATACAATGCTGAAATTGTGGATCTTAACTAATATCATAATAGAACAAATGCCTAATACACCAGCATAGCATGGCCCGTTAGTTCCAGGACAGTGGATTGCAGACAGGGGGATATGTTCTCTTTGTAGCTGCTTAGTATGCATGCGCAGGAAAAAGATTAATGCAAAATGTTGTCAAAAGAAAAGTGATAAGACAGAGCGATGAAATTTGAAGTCTAATTCCAAGAATGCAAAGAAAAAATGCATTATGGCTTAATGAAAACATTCATGCAACAGACAGACAGGATTTTTAATTATTGCATTACTACGTTCTGGATTCTAATGTCCACTATATAAGAAAGGTTTTAGAAAACAGTGATATTTTCCATATTGTCAGTTAGGCTAGCTGTTGATTGAAAATCAGGAATTATAACAGCATAACTATTTTTGGAGTCTGGAATTTCCAGCCAAGGTTGCGCAGATACAGAGACATGTAAACATTCCAAGGAATTGAGAAGTTGTTGTTTTATATTCCAAATTATTAACAACATTATTACATACAGCCATAAAGAGAAAGACATGGCTTTTAAATAAATTCAGTGCAGTACAATGCAGCACATATTTTATATAATATATGCTAGCTAGCTCATATTTTTTCCTAAACAGAGTTGAAATTATACTACCCTGATAGAAAAAAGGGCAACAGGCTCTGCAAAAAAATGAATATTTATAAAATGATTAAAAATAATATATACGTAAGATAGATCAGGGCAAAATAAAATGGTAACTAGACAGGATCTCTGATAACTTTTAAACTGAAATTATTAAAGGCTTATTTAAATAAAATGTTAAATACATTTACAGCTTTAACTGTGACCAAAAGATACTAAATGATGTGTTAATTAGCCAGCCCAATTCACTAGAATAGCATAAGTATTCTACTATTTAAAGTGCACAATTCCTGCACATAATGACTTTGCTTACTCAGGTACAGTCTTTAGTCTATTGCAATGGCAGTAAAGTCCACCAATTTTAAAAGGGAAAGCTTACTTAAATCTTTGGTACTATCCCACCGTACTAGCAGTAAGGAAATTAGAACAATTATATTGTACTACTGACTGTAATCAGATCAGACACATGTAATCTCAGTGAATTTCATAAACTAGGTTTTTATAAAATACGATTAAATAAATAAAAGTATATAGACTAGGCAATAACAGCAGTTACATGCATTCAGCAGCCTGCTCTCTCAGAGCCAGAAACGGATTAAAATAAATAAATATAAAGAGTAGGTTTTAAAAAGTCCACAGTCAACCACACATGAAGGGTGAAATAATTGCTTCTTTAAAAGCTATATGCTGCCGCAATTATGTATATAAATACTGATTAGGGCACAGAGTAGAACTAAAAATACAGTTTCAAATCTCATATATGGGGATTCAGTTCCACCACATATTCTACAATTCTGAAAGAGGCTAATTTTAATAATATGTTGTAAGAGCATTGTGAATATATATACTGCTAAATTAATTTAATATTGCAAAGCCTGCAATATTCTAAACAGACATTACAATTTAAGAAAAAAAAAAAATAATAATGCAAAAAATAATGCATAAAAAAATGCAGTGTCAATTAAAGTGATAATACTCTGATATATTAAATCACATTGCATATCACATATCTGCTATATGAAAAGTATAATTAAAGTGACATTACTGTCCAAAGCCCCCTCACATCTATTTTATAGAATCTATACTTTTCAGTGGTCACCTCCAAAGAAGCCTCTGAAATTGGGGGGCTCAGAGGGGTGCTCATCCCAAAAGAAATCAGATTCCAGACTTAAATTTTTTTTGAAAAATAAATAAATGATAGAAAAGGAATCACGGGAACACCCAGAACATGCATTTTTGTATATAATCTTAATTTGCAGATATTTTATGCCTTAAAGACATATAAAGGATATTTAATTAAATATGCAGGTATCTTTAAAAATTAAGCAAAGTTAAAAAATAAATAAATAAAATAAATAATAATAAAAAAAAAAAAATTACACCACAATATAAACAGCTTTGTTAAACAGATTTAAGTACAAGTACTTATGTCAAGAAATATACAGAATACGTTTACAACAGGCAGGTTTAGCATAAATGCAAAGTTGTTGTTTTTGGGGATTTATTATTGCCCAAGAAATCTCTGAACATATTCAGAATTTTTGAGAGCAGCAAGTATAGACAGCAGATTGCAATGGACACCATTACAATATTGCTTTGCCGATTGAGGTCAGAGGTTTAAAGAATAAATAAATAAATGTTCTATAGCTCACTAGACCACTAGCTTTTAATGAATAGTTTGCACAACACTTATAAATAGTTTGTAATACTGCACATTATAGCTGTGACAACATAATACACAGGGTAGCAATGCTATGTCACTGTTTAATAGACTTACCCAGTATTTAAGGACGACATGTTTCTTGCAAAGTCATCGGGTCTTTGAGGGAGGTTCTAACTACATTTAATTAATTAATTAACTTACTAAAGAAAAAAGAAAAAAATAAGGTTTTGGTTTTCCCCTGCAAGTGAGTTTTCAGCGCAAGGTCATTTTGTGTTCACAGACTATTCGGATTTAAAAAAAAAAAAAAAGCTGTTCTTTATCTCCCATTATGAACGGCCTTGTAATTCCTATCCACACTAAAAGTTGGCTTTTAAATGTTATTGTTTTAACTTTAATATTTCATAGTTAATACAGAGGATAAAGTAATTTAAAGAAAGTATATTGAAACTATATTAATTGATAAGATTTAATTTATCTATTTTGGTCCACTGTTCACTGATCTCGAGTCTCAGTCTGGTGTTCAAACAGTTTTTCTTACGATACGTCGTGGGTTTATATCCACAACTGCGTTTTGCTTTGTGATAACAAATTGAAAGCCTGGCATTGTAATACGTGTATGGACATGCTTATAACAAAGCATGGTCCCTCTCCTCATGTCGTTAACAGGCACTTTGATGCAATGTGTCTACCAACGCTTTTCTGTGGTCACTGGATCACATCGCATACCCTATCTCTGTCATGATGCAGAGTTTATGCTTGCAAGGATATCCAGACCTTATCCACCTGGTATCCGCATAAATACTCCTATCGTTTAGAGGGGTTAATTACATAGTAACCATTGAAGGTAATATGTTGGTTGTTCTTCCTATAGATGAAAGATAGACTTGCCCAAAAGCTTTTTCATGGCTAGGACAAGCTCTTATAGAGAGAGATAATGTACTTCTGACTCCTGAAAGGAATATTGGTGGTCACAATATGGGAAATACTGTAATTCATGTGTTTAGTAATCATAAGCATTTGCTTATTGCCACATTACTGATGTATTGTTTATTGAAATATTAATATCCAACATACTTTTGAATTACTATATATTGAAAGTTTGCCAACATCTCATGGTTATAAATATGTTTTTGTATGTGTTGATGCATGTACCAGGTTTACTTGGATATATCCTGTGCGAAGTGCAACCTCTGATGCCACGTTTTCTAGTCTCACTTCCTTAGTATGCATTTGATAATCCCAGGACCATCCATTTGGATGGTGGTCCTGCAGTTACTGCAAAGGAAACCTAAAACTGGGCAACCACATTTGGGTTACTTTGGGATTTCAGTGCCCCAACCACCCCCAAAGAAGTGGGGTTGTGGTCTGGGAAAATGCTGAGGTTAAATGATTATTAACCAAGTTACTAGTTGCTTGCCCCACACAGTGGTATCTATTTATTCCTATGGTACAGATGAGCATTCACAACATACCTGATGATATAAATGGTGAGACACCATATGAAATGTTACATGTTTTTCACTGACAAATATATTTCTACACCAGGGAGAGCTTAGAACCATTGGTTCTATTAGAGAAATTTAGGGAATTTTTTTTTCCAGCCTACCTCGCCTTGCACCACCACCTATTTCCTTCTGTTGGCCAGCTTGTCCTGGAGAGGGTGACTCAGATAACTTTTACTACAGAGAACAATCAGAGCCAACAGAGAACAGTAAGTTTTGATATTTTACAACCTGCTAAATACTTCCAGGACGTTCACAGAACCACTGACTGATACAATGGATGCTGTTAAAGATGACAAGATAAAACAAACAGAGGACGACAGAAAAGCCACCAGAATCATAGCCACATAACAGACTGACTCATGATCTGACATCTGAACCTGCAAATATAAAGGAGAAGGATGAACAGACAGACGTGATACATTCACAGTTAACATGGAATGTACGAAAATGAATCATCAACATCATTATAAGAAAGACTCTGGAGAAAACAGACTGAACCTGCATTATCTAATACAGTAAGAAAGAAATGCAAAGATAGAAGCAAAAGGATGCTAGAAAATTGGTTATGGTGTCTCCTTCTTACAATCTGCAGCATTATCATAACATCAACCCTAGCTGTCATTTTAAAACTGCATTGGGATTATGTTAACAAGCAGGAAGCACCTGGACTGAATTGGACTGTACACTATACAAGTTCTGTGATCGTGAGGACTACCTCCAAGAACTATCTCATAAGGAGAGACCCAGCTCACAGTGAAATGATTGACTACACTGGTATTTCACAAGGAACCTATTGAGATCATTCCAAAAACCGATTATACATGAGAAAGATGTGATTGGACTAATACAAATCCTAATAATGGACTCAACAATGATGACAAAGCATGCTGAAAACAGAAAAAGATGGGACAGATGTTTGTGAAAGACTTTGGATGCACCTATGAAGGTGATGCAAGAAAAGACTTTGCCATATAGTTTATCATTGAGTGACTACCGCAAACAGCCTTCTTATGCTGAAAAGAAGTGCTATGCTAATTCTGGACATTGCAATTATGTATCCAGACAGAAGATGACCGGAAAAAGAAATAAAGGCTGATAACTGTCAACACCCAGCTGTTTTTCAAGATGGAACATGGTACTGAGAAAACCTGATAGACTATCAAAGCACCTCACAGTACAACACAAATTGTTGCCTACAACTCAGAAAAAGTGGTTTATAGGAAGGAGCAGAAGAAGAGGAATATAGATTTCCTATTGGAGTGAAAAACCATCCTGGAACAATATTCTGTAACATTGAACTTTACAATGACATTTGGTGGCATATGAATTTGAATTTGGAAGAAACACATCAATTAACGAAAGAAACCTTGATGCAATTAATAAATAATAACAATACCGGCCTACTAAGAGCAGATGCCCTGCCAAGAGAATGGAATATAAAAAGACCAGCAAAATCTTTCAGAAACCTGACATCATGGGACACTTGTACTAAAGCACGATTTGCAGCTTTTCTTAAACTTGTACATACCTGCAAAGCAAGGACCTCCTGTAAACATAAAGACAGAGACATTGATACAACAAGGAATCTGTAATGGTTCTGTTGCAGATGTGATCTACCGTCGTACTCCTTGCTCTTTTGGTATAACTATACCAATGAAACGTTAAATGGCTCCATAGAATCAAACGACAACGGATTATTGCTATATTCTGGACTTCCAGGAATGTGGTGCATGGACAGAAAATTATAATTACTAAAGCAATCATGCTATTTTTTTCCCTGTATCAGAAATGTGTCAGTGACGATGTGTAATATAATACAGATACTATAATTAATGGTATAAAATAAACACATTATGTGTTAATTACAAAGGTGGATAGACTTTGTGAATATCTGAAACGCAATTGAAGATTATTGCTAAAATGCCATATGCAGCTGCAGTCTGGCCTACAAACAAATATATTAAACTTGCGTATAAGAGCATAACAGCTAATTACCCAGATGAATAATTGAATCATGATAGTTAAAGATCATATGATTGCAATAACAACTGCAATAATGAATAAGGTTTAAACCTTAAAAGAAAATGTGAAATGTTTTTATTAAAACAGAAACTACTCGATATTCGTTTAAGTTTGCAGAGTGGTATAATTAATATAAGTGAAATACTTCAACAGTTAAAAACAGTTAAGACAGGCAGAAACTTTACTTCAACTATCATAAAGTTTATTTATAATGATAAAAATATTCAGTCTGCCAGAGCCAAGGCCAGTCAATGGAAAGTAAAAGAGTATTAGGGATTAACCCATCCAGGTGATATACATGATGAATTTGGAAATTGATCATTTAGGTCACCTATTGCAAACTGGTGAAAAGATGTCAAAGATATAAATTCAACATCCATACCACTCTATATATATATATATTAAAATACACGTAATCAAATATTTTATCAGTTTTTTAAATACAAAGAAAATGTTATTTGGTTTGTGATGGTTAAAGGTACATAAAACCACCTATACAAAGGTAGTGTTAAAATATAAACACCTTCAATATTGTATCGGAGTGCTTTCTTAACTCACTTTTAGAAATAATAATACATTCTAACCATCTTAAGCTACACCCAACAGCCACTGAAAAATATACTTAAACAATTAAGATTCTCATTGTTGAGCATCCAATCTCACGAATGTAACTTTCCACAATGGCTGTCAGATCTTGGTTAAAAAAAAAAAAAAATGGTTTGAAGACAATTTTGGGGTGTTTCTGGTATTTTAAGCCACTAATAACTGTAGTTATTATATTTACTAATTATAACTTAGGGAATAAGTTGTCTTCTCCCTAACAGGACAAAGAAAGATAAATAATGTCATATTTCCAATTAGCAACTATTTTAAATATATTGAGAGATTTTGAATAAAGGAGTATTTTTAACAGTTAAAGAGAATATAATTGTACATACCATTGTGAACAAAGGTGGTAAATGCTGCTTCAAATTATCCTTATATATCTAAATCATATACAGGGGTGTTTATCTTTATAACAAAACACTAGAAAGATTAACTATGTTACTATTTCATCTATCATTATTATACAAAGTATAACAAACGTAAAGAGTTTTCCACAGATTTTACCTGTTAACATTTATAGAACAACAGCACCTGATGTCAGTGAGATGTCTATCACTGAGATGTTACAAAGATTCAAACACCGCAAAAAGAGGCGTTCTTGGGAATCCACTTCAATTGCTGTATCAACATAACATTTACTATGGGATCCATGTCACTTAAGACAATGTCTTGGAAATTATGTCAATTAATTGATTCCGTAAAAGAATATCGGAGAGTATAAAATCTATACACATCATAAACTGTTTAAAAATGTTTCATGGAAAAAACAAAATAAAAGGCAAAGACAAATACCAACACCATCACCACGGTGATAACAGATGATGCTGATCAATATCTGCAACCAATTCTAGCCAAATACTTGGAAAGCTGGACTCTACAACCTATACTCTACAACAAATACCCGGGTATTCTACAAACACAACCTCCAGCAATGTATCTAAAAAATGTAAACTTCTACAGGCATTTAAAGACTTTGGATTACAAATACAATTACTACTTTTAACTTTGGATTACAATTCATATCTGGATCTATCCAAGAATATCTTACTCTGGAACCTGGTGTTCTTTTCAATTCTTTCCCAGACAAATGTTTTGCTCATTTTAATCAACCACCTTTACAGGCAAAGATCATACTACGGATATTTTACTGTTACAACAATGATCAAAGATGCTGGGAGCACAAAAACCTAAAGACTGTTGGAGAACTTTGGTTTACTAATTTAAGGAAGAAATGGTCTTCAATGCCCACAGTTTAATGGAGAGGGTGTTACGGGCAAATGCAAATATTACAAGTTTTAGAATGAAATGTTGTATTTCTTAAACTGTGTACTTTGTCTTTAAGAGATATTGCAAACTGACAAGGTGTAAGAAATGGAACATATTGTTTTTCATAACTGTTTCTTTAAGCAATAACCTCAGTGCATAATATGTTTGCGCCATTTTGTCCCAGACAAATTACAATAACAATAATGCATAAACAAGCTTCAAGGCTATACTACGACACTTGCAGTACACAATATACCGTGGTAACCCCAAGTTAATGGAACTTCCCCAAATCCGGGAATCTCCCACGACTGTACACTTACGACTTAGTATAAACAACAGATAACCTATTTAGACTTTAAGATGCCATCTTGAACTAAGTCAGGAAAATTTCCGTGACGTATACACCCTTTAGTTATGGCCTTGTATGTTTGCCAAGTTAAGGGAGGTCCTAAAATGAATAAAGTAAAAGAAGTGGTACTTTTTCACATATGAACTATGGTAACTCTAAAATGACGACACCTAAGGTATAAATAGGTGTACTTTTAAATGTTAAGAGACAGAGGAGAGACTTGGAGACAGACGCTGCTCCATCTTAAAATGACAGAGAGGCTGACATGATGACATGTTCAGAAGGGTATGTTAACCTATTAATGATATTTGCAAGCATGTAATTTAATCTTATAAACTCTGCTATAATGGATTTTATATTTTTATATAATAAATATCCAAAAGACAATCTTGCTTCCAAGACAATCCTTATTTTATATTGTATTCTCAATTATTTATATATGTTAAATAGAGGATCTCTTACACTATATAAAATTATAGCTAAGATATCTGTATGGTTAGCCCTACTAAGTTCTATGCTTTAAGACATTATAGTGGTAAATAAGGGAACCACACACGGTTACAATTGGCGTTGAAAAACAGCTGGGTGTTGACAGTTATCAGCCTTTATTTCTTTTTCCGGTCATCTTCTGTCTGGATACATAATTGCAATGTCCAGAATTAGCATAGCACTTCTTTTCAGCATAAGAAGGCTGTTTGCGGTAGTCACTCAATGATAAACTATATGGCAAAGTCTTTTCTTGCATCACCTTCATAGGTGCATCCAAAGTCTTTCACAAACATCTGTCCCATCTTTTTCTGTTTTCAGCATGCTTTGTCATCATTGTTGAGTCCATTATTAGGATTTGTATTAGTCCAATCACATCTTTCTCATGTATAATCGGTTTTTGGAATGATCTCAATAGGTTCCTTGTGAAATACCAGTGTAGTCAATCATTTCACTGTGAGCTGGGTCTCTCCTTATGAGATAGTTCTTGGAGGTAGTCCTCACGATCACAGAACTTGTATAGTGTACAGTCCAATTCAGTCCAGGTGCTTCCTGCTTGTTAACATAATCCCAATGCAGTTTTAAAATGACAGCTAGGGTTGATGTTATGATAATGCTGCAGATTGTAAGAAGGAGACACCATAACCAATTTTCTAGCATCCTTTTGCTTCTATCTTTGCATTTCTTTCTTACTGTATTAGATAATGCAGGTTCAGTCTGTTTTCTCCAGAGTCTTTCTTATAATGATGTTGATGATTCATTTTCGTACATTCCATGTTAACTGTGAATGTATCACGTCTGTCTGTTCATCCTTCTCCTTTATATTTGCAGGTTCAGATGTCAGATCATGAGTCAGTCTGTTATGTGGCTATGATTCTGGTGGCTTTTCTGTCGTCCTCTGTTTGTTTTATCTTGTCATCTTTAACAGCATCCATTGTATCAGTCAGTGGTTCTGTGAACGTCCTGGAAGTATTTAGCAGGTTGTAAAATATCAAAACTTACTGTTCTCTGTTGGCTCTGATTGTTCTCTGTAGTAAAAGTTATCTGAGTCACCCTCTCCAGGACAAGCTGGCCAACAGAAGGAAATAGGTGGTGGTGCAAGGCGAGGTAGGCTGGAAAAAAAAATTGTAACCAATTGTAACCGTGTGTGGTTCCCTTATTTACCACTATAATGTCTTAAAGCATAGAACTTAGTAGGGCTAACCATACAGATATCTTAGCTATAATTTTATATAGTGTAAGAGATC
>OW240916.1:321236172-321251006 GCA_933207985.1 Pelobates cultripes | reverse complement strand
TTGTTTGTTATTCTGTCTCTCACTGTTAAAATACACCAACCATTAAAATTATAGACTGATCATTTCTTTGTCAGTTGACAAACGTTCAAAATCAGTAGGGGATCAAATACTCTTTTACTCGCTGTACAAACAAACACATATATTATTATTATTTTTTCATTTATATAGCGCCATCAGATTCCGTAGCGCTGTACAATATTACTGCCTCATACACACTATAGTCCCTATCCTGCCACACACACACCCTAAAGCCTCTATTCCCCCACCCCACAAGCTACAGCCTCATTTTTCCCCACACATGCTACATCCCCTATTTCCCCATGCACAAACATTACAAATCCTACCCACACACAGACAACAGCACCTACCCCCACAAGCAGTGTCACCTCACAAGCGATGTCCGTACAAAACGCACAATGCCACAAGCAGCCTCCCCTCACAAAATACCACAAGCAGAATCCTGCCACACATGCGCCACCACATACATTAAACATCACAAGATGTGTCTACACACACCCCTGGGATACACTTATGCATGCACAAAAGTACAGAAAGAGAGATCACTGGAACATTGTGCAAGATGACAGCAACATTGGAAATGTCAATTTTGACTATTTTGTCTTTGGATTTGAAATTCAGCTTGGATTCCCAGCAGTTATCACTTTTTTTTTTTTTTAAATGCTCGGGGTATTGCATGAGGGGGTGTCAGGGCCGTCTTTAATATGGATTGGACCCTGGGAAAACATTTGCTTGGGCCCCCTGGACCCTGTTGTCCCCTCCCTGGCATGCAATCATGCCCCCCACCCCAATGCAGAGGCGGATGTAAAGTAGAGAGGGCTCTGGTGCATGAATTATTTTGGGCAAGAGGGGGCAAAAGGTAGATCCCATCTGTCATGCAACTCCAACAATGCTTTAACAGCTGGGGTGCTACTATTTTCCCATGCATGCAGGGTTGTATTTAGCACTGAGCAGTATTTGTGTGTTTGAGTGTAAGCATGTTTTTGTATGGATGTATGTTTGTGTGAATGTAGGGGTGTGTTTGTATGTGGATGTAGCAGATGGCACCAGGCGACCCTACAAGAAATACTGTATAAAGCTGCATACGTGTATCTGCTGTAATTTCTGTGTATTTAAAAAGAATTGTATTCCTCTGATTGTTCGGTAGTTTCATTCCCTTAGTTTATTCGAATGAAACTACCGAACAACCAGACCTCCCTGTGTGAAGTGTGTCCTCAATTACCTGTTGCAACATTGTTGCGAACGGGTAATTGAACAGTAAGTAGCCGTCCTTTGTTCTCGGGGGTGGCCGCCATTCGACAAACGAACACGTGGCGGCGGCCATTTTAAAACTCCCGAACAGCGGTGTTTTGCCGTCGAGTGCCTGGAACTAAAATCGGACACTCGAGTAGGCGAACACCGCTGAGACCTCCACAGCCCTGGTCCGTTCGGTTCCAAACTACCGAACGGCCCCTCGTTCGGTAAATAGAAAATACCGAACGAGGGGATTCAGGCGAACCCTCCCTAGCCTCTATAGCTAGAGGCTTTCGTGTATTTTATTCCCTTATGCCAGGACCGACCGCAAGGCCCATTCACATGGAACCGAATTCGGCTATCTCTGTTCGTGCGGTCGGTCATTTTATTCCCTCCATACTTTTCCCGAACCCCTGGTCCGATCTGGGTGATTTTTGGATATGTTGCTCACCCAGATCAGGGCTATCAGGGGGTGTAGGATTTAAAGGGGTACCCCTACGTTTAGGGGTACATCCAGAAACGGGGGGAATTGGTGTGCTGGATAAGGGGATTATGATGCTGGCTGAGGGGAGGGGATGTGTGGGAGGTTACCAGGACAGGATTGGCTACTGTAATAATTACTGTAAGTTCCTCCCTTGCATGGGAGCATGCTTTATAAGGAGACTGTGATTAAAGGCTTGTCAGTTATGCTCCTGAAACTGTGTGTCGTCCAGTTATTGGGATTGCTGTTGGGATATTGCTGTATTTTACCTGCTGGAAACCCTGCCTTTGGATTTACTATTTACTTGTTCCTGAGTCTCACTTGGATTATAAGCGGAGATAACCTGGGTAATATTGCATCTCCGCTACATTGGTTGGCAGCGCTGGGATCCAGACTCACAGAGGAACAAGCCTAAATGGAGTACGGATGGAGATTGATTTTGCCACACTAAAACGCTCCACGCTAAAAGACCTTCTGGAGGCAAGGGGTATCCAAGCCAGCAATAAGACAAAAGCGGCACTTATCACTGAACTGATGGCGGAGTACCGAATGGAAGGCGATTCGGTTCCCGAACAGGGGAATTCGGGAGAAACACTGGAACAAAGGGAGTTCCAGAGGCAGGTACAATTTCGGCTGTCTTTCTATGGGGAACACCCTCCAACAGAGATTATTTCCAAAACGATAACGGAGGTCCAGGAATTTATACTGAGGAGTCAAACAGCGGCCCCAGAACGCAGCTCTGCAGTAAATATGCCACAAGAAGGTAAGCCGAAAATACCATACCAGGCTTTTAAAACATATGTGGAGGCAGAGGAAGATATAGACGCTTTCCTGCAAGATTTCGAGAGACTGTGTGCACTGCATAGAATCAGCGCAGAGGACTGGGTACCTATTTTGGCAGGGAGGTTAACTGGGAGGGCAGCTGAGGCATACCGGACTGTACCAAATGATGAAATACGGAATTACCACAAAGTGAAAGAAATTATATTGGCCAGGTATGCTATAACACCAGAAGCATACCGGCGGAGATTCAGGGATTTAAAGAAGGTGGAGAAAGACTCACATGCTGAGTGGGCATGCAGACTACAACGAGCAGTCTTGGGGTGGGTGCAAGCGAGCAAGGCACGGTCTATGGAGGATGTATTGCAAATGGTACTGCTGGAGCAATTTTATGAAGGAGTAACCAGCGAGGTACAGGAGTGGGTAAGAGACAGAAACCCTACCTCCCTTACCGAAGCAGCCAGGAAGGCAGACGAGTACCTGGATGCACGCAGGCAGCAAAAACCTGCAGCTCCAAAAGTACCTTTTAAAACCTTTGGGGGAACCAACTACACGCCAGCTCTACCAAGGTCACTACCACCACCACCACCACCCGCTGCACAGCCACGTTTCCGCCAGCCCACGTCGGGCCCTTGCCACCACTGCCAGAAGTGGGGACATTATAAAAGGGAATGCCCCCAGCTGCGGGACCGTTCCACCTGGATCCGACCCGGTCCACCACCACCACCGAGAGCCGCCGCAGCCCATCACTACCAGGACATCGTGGCCACACCGTATGGTTCAGCAGTTCCCATCACAACCGTAGAGCAGTGGGAGGTACTGCACGAGGCAGATCCCGTCCAGGCTAACGCAGACAACCGCCAGCACCACAGGCAGACCGTGTATCTGGAGGGTAAAGCGGTTCAGGGGCTACGTGACTCAGGAGCCACCATCACCCTGGTAAAAGTCACCTGGTCTCAGACCAAGCTAAACTTAGTAAGACTGTGGCCGTCAGGGTAGCCGGGGGAGCAGTATACCGGCTACCCACAGCAAGGGTACATTTGCATTGGGGAGCGGGGGCAGGGCATGTGGAGGTGGGGTTGATGCCGCAGTTACCGGCGGAGGTTTTATTGGGGAACGATCTGGGGAGGCTCACATCTGCTTTTGAGCCCCAGACACCCACCACAGGAGAAGCTCACCCTGTGGTCACTCGACAACAGGCCCGCACCCAGGACTACAACACACTCCCGGAGGTCCAGGTAAGAGATCCTTCCCCTTCCCTTGACTGTGTTCCCTGGGCCCCTCCTAACGAATTTGCAGCTGAGGTAGTGACTGACCCCACCTTGCAGGTGTATAGGGACAAGGTGACAGCAGACACGCCTGGGGGGGAGGGCGAGAGGTTTATTTGGGACAACCAGCTGTTATATCGGGAGACGGATAAGCAAGTATCCGGGTCAGACCCGATTGTGATGAGGCAGTTAGTGGTACCTCAGCGGTACCGGGCGGAGTTACTACGGATAGCTCACGACATTCCGCTATCTGGACATTTAGGGGTCAGCAGGACCCGATACAGGTTAACCCAAAGTTTCTTTTGGCCGGGAATTAGCCAGGAGGTGCGCAGGTATTGCAACACGTGCGATACCTGTCAAAGGGTGGGGAAAAGGGGGGACCGGCGCAAGGCCAAGTTACATCCCCTCCCCATAATCGAGGAACCCTTTAGCAGGGTAGCAGTTGACCTAATAGGACCCCTCAACAAAGCAAGCCCGTCAGGTAAAAGATTTATCCTGACCGTAGTAGATTATGCCACTAGATATCCAGAGGCGGTGGGCCTGACGAATATACAGGCTGAGACAGTAGCGGAAGCCCTGATGAAGATATTCTCCCGGGTGGGACTCCCCAGGGAGATTGTCTCCGATCAGGGCACCCAGTTCACCGCCGAAGTCACGCAGCGCCTCTGGAAGTTTTGTGACATTAAGCCGGTCATTAGTTCCCCTTACCACCCCCAGACGAATGGGCTCTGCGAACGTTTCAACGGTACATTGAAACAAATGCTCCGAACCTTCGCAGAGACCCACAAGGACTGGGAGAAGTTCCTGCCACACCTCCTCTTTGCTTACCGGGAGGTGCCGCAGGAATCCACTGGGTTCTCCCCATTTGAACTATTGTTTGGCCGCAGGGTACGAGGGCCTTTAGATTTGATCAGAGAGCATTGGGAGGGAGAACGGAGCACTGACGGTACCCCCATCATACCCTATGTGTTGGCATTCCGAGACCGCCTTGAGGCCTTAACTCAGACGGTACGCGAGAATTTGCAGGCGGCTCAGACACGCCAACGCACATGGTATGATCGGGGCGCCAGGGACCGTAGCTTTCAGGTCGGGCAGAAGGTGTTAATCTTAAAACCTGTCCGACACGATAAGCTGCAGGCCGCCTGGCAGGGCCCTTATAAGGTGGTGGAACAACGGTGTGACACCACTTATATAATCGGCTCGTGCGTTGGTACTGGGGGGCGACGCATGCTCCATGTGAACATGATGAAGCCCTACCAGGAGCGCTCGGAGGAAGTGACCGCTATATGTGCGCCTAACTCCGAAGAGTTTGACAGTTTACCTCTCCCGGATCTGCTGGGAGAGGGTCAGTTATCCGGGGACTTAGGGGAGGTCACCCTGGGGGATCGGTTGAGCCCACAGGAGCGGAGCGAGGTACAACAGCTGTTGAGGGAGAAGCAGGATATCTTCTCTAATGTACCTGGTTACACTCCTCTGGCCACTCACCGAGTAGACACCCCAGGGCAACTTCCCATGCGTCAGACCCCGTACCGCATCCCAGAAGCGGTACGGGCGAACATGCGCAAGGAGATAGATGAGATGCTCCAGCTGGGGGTGATTGAGCCCTCTGACAGCCCCTGGGCATCTCCGGTAGTCCTAGTACCAAAGCGGGACGGCACGACCAGGTTTTGTGTAGACTACCGGAGATTAAATGAGAAGACGGTATCGGACGCCTATCCTATGCCCAGGATAGACGAACTCCTGGATCGGATGGCAAGGGGGCACTATCTTACCACAATTGACTTGTGTAAAGGGTATTGGCAAATACCCTTGGCACAGGACGCCATCCCTAAGTCGGCCTTTGTCACCCCATTCGGCTTGTACCAATTTAAGGTCATGCCGTTTGGGATGAAAAACGCCCCGGCTACTTTTCAGCGGATGGTGGACCGCCTCCTAGATGGGTTCCAGGATTATACCTGCGCATACCTCGACGATATTGCCATCTTCAGCAATACCTGGCAGGAACACCTGACCCATATAGGAGCGGTCCTAGATAGGATTAGGGCCGCTGGTTTAACGCTGAAACCAGCCAAATGCAGCATAGGAATGGCTGAAGTACAGTACCTAGGTCATCGGGTAGGATGCGGCAAGCAAAAGCCGGAACCCGCCAAAGTAGAGGCAGTAGCTCAATGGCCCACCCCTAGGACTAAGACCCAGGTGTTAGCGTTCTTAGGAACGGCCGGATACTACCGGAAATTTGTCCCGAATTACAGTGCCCTGGCCAAACCTCTCACCGACTTGACCCGTAAAAACCTACCCCGCCAAGTAACCTGGACCCCGGAGTGTGAACAGGCATTTCAGTTGTTAAAAGATGCATTGACAAATGCCCCTGTCTTGGCCGCTCCCAATCCAACTAAGCGTTTTCTTGTCCACACAGACGCTTCTATGTTTGGATTGGGAGCAGTATTAAGCCAAGTCGGGGCCGATGGCGGAGAACATCCCGTGGCTTACATCAGCCGGAAACTGTTACCTCGAGAAGTAAGCTACGCCGCCATCGAGAAAGAATGCCTGGCTGTGGTGTGGGCCCTGAAGAAATTACAGCCATATTTGTACGGACAAGCTTTTTCCCTGCTCACGGATCACAACCCGTTAGTATGGCTAAACCGGGTGGCTGGGGACAATGCCCGGCTGCTGCGCTGGAGTCTGGCGCTGCAGCCCTTTGACTTTAATATCCAGTACCGCCCGGGTAAACAGAATGGAAATGCTGATGGGTTGTCTCGACAAACTGACCTAGAGAAATGATCCGTGGGCCTCCCCGGACATCCCCAAGCCGATCCGTGTTGGATCAGACTGTGTATGCCGGCTTGTGGGCAAGGGGGAGCAGTGTAGCAGATGGCACCAGGCGACCCTACAAGAAATACTGTATAAAGCTGCATACGTGTATCTGCTGTAATTTCTGTGCATTTAAAAAGACTTGTATTCCTCTGATTGTTCGGTAGTTTCATTCCCTTAGTTTATTCGAATGAAACTACCGAACAACCAGACCTCCCTGTGTGAAGTGTGTCCTCAATTACCCGTTGCAACATTGTTGCGAACGGGTAATTGAGCAGTAAGTAGCCGTCCTTTGTTCTCGGGGGTGGCCGCCATTCGACAAACGAACACGTGGCGGCGGCCATTTTAAAACTCCCGAACAGCGGTGTTTTGCCGTCGAGTGCCTGGAACTAAAATCGGACACTCGAGTAGGCGAACACCGCTGAGACCTCCACAGCCCTGGTCCGTTCGGTTCCAAACTACCGAACGGCCCCTCGTTCGGTAGATAGAAAATACCGAACGAGGGGATTCAGGCGAACCTCCCTAGCCTCTATAGCTAGAGGCTTTCGTGTATTTTATTCCCTTATGCCAGGACCGACCGCAAGGCCCATTCACATGGAACCGAATTCGGCTATCTCTGTTCGTGCGGTCGGTCATTTTATTCCCTCCATACTTTTCCCGAACCCCTGGTCCGATCTGAGTTATTTTTGGATATGTTGTTCACCCAGATCAGGGCTATCAGGGGGTGTAGGATTTAAAGGGGTACCCCTACGTTTAGGGGTACATCCAGAAACAGGGGGGAATTGGTGTGCTGGATAAGGGGATTATGATGCTGGCTGAGGGGAGGGGATGTGTGGGAGGTTACCAGGACAGGATTGGCTACTGTAATAATTACTGTAAGTTCCTCCCTTGCATGGGAGCATGCTTTATAAGGAGACTGCGATTAAAGGCTTGTGAGTTATGCTCCTGAAACTGTGTGTCGTCCAGTTATTGGGATTGCTGTTGGGATATTGCTGTATTTTACCTGCTGGAAACCCTGCCTTTGGATTTATTATTTACTTGTTCCTGAGTCTCACTTGGATTATAAGCGGAGATAACCTGGGTAATATTGTATCTCCGCTACATCCTGTACAACTGTACATAGCATTCTTCTGCGTAACTGCACATAGAGTTCTTCTGTGTAACTGAACATAGCATTCTTCTGTGTAACTGTACATAGCATTCTCCTGCGTAACTGCACATAGCATACTACTGTGTAACTGTACATAGCATTCTCCTGTACAACTGTACATTGCATTCTTCTGTGTAACTGAACATAGCATTCTTCTGTGTAACTGTACATAGCATTCTCCTGCGTAACTGCACATAGCATACTACTGTGTAACTGTACATAGCATTCTCCTGTACAACTGTACATTGCATTCTTCTGTGTAACTGAACATAGCATTCTTCTGTGTAACTGTACATAGCATTCTCCTGCGTAACTGCACATAGCATACTACTGTGTAACTGTACATAGCATTCTCCTGTACAACTGTACATTGCATTCTTCTGTGTAACTGAACATAGCATTCTTCTGTGTAACTGTACACAACATTCTACTGTATAGTTGTACATAGCACTCTACTGTGTAGATAACGCTCTTCAGATGAATAGTACCTAACACTCTCTGTGAACTGTAACCAACTCTTCTGTAACAGAGAGTGAAAGAAACAGCTTTCCATAGGAAAACAGAGAAAGTGAGGTTGAAGAGATGAAGTGATTAACTCTAAAGGGCTCAAACCTAACACTCCAGAAATGTATTTATAGTAGTGACATTAGAATTTCCAAAAGGCAAACTCTTACAACCTGCCTCCCCACCGGCGCCCGGACCGAGGGTCCTGCGGTGTGGGGAGGCCAAACGAGGTCGGGAGCCGTCACTTCCACGTGGCCGGTCATCCCTCCCACGCCACCCGCGGTCGCAAGAGATAACTGCCTTCCCGCGGTACAGGGAGCATGGGAGGGAGACAGGTGGAGGGGCAGTTCCCATGCGCTGTGAGAGCGGCGCGCAATATACCCACGTGGGACCGTCGGAGTCGTTCTCCGTGGTCCCGGCGGCTGGACAGGACGGGAGGCGGTACTGAACCGCTCCCCGCCAGCTGCTAGGAAAACAGAAAGACAACAGGAAGAAAACAGAACGAAGCCAGAGAGAACCGAAAGGAAACGAAAGTAAAAGGTCTGCAAGGAGAGCAGGGAAAAATAGAGGGAGAAGGGTGGAGGAAGCACCCATGCAGACCTCACAGAAAAAGGGGGGGGAGGTAGAAAGAGCAGGCAAGAAGAAAACACCCGCAAAAGGCACAATAGAGGACTTCACCTCATAAAATAAATCCCAAAATCAACACACACTATCAAATCATGAAAATCAAATCATGAAAATCAAATCAAATCTTAAAAACAAATCATAAGATCAAATACAAGTAAAAGTATATATCCCACAGCCAGCCATATATAACAGGAGGCAGTGGTACTCTGTCCCGTACTGACTGCGAAGCAGCAAAGAAAGAGGCAGTAGTTGGTTGGGAGAAGCATTTTATGGATTCCTGATTTTTTTGTCTCTGGTGTTTTTCTCTCTATGTTAATGTGCTGCTTTGGAGTTCTAGTAATGAGAAACTTAAGCAAATATGAAGCCTCCTGTCATGTTATACAATTAGAACAGATTAAGAAAGGTTCCAAAACAAGTGTTCTAAAAATAAGAAAAACACTTTAAACGTAATCTGAGATCCAACAGCAAACAACGCTTTGATCTAACAGCAGGTTAACATGTAAATATGGGGAGCATTGTAACATCCCAACCTAAAGGGCACACCTAGAAAGAACCGTAATATGCACAAATACTGAGTAAAGGGACATGCCAACCTAACGTTCACACTAATACACCAACCTAGAGAGAAGAGTAGCATAAAAACCTAAAAAGTAAATCAGGAGTTAATGAGCATGGAGAATGCTGTAAAGTAATATGTGGCACAGCTAAAGAAAGATACACAGGAAATATACTGGGAATACCATAATCTTTTATTTATTAAAGATTTAACAAGAAGGAGAAAGGAAAGTGCAAGATAAAGAATAGATTTTAACTGACGGCACCTGATCAACCCAAAAGACAAAAAACGAAATCCCTGGGCTGCTGGCGATCCACGTCTGTGTATGTAATTGCGCTGTTCGGGTAAAGCAGGATTTTACCGGTGCGATACCCTGAGCTGCAAGCTGTGAGCTGCAAGCTGTGAGCTGCAATAAGAATTGGGTAGCAGCTACAGGAGAATGAGCGGCCACTAATTAGCTGCGATTATCTGTCCTAATCTGGGTTCTCTCGCTGCCCTGGGAGAGCGGCATAATGCACCATGTTTATTGTTTGCTTTAACAGACACATTGACTTACTCAGCTCATACATTGCACAACATGGAGCATTCACCGCATTCAGACAGAGCTGTAACATGTCTTTCCTGGTTGCAGTTTAGATGATAAAAAAATACAAAAAACATATATTTATACAATGAGCACTTTTTACTGTAAGACTGACAGCAAGGGTGATGTCTTAATCTCCAGGGGAGTGCAAGCCCTGAAACCAAGAATCTAGCAGAAAGAGTTCCATGTTGCGTGCATTACGCTCTCACGCTGTAGAGTAGTTTATTACAGATGTTATCACAGTAGGGATTCTACCATTCATTTACACAGAAACCCATAGATTAATGTCATCAGAGCAGATAACATGCGGCTGCACTCTGCAAAGAGGCGATATCATGCCGCAGTCACTGCGCTGCTGAGCACAGGGCGTTAGTAGAGGGGAAATGAGGACACAACAGTTATTCTACACTTTATTTTATTGTGCACCAACACTACAATGGTGGCGATTTACCAAATCAACTAATTATTTCAGGATTTGGGGGCATTTGTGAAATAAAAATGCCCCATTGTCTGTTTGTTAGCCATTGGCTTTGCTTTGGGCTGCCAGCTCTTGTGTGGCCTAAAACACAGGCCTACATATTGTCTTGTGTTCTAGGACTGCCATTGGGTAACAGCCTAAGAGGATGGAGTCAGACCTCTTTTAAGTGTTTGTTGTTTCCCAAATACATGTATCTGTTAGCTTATGATGTATGTATTAGCTTATGGTATTACATTGGACATTGCGTGTCGTTGGGTCAGGGGTTCAGTATGAGGGTTAAGTGGGCAGAATGAAATTCCTGGAGTAAAATCTAGCACCTCATCATCTTCAAACTTCACCAGTCCCCTCTACCTGTGAGTCTGGATTGAGTCAAGTTTTATTTGTGAGTTGTATAAAAAAAATGCAGAAAGGGGGAAACGTTGCTTTATTGTGTTGGTGCAGAATAAATAAATATTTGTGAAAAATTAAGTTGAGTACCGAGTTTTTACCCTCTATCTGTTTCCTGTAGGCCAGGGATAAGCAACATTCGGCACTCCAGATGTTGTGGACTACATCCACCATAATGCTCTTACACCCATAATGCTGAGAAAGCATCATGAGAGGTGTAGTCCAAAACATCTGGAGTGCCGAAGGTTGATGATGCCTGCTGTAGGCCATGGTGGAAGTCCTGGGATCAAGGTGCAAATAGGCACTGCCAGTAACCTTCAAAGCTTGTCTATTGACAGGATGAAGACCATATTGAGCCCTCGCTGCAATATTTAACTATGCCTCCACAGTGTGCATGTGAACAGCCGCAATAAAATCAGTGTATAAGCAAAATGGATGGCCTTTGAGAATGCTTAGCATTGCACTAAGACTATTTCCTGCTGTAAATAAAAAAATAAATCAGGAATTTTGGGTATCCCAGTGCGATACTATCGCACCACAAACCCCTCCCCTCGCGTATTCTGTTTATTCAAACAGAGTCCACACAACATTGATCCTGTGAAACTGTCCATTTTATGGAGACATACATTGAGGAAAAGAAGAAATTTCTACTGTGCAGGAAAATGATAGCTAAAATCCATAGTTCTGCTGTAAAAAGGCCATTTTGTATCATCCCATAGTACAAGTAACGCACTTTGTCATGCTGCCATTGCTATTTATATCCCATTTATGTCAAGAAGAGAAACCTATACAATATCACTTTTTAAAAAGTTCTAAAATGGTAACACATTTAATTTATATATTGGCACAGATGTGAAGGAAGGAAAATATAGGTTCTCCCGCAGTGTCCTGAGCTCACAGATAAAGTATCCAATTTCATGGGAGCTATATTGGATATAAATATATGTTGTAATCTGTACATTTGCTGACTAATCACAATGCATGCACTGGATGTACACCTACCTGACCATATACATACCTTACCATGAGCATGTCATGCTGTTTGTGTTCTTGTAAGGCTGAGTTATGATAAAAAGTCACACTAAGAACCTGTATATTAATCTAGTAACATAGATAATGATCCTTTATATCAGATCTCAGCTTGTAATATGCAGTAATATCAATAACAGTGACATTTGAGAGCTAAAGTTGTATTGCTAAGGATCCATACTCCCGTCTTTCCCTTTCCCTATGTCTCTAATTTATCTTCTATAGCCGTTACTAATTCTGTCTCTCTCTGTTACCTTGTATCATCCATCTCCTTCTTCCAGTCACTGCCCTGATGCCCCTTGTGTTTTTGACCCCATGTTACTTAGCACTTCGATATCTGTCAGCAGTCAGAACCTCGATATCTCTCAGGCCTGTATAATCCTCATAAAGTGTTTAATTTATTTTTTCTATATCTTGTTTAGTGGTTTAGTCCTTTTTCCCAAGGTCTGCTCTTCACATGGCTGGAAGAACTTGCATGGCATTTGGCAGGATGTTGCGATTCGCTATCCAGCCTGGTCGAAGTCCTACTCGGAGGTTTGTTATGCAATCTTATTCCTGCCTTGTTCCTTAGATGTGCATGTGTGGCGGAACTGCTGCTGTTGATACATTTCCCCTCTCTTTATTATGTGTGTTGCCCTATGTGTTAGAGTATTGTGCCTGCTCCCCGTTGGCCCCTTTAGAACGCTTGTTAGAATTTCCATTAGAACATTCACAGCCTGACTTAGTACCAAAACTGCAAGGGAAGCCTTGGCGCATGTCCTCCTTTCGTAAAGACGAATGCCATCCCGGGGGAGCATTCGTGAATTGTTTTCCTCCTTGTTCAGTTCCCGAACGAGGACCTCCCCGGGGCCCCATTGGAATGTTCACACCAATCAATTATAATGTTAACACTCGCAACATAAGGGTGAAACCACAAGAGAAGTAATTAATGAGTTCTTCCCTGGGTGGCCGCCATTCGTATAGACGAACGCCAACCAGGGGGGAGCTGTCATGCGGTATCTCTTCGGGTTCGGTACTTCCGCATTGACAGTACTTAGGGAGACCGCGCCAGGAAGAAGGCGCTTGGTGATTGTGGGACCTACTTCCGGGTATACACGCCTGCTCCACAAGCTCTGACAAGCCGTCCCAGCCTTTGAGCCAATGCAAGGATTGCTGCATGCCATAGAGGATTACTGGAGAACGGATACTTTGCTAATTTACAAGTGGACTATAACTCTGAACTCTTGGAGGACAACTCACCTTAACCTTAAGTATATCTTTCAACTATTGTCTGCAATATCATTTATTAATGGAACAATTCCTGCTTGCTCAAATCTTCTCTGCTTCAAGTTACTAATTATATGGAGGACAACTCCCATCATGCTTATTTACTATGAACTGTTTCTTGCTTTGCAAACACTCTCTGCTACCTGCTTAATGTTTAATATTGAAGATTATTCCCAGCAACCTAAAGAATCTTATTTAATACTTCTCTGAGGAAATACTTGATAACCTGCACTTTCTTCTTATTGGATTATTGCCTATATGCAATTCATTTAAGTTTATCAATCATTAAAACTTCGTTTGATTCTCAAATTGCCAGCAATCCTCTCTTTTCTTAAAGCTATTGATACTTTAAAGATTCTTCATTTCTTTACCATTGCAATTAAGGAGTTCTACAAGCTGCAGTTGAGTTCCAATCCAAATAACCCAAGTAGCATAACAGGAGCATTCGTATCCTGAAAGGAGATGCTTCCCTTGCCTGGTTTCACACAGGGACCCCGTGTACGGAGGCTGTTAGAGCCAGGTACCGTTCTGGGGGTTCCTGAGGGGCACCGGCTAGTTTGGTGGGGGTTTCTGTGCCTGGGAGACTCCGCTTTGACTTCCAGGTACAGAGGATGAAGACCCCCCCGACATCTGGAGTGCGAGACCCTGGATTTACTGGAGGAGATGGGGGAAAAGGGGGAAAAGTCCCTTTCCCACACTAAGACCCCTGAGAGGGGGAGAAGCCTGTGATGGGACCCTGTTGGGGTCTGTTGGAGACTCCTTGCATGGGGCTTTGCATAAAAGCCGAGTGTGGTATAATATAATTGAGTTGTACTTACAGAACTAGGTGTTGTCCAGTTACTGGGGGGAAATGGGTCTCTGTGTCTGCTAAGTGGGTCTGGAATGACTGATGGAAGGGAATTAGCGGAGGTAACCGGTCGGGTTACTCGTGGTCTGCCACAGTATGCATCTAGCCATGTGCATTTTAAATGGACATGGGGTGTTACTGTCACAAGGGGCAGGCATGAGTGGGGGGCGTGCTTCCTCCTCCCTCCTCCTTTCTGCACTCCAAGTTCTCCATGCTCAGTGTTACTGTGTTTCTTGTTAATACAAGTTGTCCTTTTTGCTTCTGCTATTTATACGTGTTGTCCTCCTGGTATTTGACCCTTGACCTGTTTTCCATTTATGAACCTGTGCATACCTCTCGCTATCCTGACTACGCCTAGGTCTCATTCTTGGCAGTACCTTGCCTTGATTTCCACTGAGCCTTCTACCACATCTTGGGCTGTGTTTACCAAAGCCTTGGCAACCAATCCCAACAGAGCTGGATTTATGCCAAGGGCTGAGGGTGGCGGCTGAGTGTTGTATGTAGGTGTGTGAAAGTGAGCATCGTGTATGAGTGAGAGTCTGTTAATGACTGTTGTGAATTTAGAGATGGCTGAGAACCGTGGGGGGAGGCTGAGTGTACCTGTGTGTGCTGGTTGAACGTTGTGTGTGGTGGCTGAACTTTGTGACTTGAGGAGGCCGAGTGTTGTGTGTATAGTGGGTAAGTATGTGTGCGGGGAAGTTTTTCTTTCGCCACACTCCTACTTTCTTTTTGGCAGAAAGGGATGGTATCCCTGGTCGTCTAGTAGAGGCCATTCTTTTTTTTTCCAATTTGATGATTTTTATTGATTTATCGGGG
>OW240916.1:321194416-321236072 GCA_933207985.1 Pelobates cultripes | reverse complement strand
GTACAGAAAAAAAATAGGGGAGGGGGGAAACATAAAGCCTGACATCTCTTTATTTGGGTTCGTCTTGTCTTCACATGTTTTGTGTTCTCTAAGCTACATTTGTCTTTTCGGTGAGTGGTAGTTCGGATGCAGGAAGGGTGGGGAGGGGTACAGAAAGAAATTGGGAAGTTAAGGGGGACTGTGGTAGGGGGGAGGATCCGACACATTCATTTTTACTGGTCGTGTTACCTTGCCATACTAACCAGTGTCACCCATATGACCTATTTTCTTTCCCTCTTATCACTCGGGTCAACCGTCTATAGGGCCTCTCAGTGGCCTATTCTCCCAGTCTAGTTACCAGCTTTTTGTGATCCTTTCTAGCTTTGTCTGCATTTGTGGACGTGCATTTGTGGCCTCTTTATGTTTGTGTCATTAAAACTATAACCTATAAACTATGTACATGTGGGTTAACAGGCCCAGGGTGGGCGGCGATCTCTATTCTCCTGACCAATGCGGCATTCTTTCTTACTTTGTTTTCCTTCCCTATGGGGGATGCTTCGTCCCAAGATCTTTTTTTTTTCTCCCTACTCCCTGTGCCCCTCCATCTTTGTCACCCACTTTGTGTGGGCCAAAGTGGCATGTTTGTTGGAGGGATTTTGTCTGTTCAATCCCTGTTCGTACGCCAGATTCGTGGTTATTTGCTGAAGCAGAGCCTCTTTTGTATGTGCTTGGGCCTGTTTCCATGCCCTTGCTATCTGGTTATTGGCCGCCACCAAGATATGAAATAATAAACGGGAGTCTGTTCTGTTGAGCTTTTCCAAACCCATGAACAAGAGTCCACATTCCGGTGTTATCGTGATCTCGCTACCTAGTGCCCTTCTCGCTATGTCCTCCACCTCCCTCCAGTATTTAGCTATGATTGGACACTTCCACCACATGTGGTACATCGATCCCACCTCCCCTTGACATCTCCAGCATGCGCCGGAGGAGTTCGGGTAAATTTTTGCCAGCCTTTCAGGTACCATGTACCAGCGGTATTGGAGTTTGCGCATCTGCTCCAAGTGAGACGCGCAACTCGTCCTCTTTTGTGTGCCAAGAATGCTTGTCCCCATTGCTGCTCAGTGAAAGTTTTCCCTATGTCCGTTTTCCCAAGCTAGTTTGAACTTGTCTGGAGGGCCTGTGGTCTGTTGGATCAGCTTATTGTATAGGGTGGATAACAATTTCTTGGGCTGTTTTGTGGTCGTGCACATCTGTTTGATATGCTTTGCCATGGCTTTAGCAGTCATAGATCCCTGGATCATGGATTTCACTTGGAGGTATTGAAAGATGGTGTTATGTGGTAGGTTGTATTTGCGCTGTAGGACTGGGAAATCAGCTAGTTTTTCTTTTTCGAATAGATGGCCTATCGTGGTGCATCCCTGTTGTGTCCATGGGCGGTAGTCGAAAGTGGAGTTTACTAAGTGTAGGCTGTACAAGGGGGTCGCTCGTGCCCACCCCACGGTCTTCCCCCAGTGTTGTCCCATATGGTGAATAAAAGTCATGTAGTGGGTGGTACATCTTGGTGTATTTTCCTATGTGTGTGGGGTATCCAGAATAAGTAGTTCATTCCCCTGGGGCACGCCCAAGATGCCTCCATCTCCTCCTGTGCGTGGGCCTGTAGGACAGTGGTCAGGATAGCCGCTCTATAGTATAGTCTAATGTCTGGCATCCCCAGGCCCCCTTGTGCCTGTGGTCTGCTCAACACCTTCGCTGCCACCCTAATTTTTTGGTGAGCCCAAATAAAGCCTTTTTAGAGCTTCTGCAATTTATCTAAGTAGCTTTTTGGTATATGGATCGGTAGGGTTCTCAGTAAGTATTGAAATTTTGGCAGCAGTATCATTTTCACTGCGGCCATCCTACCCAGCCACGACAGGAACTTCCCCTCCCACCCCTTCAAAGTGTTCGCCATATTTCTCAACAGCGGGTCATAGTTTGCCGCTCACAAGTTTATCGTTTTTTTTTGTAAGTTTGATCCCTAAGAACGTTATATGGTCTTGTCTCCAGTCTAACGTGAATGTTGTCTGTAGAAGCTCTAATACAGTTGACGAAATCCCCACCCCCATGGCTTGTGTTTTTGTAATGTTTAGTTTGTAGTAGGAATGTTGTCCATATATAGTTATTTCTTGTAGTAAGTTGGGGAGGGAGATCTGTGGTTGCGTGAGTGTTAGTAAGATGTCATCTGCAAATAGATTTGTCATGTATTCCCTTTTGTTAATCATGACTCCATGTATGTTTGGGTTGCCTCTTATCCGTACCGCCAGGGGTTCCAGTGCCAAGACATATAGTTGGGGCGACAGGGGGCACCCCTGTCTGGTGCCATTCGTGAGTCATATGGACTCTGAGAGGAACCCCGCGTTTAGCACCTGGGCCCCTGGGGAGCTATATAGCGCTTCCACCACCGATATAAACCCCTCTGGGATAGCAAACTTGTGTAGCACTTCGCGAAGGAATCGCCAGTGTAGGCGATCAAAAGCCTTCTCCGCGTCTAGAGAGACCAGTAAGCCCCCATGTTCTGTTTTGCGGAGATGGTGCAAGATGTTTAGCCCACTTGGTCATTTTGAATGATAGTTGACAATACTGCCTCCAGTCAGATTGCATACACTTTGGCTAGGATTTTGGCGTCGGTATTGAGTAGGGATAAGGGCCTAAAGTTCTGTGGTACCGTGGGCGGTTTCCCTGGCTTGGGTAGTGTTACTATGTGCGCCGCTAACATTTCAGAGGGTAGGGTTCTTTGCAGAATGCCCTGTGTATAGCTTTTGACCAGGTAGGGTGCCAGGATGGTGCCAAACTTCTTATAATATTCATTATTTAGCCCGTCTGGTCCTGGGGATTTGCCTGAAGGCAGAGATTTTATTACCGCTAATATTTCCTCTGTACTTATTGGTTTTGTGAGATCTTGTTGTTGGTGACTTGTGAGGCGCGGTAAGTGTATGTCTCTCAGGTATGCGTGTATGTCCTTCTCTGTCGGTTGTGGGGTCCAGTTTCAAGTTGTACAGTTTGGCATAATAACGCGCAAATTCATCACTTATGGCTTTTGGGGTATTGAGCTTTTGTCCTGTGTGGGAGACAAGGTAGGGGATCTTTTGTGAGGCCTGTTTGGATCTGAGTCTTTGCGCTAGGAGTTTGATAGCCTTATTTCCCTGGGTGAAGTGACGTTGCTTCAGGTAGGTTGCGCTCTGTTTGTTCTAGGGCTTGGTTGTTCAGGGTTCTAGTGATTTGGAGTATGCGCCAACGCTTGTCGTCAGTGGGGGATATTTGGTTTTGGCAGGTTATATCAGTTAGTTCTTTTTGTAATTCGAGTGTGTGCTTTTGTGCCTGTTTTCAGAGGTATGAGGCCCGCCTTATCAGTAGACCCATTACCACTGGTTTATGGGCCATCCAGACTGTCGTGGATGAGACGTCCTGCGTATCATTTTCCACAAAGTATTGTTTTAGTTGTGTAGTCAGGTCAGCCACGAACTGTGGAGGAAGGAATCATTAATTCTCCAGGGGCTACGGTGTTTGAAGTCATAGAAGTCGTTCATTTCCAGGAGTACCGGAGCGTGATCTGACCATGTGATATGTGCTTTGTCACAGGTCTTGATCTGGTTAAGGTGGGAACCAGAGAGGAGGAACCCATCTATTCTGGAATATGAGTTGTGGACGTGTGAGAAATGTGTATATGCTTTTTCTAATGGGTGTGTGATTCTCCATGCATCATAGTAGTGGTAGACGTGCAATAATGTCTGGAGGGCTTTACTTTTGCGCTTGAGGATTCTGTATCTACTGCTAGTATTGTGTATGGTTGTGTCCATGTTCGGGTCAAAAATGTGGTTAAAGTCTCCACAGAATAGTGTTATTCCTTGTCTTATTGACGTCAATGTTTGGCATATTTTGTGTAAAAAGTTCCTCTGGTTTTGGTTTGGTGCATATATGTTTGCAATCGTGTATTCCATATCATTAATCGTTCCCACTATCATCACGTATCTGCCCATAGGGTCTACAAGCTGTGATTTTAGGGAGAAGGTGACTTGTCTGCTTATCAAGATAGATGTGCCTTTGGACTTAGTCGGAGAGGTGGAGTGAAACTGATACGGGTATTCTATAGCCAACACCTCTGGATGATCATTCGTGTGGAAGTGGGTCTCTTGCAGGCAGACCACGTCCGCGCTTTGTTTCCGAAGTACTCGGGTTAGTAAGTGTCTTTTTGCCTGGATTTTCAATCCCCTTACATTATGTGTGTATATTTTCATGTAGGGTCTAGCATTAATGGTTGTGCTGTGTTCCTTCTTGACCCCAGAATGGCAGTCAGATTTATCCTTGGATCAAGCAGTTATTACCCTACATTGAAAGATTATATCCTTGAATATTCTGTTCTTGCAAGTATGCATCTAGTAGCAGTTTGAACATCTGTATGGACTCTGATAAAACCACTTCTTCAGGCAGAGAATTCCACATCCTGATTGTTCTTACAGTAAAAAAACCTTTCCTTTGCCTTAGACGAAATCTTCTTTCTTCCAGTCTAAACTCATGGCCTCGTGTCCTATGTAAAGTCCGGTTTGTGAATAGATTTCCACACAATGGTTTGTATTGGCCCCGAATATATTTGTATAATGTTATCATATCCCCTCTCAGGCGACGTTTTTCTAAACTAAATAGGTTTAAATTTGTTAACCTTTCTTCATAGCTGATATGTTCCATTCCTTTTATTAATTTTGTAGCCCGCCTCTGCACTTTTTCTAGTGCCATAATATCCTTCTTTAGAACAGGTGCCCAAAATTGCACAGCATATTCAATATGGGGTCTTACCAGTGATTTATAAAGAGGCAAAATGATATTCTCGTCCCGAGAATGAATGCCCTTTTTCATGCATGACAATACCTTACTGGCCTTGGCCACTGCTGATTGACATTGCACATTGTTGCATAGTTTGTTGTCTATAACAATTCCCAAGTCCTTTTCATGTGTTGTTATCCCTAATTCGCTTCCATTAAGGGTATACGTTGCTTGTGTATTCTTTACGCCGAAGTGCATAACTTTGCATTTTTCAACATTAAATTTCATCTGCCATTTGAGTGCCCAGTCCCCCAGTCTATCTAAATCCCTCTGCAGCAAAGTAATATCTTACTCACATTGTATTGTTTTACAAAGTTTGGTGTCATCTGCAAACACTGAAACATGACTTTCAATGCGGTCTTCAAGATCATTTATAAACATGTTGAATAGAAGGGGTCCCAGAACAGACCCCTGAGGGACACCACTTGCCACCTCTGTCCAGCTTGAAAATTTACCATTAATGACAACTCTTTGTACTCTGTTTTTAAGCCAATGTTCTACCCAAGAACAAGCATTTTCATCTAGACCGATTTCCTTGAGTTTGAACACTAATCTATTGTGTGGAACTGTATCAAATGCCTTGGCAAAATCCAAATAGATCACATCCACGGCAACACCCTGATCTATACTTCTACTTACTTCTTCGTAGAACGCAATCAAGTTAGTTTGACATGACCTGTGCTTCATAAAACCGTGCTGATTTTTCCTGATAACCATGTTCTTCTCAAGGAATTCTTGAATATTATCCCTTAATAACCTTTCAAATATTTTACCAGCCACAGAAGTTAAGCTCACAGGTCTATAATTTCCAGGCAAGGATTTTGAACCCTTTTTGAATATAGGAACCACATCTGCCTTCCTCCAATCCTCCGGAACACTTCCTGAAAGAAAAGAATCTTGAAAGATTAAAAACAGAGGTTCACTTATTTCTGCACTTAGTTCCTTAAGTACACGTGGATGGATACCGTCAGGCCCTGGAGCTTTGTTTATATTAACTTTCTTTAGTTGCTGCAGCACCTTGTCTTGAGTTAACCAATTACAATTATTCTGCAAGTTTTTAGTAGCAATCATTTGCACATCTTTTGCCATGGGTTCTTGCTTAATATATACAGAGGAGAAATAGTTATTTAAAATTCCTGACTTTTCCTGGTCTTCATTAATTAACACCCCCGTTCCAGTTTTTAGTGTACCTACACTTTCATTTTGGTTTTTTTTAGAATTTATGTACTTAAAAAATGCTTTGGGGTTGGTTTTGCTCTCTTCAGCTATCATTATTTCATTTTGAAGTTTAGCAAGTCTAATTGCCTTTTTGCACGCATTATTTGCATCCTTATATCTTTTATAAGATGCATCTGATTTGTCCGATTTAAATGCTTTAAATGCCCTTCTCTTAGTTGTAATCTCTTGTTTTACTTCTCTACTAAGCCACATTGGTTTTAATTTGTTTCTTTTATATTTATTTCCCAACGGTACATACTGAGAAATGTACCTTTGTAATATTTGTTGGAAGATGATCCATTTATCCTCAGTGTTCTTTTCACTAAAGAGTTTATGCCAGTCAATATATTGTAAAGCTTCCCTTAACTTATTGAAATTGGCCTTTTTAAAATTATATGTTTTAGTATTCCCCATGTGCTTTTGTTTTTTTGAGTTTATTTCAAAGGACACTATATTGTGATCACTATTTCCCAAGTGCTCACCTACTTGAATGTTGGTCAAAAGATCAACGTTGTTTGTTAAAACCAAGTCCAGACAAGCATCCATTCTAGTTGGTGCTTGCACAAGATGTGACATGAAGGTGTCATTTAACAAGTTTAAAAACCTAATTCCCTTTGCTGAGGCACTAGTCCCTCTGTCCCAATTTATATCCGGGTAATTAAAATCTCCAATAATTAAAGTGTTACCCAGATTTGCAGCTTTCTCAATTTGCTCAAACAGCTGTTGTTCCTTGTCAATATTAACATTAGGTGGTTTATAACATATCCCAACCAATAGTTGGTTTCCCTTCTTTTCCCCCAAGCAGATATTTACCCATAAAGCTTCCACATTATCCTCCTCGCATTCCATTTGCTTAACATTTGGCTTTAAATCATGTTTGACATACAAACATACCCCACCACCCTTCTTGTTTTTCCTATCCTTCCTAAATAACATGTACCCATTTAAGTTAGCTGCCCAGTCATGTGTCTCATCCCACCATGTTTCAGTTATGCCTATTATATCATATTCTTTAGTGTATGCTAATGCCTCTAGTTCCCCCATTTTGTTATTTAGGCTCCTTGCATTAGTAAGCATACACTTAATATTATGCGTCACTTGTATATTTTGTGAATTTTCAACATTACACAGCTTCTCTGTTCTGAGCTTGCCCCTCCCCCCGTTTCCACCCCCCTTATACTGTGCTAAAGCCCATCTCCTTTCTGTCCTATCTCCATTTTGTAGATTGCTATGACCCTCCCCCCCTACTACTAGTTTAAAATCTCCTCCAACATTCTAGCCATCCTATCCCTCAACACTGCAGACCCTCTCCCGTTTAGGTGCAATCCATCACCACTATAAAGGTTGTACCCAATCGCAAAGTCAGCCCAGTGCTCTAAAAACCCCAAACCCTCCTTCCTGCACCAAGACTTAAGTGCCATCAAGCAGAGCAGACCAACCCCTGGGGTCTGTGTGGACTTCCCATAGGTACTTTGAGATAGGTCAGGTTTCCTTCCTGCTTGCCTTCCCCTAGGGGCGCGATTCCTATTAGTATCAGAGATGGGACCTCCCACCTGGTCCTCGGTATAGATCCCAGCATCATGGGCAACAGGCCGCACCCCGCTGGGTGTAACAAGATAATAACATAACCAAACAATGAAGAAAGTATTTACAATGTGAAAATTTGCCCTGTTTATGGCTAGGCACTTCATCCTATCCTTGGGGGTAGGAGCTGTCTGCTCCTATAGCTGGAAGAGTATGCGCATCACGCTGGCCAGTCTAGCTATGGCAACTTATCTTATTTATTTTTATTTTTTTACGATTAACCCTTCCTGTGTTTTGTGTTAGTTGTTGACTTACTTCTGCATGTTATCTCACTGGGATCCCAATCCCTCTAAATATGTGGTATACGTCCTATTCTACTTAACCATCCTGGCTGCCCTAAGATTTTTGTCTTGCTCTGTTTTCAATAGTATTGCAGGATTGGAGTTGGGTATTAGTAAGCATTTAAACAAGATACATTTACAGTAATTCCACTATAACCAGCAATACAGTGTTAATACTTGCAGCTTAGTTCGGAATGTTATAGGAGGCCTTATCTGGTGCCCTGTGTAGAATATTGCATATTCTATGTTTCTATTGATTATATATGGATGTGTGAATTGACATAAGTAACAGATGGTATAAGTCACAAGGCTTTCTTTGTCCGAGAGCTCTGGAATGTGGATGTGGGGGTTTTGTCCTTATATGGCTAGAGTTAAATGCTGACGTTAGTATTAGCACTTTTATATAGTAACAGAGGGACACAAGGTCACTCTCTCTTGGCATGTGGCTCTGGGCTCTCGGGCTCTCTCTGGCTCTCTCTCTCGATGTAAAGATGTAAGAATGTAAAGAAGTCCAGCAATTACCATCTGCTGTTGAATGTCCATTATCCTTTAACATCCTTTATTATGTTTTATTATGTATCCGTAACTAAGAATAAACCTGAAGAAACCGTAAGTCAGATTGCGTATTAGTACTTTTCAATAATATAGACATATATTATTGTGGCACGCATTTGGCCCAAGACTATATATACAAAAGACGTATATATATCAATCAACTGAAGATAAGAAGAAATTAAGAAGATTCAACATTAACATTATTCCAAATTACATTTTACATTGGCTAGCCAGCCAGTCTTCTATTCAAGTTTTCTTCCCACTTCAAGGGGAGAGAGAAAAGAATCGAGTTACAAAGCTATTTTGGAACTGGGAAAACAAACTTGAAGAGAAAAAAAAGAATCTAGATGGTCTCAAAAGAACTGTGGTTTGTAAGAAAAAGAAAGTTTTCAAATCACAAAGACTGTACAAGATTATTTTCTACAAATGAGACAAAAAGCACAAGATACAACGTGAATTCTAGAAGCAAGCACGTGGCAGAGATTGGCAAGCGTCCAGAATCAAGCAAAGAACTGCGCAGCTGTGTGGGTGAAGCAACGAAATAGACAGAGATAACTGATCTGGTAAAGCGTGACAGTTCCTACCTTTGGGAGCGCTGTGGGGATTCCTGCTGTCCCTGGGGTCCAGTGGGGTCCTGCTGTCCCTGGGGTCCAGTGGGGTCCTGCTGTCCCTGGGGTCCAGTGGGGTCCTGCTGTCCCTATGCACTCCAGTGGCAATGTGGCCACATTTTGCCAGCCTCTTCTCCTGGGGGGCCCAGGAGCTGGCCACCTCAGGCCCCCCCGAGGCTGGCAGTGGCTTCAGTTTGCCAGCGGCCGGGCTGCTGGGCGCACGCGAGGGAGGGAGCCGGCGCTGCTTACTGATGCTGGAGCCGGCCGCCGGCACACTGAAGCCACTGCCAGCCTCGGGGGGGCCTGAGGTGGCCAGCTCCTGGGCCCCCCAGGAGAAGAGGCTGGCAAAATGTGGCCACATTGCCACTGGAGTACATACCGGGTCGCAGCTGCGACCCCGGTATGTACGCCACTGCGCACCGCTCAAGACAGGGGCCTGGTGAGCAAAGAGATTCTCACCCTACAAGAAAAAGGCGCAATATATCAGGTCCCCTCACCCTCCCCTCGGTTCATGAGCAATCTATTTCTGGTACCCAAGAAGGGCGGTGGAGTACGCCCAGTCATCAGCCTGCGGCCCCTAAACGCATTTGTCCGGTACCACCATTTCAAAATGGAGGGTATCCACTGCCTGCCTGCGAGACCTGCTCAGGTTAGGGGACTGGATGCTCAAACTGGACCTACAAGACCCCTACCTCACAATCCCTATTGCGGAAGAGTGTCGCCACCTGCTCCAATTCCAATGGGAAAAGGCGACGTGGAGATTCCAATGCCTCCCCTTTGGACTCTCATCTGCCCCTTGGTGATTCACCAAGCTACTGAAGCCGGTGGTCGCCTTATTACGCAGCAGAGGCATATGGATGATCATATATCTAGACGATATGCTGATCGTGGCACACGAGGTTCATCAACTTCGACAACGCCTATCCTGGACACTGACCTTGCTACAAAATCTGAGATTTCTCATCAATTGGGAAAAATCAGTACTTACCCCGTTCCAAAACATGGAATTCCTAGGTTTCCAAATAGACGCAACTACCGGGACACTCAGTCTACCAACAGAGAAAGTCAAGAGCATAAAAAAGGAGATCCGCAGGACGCTGACAAGACCAGTGTTAACTCTACGACAACTAGCCAGAATAATTGAACTCCTCTCAGCCTCCATCCAGGCAATCTTCCCGGGGCCGCTGCACTACAGGGCCCTGCAACGACTAAAAGCCACACAGCTACGCTCGGGGCACTCATACTCCGACTCCGTGCCACTCGACTACACGTCCAAACAGGAACTCACCTGGTGGCTGCATCATATGGAGGCATGGAACGGCAGGGCAATCTTCGGGACTGCCCCAGATTTCATTGTAGAGTCCTATGCGAGTACACATGGTTGGGGAGCGCGTTGCAGGCCTACCTCCATACTCAGAGAAATAATTACACATCAACAGTTTGGAACTCATGGCGGGGTCATTTGCCCTGAAGAGCCTCCTTGGGACGGCAACCAACTGCTCGATTGTCCTACGAATGGACAACATGTCAGCAGTCGGCTACATCAACCACCTCGGTGGCACAAAATCAAAGATACTGGTGGACTTGGCCAAGGAGTTCTGGCAACACTGCCTGGCTTGCAATATTTCGGTCCAAGCGGAATACATCCCAGGCATGTCTAACATAGTAGCGGATTGGTACTCCAGACATCTGCAAGACGCCAGCGACTGGCGGCTAGACCGCTGTGTGTTCTTACGACTTCAGACACTCTGGGGCCCGATGCGAATCGATCTATTTGCGTCTCAGTTGAACTCCCAATTACCAACATTCTTCAGCTGGAGACCAGACCCAGACGCCCTAGCAGTGGATGATTTTCTCCAACAATGGCCAAACAGCCGATTGTATGCATTTCCTCCATTCTCCCTCATAGCTCGAACACTGGTGCACCTCAGATGTACTCAAGCGTCCATGGTCCTCATAACCTCATTTTGGACAGCTCAACCATGGTTCCCAGTACTCATGGAGATGTCCATAGACCTCCCAAGACTACTACCAGATGACTTACACCTTTTATCAGACCCAGAGGGCAACCCAAACCCCCTTCTGGTCCAGGGGCACTTCAAACTCTTAGCATGGTTCCTTTCAGGGGACCCTGGATCGTACCAGATGTTCCAAAGGAAACTATCGAGTTACTGGAAGGAGCTTGGGCACCTGGAACAAGACGCTCCTACCTCTATGCCTGGAACGGATGGAGTAGTTGGTGTGTGGAACAACAGGTGGATCCCGTACGTGCTCCTGTAAATTACCTGTTACGCTTCCTTACCAATCTGTACAACCAGGGCTTGGCCTACCGCACCATTAATGTTTACAGATCGGCAATCTCAGCAGGACATCGGGGAATAGATAGGACCCTAATGGGTCAACAACTATTGGTATGCCGTCTCCTACGTGGAATTCGGTTTGCTCGTCCTCCACAACCCCAATACACGTCACTGTGGGATGTCAATTCAGTCTTGCAACTGTTGGAAACTTGGCCACAAAATGAAGCACTCACACTTAAACAACTGTCAGCAAAACTGGCCATGCTCCTTTGCCTGATCTCTTGCAAGAGAGTGTCCGATGTTAGAGCGCTGGATTTTGATGCACGCTGCTTTACCCCACAGGAGTTTCATTCAACATCTCCAGGCGTACAAAGTCATCAATTACCTCAGTTTCATACCCTTCGTTCTTACATAACAGTAAACTCTTCCCATTGAACTGTTTACGGGAATACGAGAAATGAACCTTGGGATTCAGGAACCCGATGCATCCAGAATTTTTTTTGGCTATCAAACAGCCTCACCACCCTGTATCCACGGTAACTCTCGCCCGCTGGGTGAAATGGATAATGGCTTTGGCCCACATAGACACCACTGTGTATGGCGCACACTCTACTAGAGGAGCCATGGTGTCAAAGGTTTTCAATTTAGTCTGTAGGTTAGAGGACCTCCTGAGAACAGCAGATTGGTCTTGTGAATCGACATTTAAAGAATATTATTTTCGACCTACAGAACATGTGTCAGGTATGGTTATTTCACAGCTTTGAACCAGCCTAATAGGAGCCTCCGTGTCCTTTAATAAAATTACCAGATTTTACTAATTACATGACGTAAAGTCATGATTTTATAAAGGACACAGAGGAGAGTATTAGCCCACCCGGATCACATATAACCAGAAATGTTGTAACCCAACCCAGGTACGTAATAGATACTATAACAAGGTCTGAGTTACCATGTCTATGGTTTGTTATTTCGAGAATAACTGATAGTAAGGAAAGTATGTTTACATGCATATGATTAAATAAATGGCTATATTTTTCAATAATACGATAAAATGAAATTAGTTGGCAAGGACATGTTTTACCATTTGTTTTCTGTCCTTTTTTCTAGCCTGAAACCTACAAATGCCCAGTGAGGACAAAGTTAAACTTCCATAGTTAAGAAGAACAGTTCGTGGAGATTCGAAGTTTACATCTCTTGAAAAGTTCCATCGTTGAGAAGTTGGCTACCAGCCTGTTTCGTTATAGTTAATTACGATTTACTAATGGTTATTGGTGATTATTAGCTTCGGCATCATCAGTAAAGAGGAAGAGATGGAGATTACATGAGAGGATATCAGATGTGGACTGTTCCTATTGGTTAAGAGATGATGATGTAATGTTAACCCTCTAAGGGTAGTTATACATTTTTTCTATAATATGAATACCTTGGCTTTCTTTGCTGCTGAGGAATAAAACAAAGAGATAAGCATCTGATGTGAGAAACTTGGGCCTCGCCGTCCTGTGGATTCGATCAAAGAGGAGCATGTCTTGCGGTATGTCAGGCACTAGTGATCTCAGGTACGCCGTGACATGCGATGTTAAGTCTTTTATGCCCACCTCCTCTGTTACTCCCCTCAGCCACAAATTATTTCGGCGGCTTCTATCCTCTATGACAAGTTTTACCTCTTGTGCCATGATGCGTTCCGCCATTTGCGCCAGCTTGTCAGCCATATCATTATGTGCCTCTATCCGGGAGGTTCTGGATCCAAGATTCCCTAGCTCCTTGCATAGATCTCCTATAGTAGCTTGCACACTTTTCATTATTTTTGTGGACATCTCGTCCAGCATGTCTTGCATCACTGACTGTGTCAGATGCCCCTGCTCGGTGCGAGCGCAGGAAGCTGCCTCATGAGAGTCGTCGGCGCCATCTTGGCTTCCCGCCGTCTGCGACTGTTCTTTGTGTGCGATCTGTTTCGGAGCAAAAAACTGTGTTTTGTCTGACCTGTCCGCCTGTCTCTTTGTCTTAGGGTAGTGTATGGTGTTTTTTGCCGTTAATTTGTGGGGCAATTGCTCAAATTAGGCCTTTTGTCATGGAGCAGCTGCTACATGCGACTTCTCCCGTTGGTGTCCAGGCCACGCCCCCCTAGTAGAGGCCATTCTTTACAGGATTCCTGGTTGTCAAGTGAGGGAGCGGTGTGTTTTACACCAATATTGTGTTTAAAATCTCCCTTGCCGTCCTACTGCTGACATCATCACTTTGCGTCATTGAGAAGTTCCAGGTGATTACGAAGGAGCTTATATAGTGATCTGCACTTGGTATTGGTGGAAACCATGATATTCGTTGAGGTAACAATCTTATTATATTCCTTCCAACTCAAGGAAGGCCCCCTCACAGCCAAAGCCTGAGCTTTGGAGCCCTGTCTTTGTCAATTCCTTAGTCAGCCTCCTTATGGTGTAACCACACCTTCTCCATACAGTTCCCATTTCCTTTCACAAGGATGGCCACCTACATTTACCCAGAAACCTTCCTTCCATCCATTTCCAGTGGGAGCAGGAGGAGGTATTTTTGACACTGCCTGGGACATGTACTCCGGGACTGCCACAGACAAGCTCTGTGGAGCCCCAAGGAGACCTATTTTCCATTGATGTGAATCTTCTGATAACTCTTCCTCTGGGTGAGTACTTGGCTAGCTAACACCATGATCATTCTCCAACCCTCAATGAGTAGAAGGAGCTTGTCACGGCTGGATAGAGATAGGGAGCTCTGTCAGTAGCAGCATGGACAGCAAGTCCATTAAAACCATTCCCAGGTCTCCTGGTCACAGCAGGATGTATCTGGAAATATATTTAATCAATTAACACCCATTTAATTAAGAACAAAGAAAAAAAATGGGACATTTTTTCCTGTGCCTTAATGATATGAAATAAGAAAAATATTGAGACATTTTTCTTGTGCCTGGATGATATGAAATAAGGTGCGGTTTTCTTTCAGAATTTAATTTATTTTCTGTTTAAGAATATGGACTAAAGAGGGAATTAACCAGTTGTGTTACAGGTCCGACCTATTGTTGCTGTTACATATGTTGGCAAGGATGCTTCTCCAAGCCTGGACCTACCCAGTGCAAATGGTAATGATTACAGAATTCAAAGGACACTAAAGGCATTGTTCATTATTTTGAAGTGGTCTTCAGAAGTGGCAGGAGTTGCCCATGTCAGGCGTGTCAGGGGTCAGGTGGTACAAGTGCAGTTTAAATAGGAACAAGATCTCTTACAATTCTTATTCAGATAATAGGAGACCTTAGAGAAGGTATATCTTTATTTCTGTTAAAAAACCCCAACAACTTTCAGATTAAATAATTTGCTGCACTAACCGATGTTATGCCAACCATTCCATCTTCTCTCTGTTAGGTATAAAATTGTAATTCCAGGCATTTCCCACTTTAGTGGATAGCTCTACTTGTCATCGTGCTATGGAATCTGCACTTTCCATCTGCCGAGTTCAAATAAAGATGAGAACCAATGGGTTTTGTTCATTGTTGTGTAAATTGACTTCTTGATATGAGAAAAAAAGGTTATCTTCCAGATTTAACTCTTTATATGAATGAGAATCATTTCTCCTCCCCAGAGGATGGATCACAGCAAGCTGATTAATCTGCCGCTTTTATTCAGATCAGTGGTCGAGCCATGCGTTCGCCCTTTACAAGAAGATGTAAGTCCAAATATATTTATCTAACGTTGAATGTATTTGCTGGGTTTCACCTTAGCAACAGGAAATCTGTGAAAAAATAGTCATAACAATATTAACACGGAACAGGATTGCAAGGGAAGATGAAGAACAAAAGGCTGGATGAAATTATTATTTTTTTAAATGGCAGTTTTAGCAATTTCTCTGCGTTGTGTACTTCCCTAAACATAGACTCAAATCTACTCAAAAAAAAGAGAATCGGTATAAAATGTATGTGTTGTCCAATAACCCCACAATCACATGCGCCCGGAGATCATGGCCTGGTTTTTGAATACTGTAAGTGGAAGGATGTAAATGCTAGTTCCCTGCTCAGTGTTAATTAATCAATAAACACTGAATAACCACAATCATTCTTACTTTAAATAGTAATTTTTATTCAGCTCTGCTCCACCAGATATTAGAACCCTGCAGAGCTCCGCAGTGTAGGAACTGGACCTACCCATGACTGCGGTAAGTTTGCTTCAAGTCGATGAGTATTCCATTATAAGTTAAATTGACTAAACAGACCTTCTGTTGAGCATTCCGGCTGGTCGCACCTTTAGCTGAGCACTTTGGGTCATTCAGGAGGGTGGGCCAGTACTGATATGTGCTGCTCCCTTTCTCTATCAGGCTGCTCCCTCTTTGCTTCATATTGGCGTGTCAGACGCATGATCAGGTCAAGATGACTACTCCTGGCATTCCTGTCCTGTTCCATGGTGGCCTCCATTTAGACTATTGACCTTGGCTTATTTCTAACTTTGCTAGTCTGCCACCAGCCCTGACCTTAGGACCTCTTTAATACCTTATTGTCTCCCCATCTTTCAGATACTTTGGCTCTAATTATTCTAATCAAGCTACTGTACCACCAAGGACCTATCAGAACCTGTCTCCACCTCCAGGCCTTTCCCCAGAGTCGTGTTAGTACGGGTGTGCATTTGAGTTCCCCCACACCTTCATTCATGTTTGCAACTCTTGACACTGCAAAAATGTATCAAGTGAAATCATCTCAGTTCATAAACTCCTTGATCATCTCACCGTCATGTTCTGACTCATTCCCGGCACAGTAAACACCAGGAGAGGGCACCTGTTTTTAGCACTTATAATATGCCTTATTAATTTTAAGCAGACTGGTGGTGAGAGATTTGTTACAGGAGCCTTTGCCAGTGTCTTCTGTTAGGCCTTCCAACAGTTCTGCTTTTGGAGTCCTGTCCTGCTTTGGTTCCCTGATGTCCTGCATCTCACAATGAAATGCTTTCCAGGAGGAGCAAGGACAGCACGTAGTGATACACACTGTATAACAGCTCCTGCAGGTCTATTATCAATCACAGAAGGGTTACTGGACTACAGAGGACATACGAGGGTAAGCACTTTGCAAATTACCATTTGAGACTCCCTAAACATTCCTTTCCCTAATGCTAATTTCAACCCCTCACAAAACCTAAAGTACCATTGCCCTAATTCCCAAATTTAATCAAAATGTAAATCTGGTGGGAATATGTGCCAGCACTGTCTGTCCATACAAAATACAACTTCCATTTTACTGTTCCATTTGCACCTCAAACCCCATGATGCTCACATGGCCTATGGCTGGCTGAGTGCTATCAGTCTCTGTCACCAATAACTTTGTATCTGTGTGAAGAAGACTGGGAACACTGCTTGTTACATCTGGAGCAATCACCCTGGTAATTAATGATGGTTTTGGTTTGCACGGGATCACGTTGAGCAGTTTCTTTCTATAAATATGATTCTTACTATAATTAAATCTGGCTTCTTCCTGTGAAACCAGTGATGTAGGTCAGCTCTATAGCGAACTCTCTACAGGAAAATGTTCTAATTGTGACAGTGCTCGGCCTGTGAATGTGTCCGTCAGCTCACAGAACAGAGTGGGCGCAGATGGTATAAAGGATCCCACCAGTGAAACAGAGACCAGTGGATGTCTTACAATGGCTGCCTAGTTAGCTGCAGGGGTTTTACCTAATTTTGCCTGATTTAACATCCAAGGTTAGAAGAAAATAAACTCTTAGCCAGTCTTCCAGTTATAGTGGTAAGAGATAAACAATGCAGAAAATACTATGTGTAGAATATATACAATAGTCTCTATACAGTATAATATATTTTATTATAACACAATCTTTATACAGTATAGGCATTTCATATTATACTAAATTATAACCTTATATTATATTTCATTTAAATGTGTATAAATAAATGAAACCAAAGATGTCTAGGGCTGCACTAACCTGAACAGGCATATATTATAGGGTGCTGCCGGGGCCAGTTTATACAAAATACAAAAATATTGTGGCAGGCTTATGTATGATCATACACATAACTAAACCCCCATTATTTTTGCCAAGGTGAGGTGTTTTTAAATAAAACGATTACATTCTGTGAGACTTTAAATTGCTATTTAGTGAATATCTTGTATGTTGTATATATATATATATATATATATATATACACACACACATACATACAATATATGGACAAATGTATTAGGACACACCTCTTAATAATTGAATTCAGGTGTTTCAATCAGAACCATTGCCACAGGTGTATAAAATCAAGCACCTAACCATGCAGTCTGCATTTACAAGTGTTTGCGAAAGAAATGGTCGTTCTGTGGAGCTCAGTGAATTCATGCGCACTGCTGTGATAGGATGACATCTTCACAATAAATGAGTTTGTAAAATGTCATTCCTACTAGATATTCAACTGTAAGTGGCATTATTGTAAAGTGGAAGACCACGTAAAATCACAGAGAGGGGTCACTGAGTGCTAAGGCACATGGTGTGTAAAAGTCACCAACACTCTGATTCCATCGCTGAAGAGTTCCAAACTGTATTAATATTAGCACAAAAAAAACATGCAGCGGGAGTTTCATGGAATGAGCTTCCATGGCTGAGCAGCTGCATGCAAGCCTCTCTTCACCAAGTACAATGCCAAGCGTCAGTTCGAGTGGAGTAAAGCATGCCACCACTGGACTCTGGAGCAGTCTAAAAATGTTCTGTAGAGTGACAAATCACACTTCTCTGAGATTGGGGGATTCCAGGAGAATGTTATCTGTTTGACTGCATTCTGCCAACTGGAAAGTTTGCTTGAGGAGGGATAATGCTATGGGGCTGTTTTTCATGGTTTGGGTTAGGCCCTTTACATCCAATAAACTAAAATCCTAGTGCTTCAGCATACCAAGACATTTTGGACAATGCTTTGCTTCCAACTTTGTGGGAATAGATTGAGGAAGGCCCTATTCTATTCCAGCATGACTGTGCCCCAGTGCACAAAGCAAGTCCATAAAGACATGGTTGGATAGGTTTGGTGTGGAATACTGGCTTGGACAGAGCCCTGAGCTCAATCCCATCGAACACCTTTGAGATAAATAAGAACAGAGATTGCGAGACAGGCCTTCTCGACCAACATTGCAAAACCAGGGTACGACGGAACAGGTCCGCCAACTACAGACCTCCATGGCCATGCAAACGAGGCTGGACACGATGGATGATGCACGGCGACGTATGAACCTCAAAGTTAGAGGAGTAGCAGAATCGGTTACACCAGAGGAATTACCGCATTTCTTCAGGCGTCTCTTAACGGCCTTGCTACCGCACAGTCCAACGAAACACGCGCTCATGGATGGCACCCACCGACTCCCCAAGCCTCCACAGGCACTGGTGGCTTCCCCCAGAGATGTCCTACTCTGCTTCCTTTCCTTCAGGGACAAGCTGGCCTTACAGGAGGCACTCAACATTAAAGTCCCATTCGAATTCAAAGGCATGCACCTTACCTTCCTACAGGACCTATGCAGAGCCACTTTGGATTGGAGGCATTCAGTCCAGGGATTCAAAAAAACACTCAGAGATGGGGGCCATCCCACACCCTCACTGCCACTGAAGACGGCGCTACCTTCTGACAGCTGCAGAGGCCTCTTACTCATTCCTTGCACAGCTGGGCCTGGCACAGGAAACTGCCTCCACACCGGCTGCACACAGCACCTGGGACGTACACAATATTGTCCCTTTCGTACACTATGCTGGAGTGGACACAGAATGAGGAGCCTCGTTCGGCTGAGATATTGGCCGCCAGGCAACGTGAAGCCTAAAGAAAGCAAGTTCTAAACCCCGAACTTTGTTGAACTCACACATTCTATTTCTCCATAATAGCGGACTGTCTTATGCATTTCCTAGTTAAGCTCAGCTGTCGCTCGATTTAATTACGTTTCATTTAATTTCTCTCATTTTTATTATGTTCCGATCTTGGATAATAACTGCCCGCATTAGTTTTGGAGCGGACTCTCTGTATGCTCCTACAAACCCCCCCCCCACCCCCCCCGCTAACCAAAGATTCCCACGAGTCATTGGGCACAGCTTCCACCCCGGCTTAATACTGTATTGCCACAAACTATGCTTACTTATCCTATATCCCTCTAATCCATAGCACTACACAGTCAACTAAGTAGGAAACACTTGGCAGCTCTCACCACAATATAACGGCTCCCCAGGGCCTCCACACTTTGTTTAATGTTTTTTGGTAGTGTAGGGGTTAATATTTATTGATAGTGCAGAGGTTAATGTTTATTAATAGTGCAGGGGTTAATGTTTATTGATAATTGATAGTATAGGGGTTATTGTTTATTAATAGTGCAGGGGTTAATGTTTATTGATAGTGTAGGGGTTAATATTTATTGATAGTGTAGGGGTTAATGTTCATTGGTAGTGCAGGGGTTAATGTTTATTGATAGTGTAGGGGTTAATGTTCATTGGTAGTGCAGGGGTTAATGTTTATTGATAGTGTAGGGGTTAATGTTTATTGATAGTATAGGGGTTATTGTTTATTAATAGTGCAGGGGTTATTGTTTATTAATAGTGTAGGGGTTAATGTTTATTGATGGTGTAGGGGTTAATGTTTATTGATGGTGCAGGGGTTAATGTTTATTGATAGTATAGGGGGTAATGTTTATTGATGGTGTAGGGGTTAATGTTTATTGATAGTATAGGGGTTAATGTTTATTGATGGTGTAGGGGTTAATGTTTATTGATAGTGCAGGGGTTAATGTTTATTGATGGTGTAGGGGTTAATGTTTATTGATAGTATAGGGGTTAATGTTTATTGATGGTGTAGGGGTTATTGTTTATTGATAGTATAGGGGTTAATGTTTATTGATAGTGTAGGGGTTAATGTTTATTGATGATGCAGGGGTTAATGTTTATTGGCAGTACATGGGGTTATGTTTATTGGTAGTGTAGGGGTTAATGTTTATTGATGGTGCACGGGTTTAATGTTTATTGGTAGTGCAGGAGTTAAGTGGAGGACACAACAGTAATAATCATTAATAGGGAGACACAATGCTAGCTGTTGCTGTTAAAGTGACAGCAGGGCAAATCACATTGTTTATATCATATAGTATGTTATAGTATATATTGTGCCGGCTTTATATAGAATAATATGTATATAGTGCAGTGTTTATATCGTATAGTATGTTATAGTATATAGTGCCGGCTTTATATATAATAATATGTATATAGTGCAGTGTTTATATCGTATAGTATGTTATAGTATATAGTGCCGGCTTTATATATAATAATATGTATATAGTGCAGTGTTTATATCATATAGTATGTTATAGTATATAGTGCCGGCTTTATATATAATAATATGTATATAGTGCAGTGTTTATATCATATAGTATGTTATAGTATATGGTGCCGGCGTTATATAGCATAATATGTATATAGTGCAGTGTTTATATCATATGGTATGTTATAGTATATAGTGCCAGCTTTATATAGAATAATATGTATATAGTGCAGTGTTTATATCATATAGTATGTTATAGTATATAGTGCCGGCTTTATATAGCATAATATGTATATAGTGCAGTGTTTATATCATATAGTATGTTACAGTATATAGTGCTGGCTTTATATAGCATAATATGTATATAGTGCAGTGTTTAAATCATATAGTATGTTATAGTATATAGTGCCGGCTTTATATATAATAATATGTATATAGTGCAGGGTTTATATAGAATAATATGTATATAGTGCAGTGTTTATATCACATAGTATGTTATAGTATATAGTGCTGGCTTTATATATAATAATATGTATATAGTGCAGTGTTTATATCATATAGTATGTTATAGTATATAGTGCTGGCTTTATATAGCATAATATGTATATAGTGCAGTGTTTATATCATATAGTATGTTATAGTATATAGTGCCGGCTTTATATATAATAATATGTATATAGTGCAGGGTTTATATCGTATAGTATGTTATAGTATATAGTGCCGGCTTTATATTGCATAATATGTATATAGTGCAGTGTTTATATCATATAGTATGTTACAGTATATAGTGCCGGCTTTATATAGCATAATATGTATATAGTGCAGTGTTTATATCGTATGGTATGTTATAGTATATAGTGCCGGCTTTATATATAATAATATGTATATAGTGCAGTGTTTATATCATATAGTATGTTATAGTATATAGTGCTGGCTTTATATATAATAATATGTATATAGTGCAGTGTTTATATCATATAGTATGTTATAGTATATAGTGCTGGCTTTATATAGCATAATTTGTATATAGTGTGCAGGGTTTATATCGTATAGTATGTTATAGTATATAGTGCCGGCTTTATATAGCATAATATGTATATAGTGCAGGGTTTATATCGTATAGTATGTTATAGTATATAGTGCCGGCTTTATATAGAATAATATGTATATAGTGCAGGGTTTATATCGTATAGTATGTTATAGTATATAGTGCCGGCTTTATATAGAATAATATGTATATACTGCAGGGTTTATATCATATAGTATGTTATAGTATATAGTGCCGGCTTTATATAGAATAATATGTATATAGTGCAGGGTTTATATCGTATAGTATGTTAGAGTATATAGTGCCGGCTTTATATAGAATAATATGTATATAGTGCAGTGTTTATATCGTATAGTATGTTATAGTATATAGTGCCGGCTTTATATAGAATAATATGTATATACTGCAGGGTTTATATCGTATAGTATGTTATAGTATATAGTGCCGGCTTTATATACAATAATATGTATATAGTGCAGTGTTTATATCGTATAGTATGTTATAGTATATAGTGCCGGCTTTATATACAATAATATGTATATAGTGCAGTGTTTAAATCATATAGTATGTTATAGTATATAGTGGCGGCTTTATATAGAATAATATGTATATAGTGCAGGGTTTATGTCATATAGTATGTTATAGTATATAGTGGCGGCTTTATATAGAATAATATGTATATAGTGCAGGGTTTATATCATATAGTATGTTATAGTATATAGTGCCGGCTTTATATATAATAATATGTATATAGTGCAGTGTTTGTATCATATAGTATGTTATAGTATATAGTGCCGGCTTTATATAGAATAATATGTATATAGTGCAGGGTTTATATCATATAGTATGTTATACTATATAGTGCCGGCTTTATATAGAATAATATGTATATAGTGCAGGGTTTATATCATATAGTGTGTTATAGTATATAGTGCCGGCTTTATATAGAATAATATGTATATAGTGCAGTGTTTATATCATATAGTGTGTTATAGTATATAGTGCCGGCTTTATATATAATAATATGTATATAGTGCAGTGTTTATATCATATACTATGTTATAGTATATAGTGCCGGCTTTATATAGAATAATATGTATATAGTGCAGTGTTTATATCATATAGTATGTTATAGTATATAGTGCCAGCTTTATATAGCATAATATGTATATAGTGCAGTGTTTATATCATATAGTATGTTATAGTATATAGTGCCGGCTTTATATAGCATAATATGTATATAGTGCAGTGTTTATATCGTATGGTATGTTATAGTATATAGTGCTGGCTTTATATATAATAATATGTATATAGTGCAGGGTTTATATCGTATAGTATGTTATAGTATATAGTGCCGGCTTTATATAGCATAATATGTATATAGTGCAGTGAATATATCATATAGTATGTTACAGTATATAGTGCCGGCTTTATATAGCATAATATGTATATAGTGCAGTGTTTATATCGTATTGTATGTTATAGTATATAGTGCCGGCTTTATATATAATAATATGTATATAGTGCAGTGTTTATATCATATAGTATGTTATAGTATATAGTGCTGGCTTTATATATAATAATATGTATATAGTGCAGTGTTTATATCATATAGTATGTTATAGTATATAGTGCTGGCTTTATATAGCATAATTTGTATATAGTGCAGTGTTTATATCATATAGTATGTTATAGTATATAGTGCTGGCTTTATATATAATAATATGTATATAGTGCAGTGTTTATATCATATAGTATGTTATAGTATATAGTGCCAGCTTTATATAGCATAATATGTATATAGTTCAGTGTTTATATCATATAGTATGTTATAGTATATAGTGCCGGCTTTATATATAATAATATGTATATAGTGCAGGGTTTATATCGTATAGTATGTTATAGTGCAGTTTTTATATCTTTTTTTTTTTTTAAATCTTTATTTTTCGTCCGTGAAAATGGCAAACATATGTGTAAGACCACAATAGTCTTTACACATCAAAACAGTGAATATCATGTAAATAAATGTCTAGGATCGTTTCACAAACATTTTATAGATACAATTGGTCTCAATGTTATAACGAGTGATGTAAGTCGGGTAATCGTGTTGATAGAGGGTACCTATCTGTCAATATCGCCCCTTGTATTGTAGGGTCGTGAGCTGCGGGAACAGGGTGGGAATGACTAAATCTGGGTATTGTGTCTAACGTCTCGCCCTTTGTCCCGAGGATGTGGGTTTATGAGTCGTAGGGTGTCCCTTCAGTCTAGTGGTGGCTGCGTGTAGTCGCTAAAACAGTTCATAGCTATGGCTAGTGTGTCCAGACGATTATAGGTCGCTGTAATATGGCAGGATCAGGTCGGACCCGTGTGGTTCCAGGCTATGGTTATCAACCTAGTGGATGTGCCTGATGCCAGTCCGGTTTATTATATCGCCCTCGATATCGGTTCCCTATAACCCCAGGGAGAGGGGGGGGGAGGGGAGGTGTCGTCGGAGCATAAATGGTTGGATCTAGTGAGCCTCGGTCGTGCTGCAATAATTGTCAGAACGAGAAAAAACAGAGAACTATATATAGTTTAAGAGTCAGGGTTAGCTACACAGAACATTTGAACTGAATGTGCGAACTGAAGCCTAGTCGGCTGTCTGCTTAAGTATGTCCCTCAGGTCTTGGGTTTGGCATCTCTGCCTCTTCCAGGAGTCACGGCTGTTTCAGCTTCGGAAGTTCCAGGCTGAGGGTCTAGTGGTGTCCCCAAGTTTTCTGTGGGGTTCGGTAGTCCCAGGGCAGTCATCAGTGCTGGGCCTTCTGTGGGTTCGGTGGCCTTGAAGTGCTTGTCGCCTTTAGTGATCCAGAGAGTTCCTGGGATCGCCCACCTATAGGTTATCCCAGCCGTTTGGAGTTGCTTGGTGATTGGGTGCATGCTCTTGCGCCATTGTAGTGTGGCTCTGCTCAGGTCCTGAAAGAAGGAGATTTTGCATGTTTCGAAGTCGAGTGGGGTCAGCCCTTGTATTGCTGCCATTAGCCCCAATTTGTCCGCCATTGAGCGGCATCTTAAGATTACATCTCGTGGAGCTGAGGTGGGTGCTTGTGGGGATTTAGCTATACGATAGATCCTGTCGAATTGGAATGCTTTTGCCTGTTTGGCTGGTAAAAGTGTGGCCACAAGGCGTCTAGCGAAATGCGGTAAATCGTCCAGTGGCATTGATTCCGACACCCCTCGAATTTTAATATTTTTGCGGCGCCCTCTGTCATCCAAGAGATTAACTTGCCTAGCCATTGTCAGTTGTGAGGTGTGCAAGTTGCGCACTTTCTCCCTTAGAGCTAGGTAATTCTCCCTCAGTCCCTTGACCTCTTCTTCGATTGCTTGCGTGCGCGTTGACACCGTGTGTACGTCTAGCTTGAGTATGGCTAGATCTGCTTCCCACATTTGTCTGAGATTCTGCTGTAGGCCTGTTAGCATTGCTTGTATGTCATTTTTGGAGGCCGGTGCGCTAGTGTCCGATGTCCCTGTGGGTGTCGGGTGTTGGGGACTGGGGTGTGGATTGTCCTGTGTGTCTCCTTCCTCTGAAGGTTGTGGGGATGTGTCTCGAGGAGTTTGGGCTTTCATGGCGTTTGAGGCCTGCAGCATTTGGCCTATATCGCGCTGGGGCTTTGCGGTATTTTGGGGCGTTTTTTGCGTCTTGCGGCCCATCTCACCTGCGCTCAGTGTGTCGGGGTACCAGTCCTCAAAGTCTGGGACGTTCCAGGGCCAGTGCGTTCCCGAAAGGGCCTGAGGTTGCCCTCCCGATCTGTAGGCCTTGCTGCCGCGGCGTTTATTTTTGGAGCCGGGTGTCAGGAGGAACGGCATCAGCGTGTCTGTGTGTCTCCGAGGTCAGTACTCGGTTGGGAGTCTGTATGTGATGCGGGTTTTCCCCGATTTCTGCAGATTTCAGTGGATAGTACCCGAGCTCCGGCAATGTGCGACCGCTCCGGTCTGTGTCAGGCTCCGCCCCCCGTGCAGTTTTTATATCATATAGTATGTTATAGTATATAGTGCCGGCTTTATATATAATATGTATATAGTGCAGTTTTTATATCATATAGTATGTTATAGTATATAGTGCCGGCTTTATATAGCATAATATGTATATAGTGCAGTTTTTATATCATATAGTATGTTATAGTATATAGTGCCGGCTTTATATATAATATGTATATAGTGCAGTTTTTATATCGTATAGTATGTTATAGTATATAGTGCCGGCTTTATATAGCATAATATGTATATACTGCAGGGTTTATATCATATAGTATGTTATAGTATATAGTGCCGGCTTTATATAGAATAATATGTATATAGTGCAGGGTTTATATCGTATAGTATGTTATAGTATATAGTGCCGGCTTTATATAGAATAATATGTATATAGTGCAGGGTTTATATCGTATAGTATGTTATAGTATATAGTGCCGGCTTTATATAGAATAATATGTATATACTGCAGGGTTTATATCATATAGTATGTTATAGTATATAGTGCCGGCTTTATATAGCATAATATGTATATAGTGCAGGGTTTAAATCATATAGTATGTTATAGTATATAGTGGCGGCTTTATATAGAATAATATGTATATAGTGCAGGGTTTATATCATATAGTATGTTATAGTATATAGTGGCGGCTTTATATAGCATAATATGTATATAGTGCAGGGTTTATATCATATAGTATGTTATAGTATATAGTGGCGGCTTTATATAGCATAATATGTATATAGTGCAGGGTTTATATCATATAGTATGTTATAGTATATAGTGCAGGCTTTATATATAATAATATGTATATAGTGCAGTGTTTATATCATATAGTATGTTATAGTATATAGTGCCGGCTTTATATATAATAATATGTATATAGTGCAGTGTTTATATCATATAGTATGTTATAGTATATAGTGCTGGCTTTATATAGCATAATATGTATATAGTGCAGTGTTTATATCATATAGTATGTTATAGTATATAGTGCCGGCTTTATATATAATAATATGTATATAGTGCAGTGTTTATATCATATGGTATGTTATAGTATATAGTGCCGGCTTTATATAGAATAATATGTATATAGTGCAGTGTTTATATCGTATAGTATGTTATAGTATATAGTGCCGGCTTTATATATAATAATATGTATATAGTGTAGGCTTTATATCATATGGTATGTTAGAGTATATAGTGCCGGCTTTATATAGCATAATATGTATATAGTGCAGTGTTTATATCATATAGTATGTTATAGTATATAGTGCCGGCTTTATATAGCATAATATGTATATAGTGCAGTGTTTATATCGTATAGTATGTTATAGTATATAGTGCCGGCTTTATATTGTGGGGATATTTATGGGATAATAATAGTAAACAGTTGAGAATTGCCCACTAATTCAATTCTCAGATCCCAAAGAACGTTTATCGTAAGTGAAAGTATTTCATATAATTAATATCACAATGTATAAAAATAGATTTTTATTTATAATGACAAATTAATTAATAATAACATGTAACATGCATGACAATAATCAATGAATATTCAGTATAAAATGGTATGCAATACAAAGGAATGGGTAAACACGTTTCAATGGCTAAAACAGCATTTCCTGACAAGACTTTATTTATGACTATCTTTAACACAGACTGAAAGTGAAACTTTTCACAGCGAAGAACAGAATTCCTCAGAGTGCAGCGTAAGGTCGTAAAGTTTAGCTGACAGTTAGAATAACCCTTTCAATGCTGGCTAGATCTCCTAGATAGTTAAGATCTATTCTTATGTCATTTTAAATAAAATAACATTTAAACCAGTTCATTAGTCATTTCCTGGAACCATCCAATAAGAGAATCTTCCATATTATATAAGCAGATTTTTAATTTGTCTAAAAGATATCTATCTTAATTTAGAGCAAATCAATACACCTGGATAAAAACAGCGGTATGCTAACACGTGATAATATCACATTAATATATAATTATTCTTAATTCCACCTGCAGAATGGAATGTTTATAACTATATATTCTTAGTTAACTAAAATTTCTTAATATGGAAATCTGACCGTGCTTTATCCAGTCATATATAATGCTATTAATACATTTTAATTAATTTAATTAATTAAATGAAACCAGTATAATTACTAGTTGAGTAGATATTTCATCCGATTGGTAGTCTCAGGAACTTATTTGGATGTCTCTCTGCATGGAGGTTGGAGTCCCCAAACTTCCAATTCCTCTCTCCTCTTTTCCTTTCTCCTTTGCATCTCTTGCATATCTCTATCTTCCCTTTGTCTTAACTTTTAAAGGGCCAGACTCTCTGTACGTCATCAGTTGATAACCCAATAGAAGCACTAGAGGTGTGGTTATCTTCCAGATCGCAAATTAGGTATTTGGTCTGTAGAGGGCAGTCTTGTCCCACTAAACATACCTATCCAGGAAAGAGTTAACTTTTCCTGGTGGCTATTTTGACGTCATTTTGCCTTATCTTTATAGTGCCATAATTTAAAATTTCAAAGGGTTTCTTAAATTTTGTCCAGACTTAGCGTCTGCAATTCCTGCCATAATTTCTGATATGGCAGATCATGAACTAAGTTTACCCTTTTCCATACAATGGTACCTTATATATATATAGACAGTAAAATTAAATTATTTAATCTTCTCTGTCACAATTGTCTGGGTTTAGATTTGATTATATTCCATTAGCATTTTAGACAGTCTATCCAACCCCCGTTTCTGCTTATCACTTGGTTTGTTTATAGTATACATTCCTTTAGCTCTGGGAAAGTGGCTAGTTTTACAGATAGAAATCTTGTGTCTTTTTGTTAACTTGAAAATAACAAAATGGAGTCTGGTCTGTTCAGAGTGACTCAGAATATACACTTTTAGTTTCTATCATAGCACAAAATGTCTGCCGATATAAATACCCTGACAATATATAATAATATGTATATAGTGCAGTGTTTATATCATATAGTATGTTATAGTATATAGTGCCGGCTTTATATAGCATAATATGTATATAGTGCAGTGTTTATATCATATGGTATGTTATAATATATAGTGCTGGCTTTATATAGCATAATATGTATATAGTGCAGTGTTTATATCATATAGTATGTTATAGTATATAGTGCCGGCTTTATATAGCATAATATGTATATAGTGCAGTGTTTATATCATATGGTATGTTATAGTATATAGTGCCGGCTTTATATAGCATAATATGTATATAGTGCAGTGTTTATATCATATGGTATGTTATAGTATATAGTGCCGGCTTTATATAGCATAATATGTATATAGTGCAGTGTTTATATCATATGGTATGTTATAGTATATAGTGCCGGCTTTATATATAATAATATGTATATAGTGCAGTGTTTATATCATATGGTATGTTATAGTATATAGTGCCGGCTTTATATAGCATAATATGTAGATAGTGCAGTGTTTATATCATATGATATGTTATAGTATATAGTGCCGGCTTTATATAGCATAATATGTATATAGTGCAGTGTTTATATCATATGGTATGTTATAGTATATAGTGCCGGCTTTATATAGCATAATATGTATATAGTGCAGTTTTTATATCATATGGTATGTTATAGTATATAGTGCCGGCTTTATATAGCATAATATGTATATAGTGCAGTGTTTATATCATATAGTATGTTATAGTATATAGTTCCGGCTTTATATATAATAATATGTATATAGTGCAGTGTTTATATCATATAGTATGTTATAGTATATAGTGCCGGCTTTATATATAATAATATGTATATAGTGCAGTGTTTATATCATATAGTATGTTACCGTATATAGTGCCGGCTTTATATAGCATAATATGTATATAGTGCAGTGTTTATATCATATAGTATGTTACAGTATATAGTGCCGGCTTTATATATAATAATATGTATATAGTGCAGTGTGTATATCATATAGTATGTTACAGTATATAGTGCCGGCTTTATATAGCATAATATGTATATAGTGCAGTGTTTATATCATATAGTATGTTAGAGTATATAGTGCCGGCTTTATATAGCATAATATGTATATAGTGCAGTGTTTATATCATATAGTATATTAGAGTATATAGTGCCGGCTTTATATAGCATAATATGTATATAGTGCAGTGTTTATATCATATAGTATGTTAGAGTATATAGTGCCGGCTTTATATAGCATAATATGTATATAGTGCAGGGTTTATATCATATAGTATGTTATAGTATATAGTGCCGGCTTTATATAGCATAATATGTATATAGTGCAGTGTTTATATCATGTAGTATGTTATAGTATATAGTCCCGGCTTTATATAGCATAATATGTATATATTGCAGTGTTTATATCATGTAGTATGTTATAGTATATAGTGCCGGCTTTATATATAATAATATGTATATAGTGCAGTTTTTATATCATATAGTATGTTATAGTATATAGTGCCGGCTTTATATAGCATAATATGTATATAGTGCAGTGTTTATATCATATAGTATGTTATAGTATATAGTCCCGGCTTTATATAGCATAATATGTATATAGTGCAGTGTTTATATCATATAGTATGTTATAGTATATAGTCCCGGCTTTATATAGCATAATATGTATATAGTGCAGGTATTATATCATATAGTATGTTATAGTATATAGTGCCGGCTTTATATAGCATAATATGTATATAGTGCAGTGTTTATATCATATGGTATGTTATAGTATATAGTGGCGTTTTTATATATAATAATATGTATATAGTGCAGTGTTTATATCATATAGTATGTTATAGTATATAGTGCAGGTATTATATCATATAGTATGTTATAGTATATAGTGCTGGCTTTATATAGCATAATATGTATATAATGCAGTGTTTATATCATGTAGTATGTTATAGTATGTAGTCCCGGCTTTATATAGCATAATATGTATATAGTGCAGTGTTTATATCATGTAGTATGTTATAGTATATAGTGCCGGCTTTATATATAATAATATGTATATAGTGCAGTTTTTATATCATATAGTATGTTATAGTATAAAGTGCCGGCTTTATATAGCATAATATGTATATAGTGCAGTGTTTATATCATATAGTATGTTATAGTATATAGTCCCGGCTTTATATAGAATAATATGTATAAAGTGCAGTGTTTATATCATATAGTATGTTATAGTATATAGTCCCGGCTTTATATAGCATAATATGTATATAGTGCAGGTATTATATCATATAGTATGTTATAGTATATAGTGCCGGCTTTATATAGGATAATATGTATATAGTGCAGTGTTTATATCATATGGTATGTTATAGTATATAGTGGCGGCTTTATATAGAATAATATGTATATAGTATGTTATAGTATATAGTGCCGGCTTTATATAGCATAATATGTATATAGTGCAGTGTTTATATCATATAGTATGTTAGAGTATATAGTGCCGGCTTTATATATAATAATATGTATATAGTGCAGTTTTTATATCATATAGTATGTTATAGTATATAGTGCCGGCTTTATATAGCATAATATGTATATAGTGCAGTGTTTATATCATATAGTATGTTATAGTATATAGTCCCGGCTTTATATAGAATAATATGTATAAAGTGCAGTGTTTATATCATATAGTATGTTATAGTATATAGTCCCGGCTTTATATAGCATAATATGTATATAGTGCAGTGTTTATATCATATGGTATGTTATAGTATATAGTGCCGGCTTTATATATAATAATATGTATATAGTGCAGTGTTTATATCATATAGTATGTTATAGTATATAGTGCCGGCTTTATATAGCATAATATGTATATAGTGCAGTGTTTATATCATATAGTATGTTAGAGTATATAGTGCCGGCTTTATATATAATAATATGTATATAGTGCAGGGTTCATATAGAATAATATGTATATAGTGCAGTGTTTATATCATATAGTATGTTATAGTATATAGTGCCGGCTTTATATAGAATAATATGTATATAGTGCAGTGTTTATATCATATAGTATGTTATAGTATATAGTGCCGGCTTTATATATAATAATATGTATATAGTGCAGTGTTTATATCATATAGTATGTTATAGTATATAGTGCCGGCGTTATATAGCATAATATGTATATAGTGCAGTGTTTATATCATATGGTATGTTATAGTATATAGTGCCAGCTTTATATAGAATAATATGTATATAGTGCAGGGTTTATATCGTATAGTATGTTATAGTATATAGTGCCGGCTTTATATAGCATAATATGTACATAGTGCAGGGTTTATATCATATAGTATGTTATAGTATTTAGTGCCGGCTTTATATAGCATAATATGTATATAGTGCAGTGTTTATATCGTATGGTATGTTATAGTATATAGTGCTGGCTTTATATATAATAATATGTATATAGTGCAGGGTTTATATCGTATAGTATGTTATAGTATATAGTGCCGGCTTTATATAGCATAATATGTATATAGTGCAGTGAATATATCATATAGTATGTTACAGTATATAGTGCCGGCTTTATATAGCATAATATGTATATAGTGCAGTGTTTATATCGTATTGTATGTTATAGTATATAGTGCCGGCTTTATATATAATAATATGTTTCCTGGCTAATCATGGCAGCATATACACATGGGTTAGCTCCTCCCCTACAGCCGATAGGACAGGAAAACCACCAAGGTTTTAAAAGGAGGCTCCATCCCTAAGGTCCTCAGTCTTTTTCCTGTCCTACAGCCCTTAGGACGTGAGCAATTTGCTCCCTTTACTTCGGACATGTATGTTGTTTTATCTTCATTACTTTATTTGCTGTTTTACTGTAGTACATTATGCAGTTGTGCTTTTATGCTGTGATGCATTTAAGCTTTGATATCTTTAACCCCTTAAGGACCAAACTTCTGGAATAAAAGGACACATGTCATGTGTCCTTAAGGGGTTAAACTAGTGCATTATACAGCTGTACCTTATTTTTAAGATTGTGGTACATTATGCGGTTGTGCTTTTGCTAGGAAGCATTTAAGCTGTGTGGCATTTAAGCTGTGTGGCATTTAAAACTGTTTCATTTAAATTGGCATTTAATTCTGTTGCATGTAATACCGCAAGTCATTGGAAACCGCAGTGCATTGGAAAACTGCAGTGCATTTGAAGACTGATATATTTTAAAAACTGTTACATTTTGGAAACTGTGTTAGATTTGAAAACTGTTTTACCTTTTATACCTTGAGGCCTTTAGACTGTGGTGCCTTTAAACTTTGACTGTTTGCACGTGGTTGCCTTTTAAACTTCCTTGCAGGCACTTTTTTTTTATCGATTTTGCTTCCCCCTCGGTCCCAGTGATTTATTCCCGGTTCCCTGGGTGTTTAGGGGCCATGTAGGCTTCAGACAGAGTCCTCTTCCTGGTCTCTAAACAGCAAACACACTCGGAATAGGCCCACATGTGTGCAGTTTGTGCCTTATTGGGCCTAATACAGATGACTTGTGGGAATACAAGTTGTGGCAGCCATCTTGGATAAGGGCAATTGCCAGAAAGTGCCTAAAATAAAGGGAAACTTACAGTAAACATACACTTATTGGGGTAAGTATTTGCAGGGTCTCCAGACATGGATAAGTGCTGTCTTCAGCCTGTTTTAAAGCTGTTTCGCTGGTTTCTTATATAATTTAACAGTGCACATTTTTTCTTAATACTTTACCACAGGTAATATTTAGTTATTTGTCAGGTGTCTGATTCTTCACCAGGATCTGGATATGAGGAGAATACAGTGGAAGGAATCGGTTATGCACTGACTGCCTCCAGAAGGTTGTCGCTTCAGCATGACCTATCACTGTGCAGCCACATGACATGCGGGCAGGGCTTACAAAGTAAGTTCCAGAGGCCTTAGGGGTAAGAAAAGAGGCCAGGCTTTACCCTGTGGAGGAAGTTATTTCCAACCCCAGAACTACACCACCTAAGTTGCACACTTATGGATCATAGGTGGACGCAGACCTGTCCAAAATTTTACGCCTACCATTGCAGGAGGCCAGCCAGCTGTGATTTCCGCTGCTGTTTCTACAAACATGAAATATGTGATTAAAGATCTAAAGGCTACTATGGAGAGAGATATTAAAGGCCAAGATTGAAGAGGCAATCTGAAGTCTTCTGGTTACAACTGACTTCTTCACAGAAACTTCCCTAGATGTAACTAGGATAGTCTGTGGATCAAATGGCTTTATCTATAGCAGCTAAGAAAGCATTATGGTTCTGTTTCTGGGATGATGACTCATCCTCAAAGTCTGCCCTCTACACCATTCTATTTGAAGGGGTGGTGCTGTTTGGGAAAACTTTGGATAATTCCATTGAAAAGGCGAATGAGGGCTGCAAAATATTGGTACCTTAGGATGGAAGTTCCAAGGATCCCAGCTCCTCATAGTCTGACCGGAGAACCTCCAGTGACCAGTATTTCTGAGATACATGAAGCTACTGGCCCTGCAGGGAATACTCCAGAGGTAACTCATGGCAGTTGGTAAACCTGCCTTTCAAGGTTCTAATGGAGCTATAACGTAGTCGTTTTGCTCTTCAGCAATGAACATATCTCCTCCAGTACTAGGAGCCTCATTTTTCTGATCACACATACCTGGGCTTGTCATACTCTGGAGGCTTGAGTGGTATCCATGGTCCAGATTGATATAGACTGGAGTTTTTTCTTAACGGGCACAGGAGTCTCCATACCAACAGGAGTATTAAGACCAATGAATCAAAAGGTAAAACACTGAAGGAAGAAGCCTTCTAGACGAAGAGAAAAAAAAAAAAAAAATACTTTAGGTCCCAGAACAAGAGCAGTTCCAGGGACAAGTTTCGCCTCTCTTCTGGTGCTAAGAGGAAAAGCACATGTAAGCCTACACTGGACTTAAGAGGGGCCAACAAGAGGCTGAATGTTAGAGTCTTCGGGATGGAGTCAATCAGATCCATATCTCAAGCAATCTGGAAGGATAATTTCCTTACCTCTATATATCTCAAGGATGCTTACTTTCAGTCCAATCTACAGAGATCTTCAGCATTAGCTCAGAAGAGAACTTCCATGTTAGTGCCCTACCATTTGGCCTCAATGCGGCCCCAAGGATCTTTCTATCTGCTTATAGTGTTATTGAGAGTCCAGAACTCCACCTGGTTCCATTATCTGGAGGATCTACCTCTGATAGCCTTAGACCCTCAGAAGGCAGGCACACATAGGTATATAGTTCTTTCATAACTCCTAAAGTTTGGCTGCTTGATGAATATCAAGAAAAGCAGTTTCAGACCAGCTCAGTGGTTGACATTCCTGAGTGGAAAATTCTAGGCTCTGCTTTTCCCTATCTCGGGAACAGTTCCACAGATTGTAAAGGTTTTCTCTCCCAGTTTCTTCATTTCTGCTTGGTAACAGCAAGAAAATAGAGGCAACTACTAGGAATCCTGGCTTCCACCAGCAGACTTGTCAGATGGGCCCAATGGCATCTCTGGATTCCTTACAGATCCTTCCTATCTTGGTCTAACAAGAGAAAGATTATTGGTGCCAGCCACTTACTATGTCCCCATCAGTGGAGTTGCACCTTACCCTGGCAGCTGAAAGAGGGATTAGATCTGAGTTTCCAGTGAACAGAACCTCATTGGTCAATTATTAGCTCGAATTCCAGTTTTTATAAGATTGGTTACACAGTGTTTGGACCATGTTGCACAATATTTCCATTCATTTGTATGGAATTAAGAGTCATTTTCAAGACTCTTCTTCACTTCAGAGGCTTGCTGAAGAACGAGTGGGTCCAAATTTGCTCAAATATCAATGCAACTGTATCCTATATCTACCAAGATGGGTCTCACAGATACGTATTGATGGAATTCCAGCCCATAATGATCAGGGCACAGAAGAACAACCAGTGGCTCAGAATACCATGGCTGTTTGCTGGAGCCGAATAACTGTGGACAAGGTGGATTGGCAACCAGGTCCTGACGTATCCTCGTGGTTGACGCAGATTGTCTGATACCCTACATAGATCTGATGGCCATTTCTTGGAACTACCAGGTCCAGAAGTATTTTTTACATGCTAGGACCAGAATGCTCAGGTTCAGGATACACTGGCTCAAATTTAGAATTTTAGTCTGATGTACATATTTTCCTGTTTTCGACCTTCTTAAAAAGGCAATGCAAAAGGTGACAGTGGAAGACCGTGTCGACTCTAATTCCTATGATGAATAAGATGATTCTGGAAACTCCAAGGGAAATTCCTGTACGTCCAGACCTATTACAAGGCCCCATGACACACCAGGATCCTCAAGTTCTGGTGTTGATGCGGGAGGCCATATTAGTATAGGCATCCCTGAGACGTTCATTGAAATCCTCTTACAATCCTATACAGGCTTTACTAAGCTTGACATGCTTTTGTCTGTTGGAATTACTCCTCGTTCAGGCCTTGAAAGGGTCTGTGTTATAACACTCTAGAGGAACACTTAGCTGCACTTTGCTTCATATAGGCATTGATTGAAATCATGCCTCCACTAAGTGTGGTGAAGCCAATATGTGACGTACCAGTGGTCACACAGGCCCTGACTGAACTATTATTCGAACCTCTAGAAGGAGCTTCCATGGTGTTAGCACAGAAAGTGCTGGTGGCTGGTACCCCAGCAAGGAAAATGGGTGAACTCCAGGCTTGATCCTGTGAACCCCCTTTCACTACTTTTCAACAGGTATGGTCGTCTTGCATTTGGCACCTGAAGATCCTGCCTATGGTGAATGCTTATCTATGTCATTCTCTACCTGTACTGAAGGGTACCGATTGAGCATTGATGCCCCTGGTGCTTTGCTTCATGTAAGCAACAATTGAACTCAAGCCTCCGCTGAGGGTGTTGAAACCAATATGTGACGTACCACTGGTCTCACAGACTCTGACTGAACTTCTAGCAGGAGCTTCCATGATGTTAGCCCAGACGTTGCTGTTGCTGGTGACTGGTACCTCAGCAGGGTGAATGTGTGCACTTAGCTGCACTTTGCTTCATATAGGCATTGATTGAAATCATGCCTCCACTGAGTGTGGTGAAGCCAATATGTGACGTACCACTGGTCTCACGGGCCCTGACTGAACCATTATTCGAACCTCTAGAAGGAGCTTCCATGGTGGTAGCACAGAAAGTGCTGGTGGCTGGTACCCCAGCAAGGGAAATGGGTGAACTCCAGGCTTGATCCTGTGTACCCCCATTCACTGAATTTCAACAGGATATGGTTGTCTTGCATGTAGCACCAGTGATCGTGCCTAAAGTGAGAGCCTTTCAATGCCGTTCTCTACCTGTAGCAAAGGATTTGGGGCATTCTCCACTAGTGCTGTTACAGCATCTCGTGGGCTTCCATGGCAATGGTCTCTGCTGAAGCTTTGTAAAGTTGGCATTTGGACCTCTTTGAACTAGTTTGTCCTGCATTACATATTGAACATTGAAGCAATTAATGAGGCACAATTTGGACGTCACGTCCGTTCTCTACCTGTGCTGGAGGGTATCAGGGCACTCTCCTCTCATGCTGTTGCAGCATCATGGGTTGCCATGGCAATGGTTTCTGCTGACACTTTTTGTAAACTAGCATTTGAAACTCTTTAGACACGTTTGTCTGGCATTTCATACTGTTTGTTAAAACAGTCTATGATGCACAATTTGGTACTCAAGTACTTAACTCAGTTCATTCTTCTATCTATGTTGAATTATTCTGATAATTTGATTGGCTATTCTGTCCCTCCCTTTGTAAGCTTGGGTATTCCCTATGTGTATATGCTGCCATGATTAGCCAGGAAAGTGGAAAATTTATTCATACTTACCGTAATTTTCTTTTCCTGGCTATTATTCATGGCAGCATATACTTCCCACCCATTAATGTCTCTATTTATGTTCTGTAGAGCTTGTAAACTGACTGAGGACCTTAGGGATGGAGCCTCCTTTTAAAACCTTGGTGGTTTTCCTGTCCTATCGGCTGTAGGGGAGGAGCTAACCCATGTGTATATGCTGCCATGAATAATAGCCAGGAAAAGAAAATTACGGTAAGTATGAATAAATTTTCCACTATATAGTGCAGTGTTTATATCATATAGTATGTTATAGTATATAGTGCTGGCTTTATATATAATAATATGTATATAGTGCAGTGTTTATATCATATAGTATGTTATAGTATATAGTGCTGGCTTTATATAGCATAATTTGTATATAGTGCAGTGTTTATATCATATAGTATGTTATAGTATATAGTGCTGGCTTTATATATAATAATATGTATATAGTGCAGTGTTTATATCATATAGTATGTTATAGTATATAGTGCCAGCTTTATATAGCATAATATGTATATAGTTCAGTGTTTATATCATATAGTATGTTATAGTATATAGTGCCGGCTTTATATATAATAATATGTATATAGTGCAGGGTTTATATCGTATAGTATGTTATAGTATATAGTGCTGGCTTTATATAGCATAATATGTATATAGTGCAGTGTTTATATCATATAGTATGTTATAGTATATAGTGCCGGCTTTATATATAATAATATGTATATAGTGCAGGGTTTATATAGAATAATATGTATATAGTGCAGTGTTTATATCACATAGTATGTTATAGTATATAGTGCTGGCTTTATATATAATAATATGTATATAGTGCAGTGTTTATATCATATAGTATGTTATAGTATATAGTGCTGGCTTTATATATAATAATATGTATATAGTGCAGTGTTTATATCATATAGTATGTTATAGTATATAGTGCTGGCTTTATATAGCATAATATGTATATAGTGCAGTGTTTATATCATATAGTATGTTATAGTATATAGTGCCGGCTTTATATATAATAATATGTATATAGTGCAGTGTTTATATCATATAGTATGTTATAGTATATGGTGCCGGCGTTATATAGCATAATATGTATATAGTGCAGTGTTTATATCATATGGTATGTTATAGTATATAGTGCCAGCTTTATATAGAATAATATGTATATAGTGCAGTGTTTATATCATATAGTATGTTATAGTATATAGTGCCGGCTTTATATAGCATAATATGTATATAGTGCAGTGTTTATATCATATAGTATGTTACAGTATATAGTGCTGGCTTTATATAGCATAATATGTATATAGTGCAGTGTTTAAATCATATAGTATGTTATAGTATATAGTGCCGGCTTTATATATAATAATATGTATATAGTGCAGGGTTTATATAGAATAATATGTATATAGTGCAGTGTTTATATCATATAGTATGTTATAGTATATAGTGCTGGCTTTATATATAATAATATGTATATAGTGCAGTGTTTATATCATATAGTATGTTATAGTATATAGTGCTGGCTTTATATAGCATAATATGTATATAGTGCAGTGTTTATATCATATAGTATGTTATAGTATATAGTGCCGGCTTTATATATAATAATATGTATATAGTGCAGGGTTTATATCGTATAGTATGTTATAGTATATAGTGCCGGCTTTATATTGCATAATATGTATATAGTGCAGTGTTTATATCATATAGTATGTTAGAGTATATAGTGCCGGCTTTATATAGCATAATATGTATATAGTGCAGTGTTTATATCATATAGTATATTAGAGTATATAGTGCCGGCTTTATATAGCATAATATGTATATAGTGCAGTGTTTATATCATATAGTATGTTAGAGTATATAGTGCCGGCTTTATATAGCATAATATGTATATAGTGCAGTTTTTATATCATATAGTATGTTATAGTATATAGTGCCGGCTTTATATAGCATAATATGTATATAGTGCAGTGTTTATATCATATAGTATGTTATAGTATATAGTCCCGGCTTTATATAGAATAATATGTATAAAGTGCAGTGTTTATATCATATAGTATGTTATAGTATATAGTCCCGGCTTTATATAGCATAATATGTATATAGTGCAGGTATTATATCATATAGTATGTTATAGTATATAGTGCCGGCTTTATATAGCATAATATGTATATAGTGCAGTGTTTATATCATATGGTATGTTATAGTATATAGTGGCGTTTTTATATATAATAATATGTATATAGTGCAGTGTTTATATCATATAGTATGTTATAGTATATAGTGCAGGTATTATATCATATAGTATGTTATAGTATATAGTGCTGGCTTTATATAGCATAATATGTATATAATGCAGTGTTTATATCATATAGTATGTTATAGTATATAGTGCCGGCTTTATATAGGATAATATGTATATAGTGCAGTGTTTATATCATATGGTATGTTATAGTATATAGTGGCGGCTTTATATAGAATAATATGTATATAGTATGTTATAGTATATAGTGCCGGCTTTATATAGCATAATATGTATATAGTGCAGTGTTTATATCATATAGTATGTTAGAGTATATAGTGCCGGCTTTATATATAATAATATGTATATAGTGCAGTTTTTATATCATATAGTATGTTATAGTATATAGTGCCGGCTTTATATAGCATAATATGTATATAGTGCAGTGTTTATATCATATAGTATGTTATAGTATATAGTCCCGGCTTTATATAGAATAATATGTATAAAGTGCAGTGTTTATATCATATAGTATGTTATAGTATATAGTCCCGGCTTTATATAGCATAATATGTATATAGTGCAGTGTTTATATCATATGGTATGTTATAGTATATAGTGCCGGCTTTATATATAATAATATGTATATAGTGCAGGGTTTATATCGTATAGTATGTTATAGTATATAGTGCCGGCTTTATATTGCATAATATGTATATAGTGCAGTGTTTATATCATATAGTATGTTAGAGTATATAGTGCCGGCTTTATATATAATAATATGTATATAGTGCAGGGTTCATATAGAATAATATGTATATAGTGCAGTGTTTATATCATATAGTATGTTATAGTATATAGTGCCGGCTTTATATAGAATAATATGTATATAGTGCAGTGTTTATATCATATAGTATGTTATAGTATATAGTGCCGGCTTTATATATAATAATATGTATATAGTGCAGTGTTTATATCATATAGTATGTTATAGTATATAGTGCCGGCGTTATATAGCATAATATGTATATAGTGCAGTGTTTATATCATATGGTATGTTATAGTATATAGTGCCAGCTTTATATAGAATAATATGTATATAGTGCAGGGTTTATATCGTATAGTATGTTATAGTATATAGTGCCGGCTTTATATAGCATAATATGTACATAGTGCAGGGTTTATATCATATAGTATGTTATAGTATTTAGTGCCGGCTTTATATAGCATAATATGTATATAGTGCAGTGTTTATATCGTATGGTATGTTATAGTATATAGTGCTGGCTTTATATATAATAATATGTATATAGTGCAGGGTTTATATCGTATAGTATGTTATAGTATATAGTGCCGGCTTTATATAGCATAATATGTATATAGTGCAGTGAATATATCATATAGTATGTTACAGTATATAGTGCCGGCTTTATATAGCATAATATGTATATAGTGCAGTGTTTATATCGTATTGTATGTTATAGTATATAGTGCCGGCTTTATATATAATAATATGTATATAGTGCAGTGTTTATATCATATAGTATGTTATAGTATATAGTGCTGGCTTTATATATAATAATATGTATATAGTGCAGTGTTTATATCATATAGTATGTTATAGTATATAGTGCTGGCTTTATATAGCATAATTTGTATATAGTGCAGTGTTTATATCATATAGTATGTTATAGTATATAGTGCTGGCTTTATATATAATAATATGTATATAGTGCAGTGTTTATATCATATAGTATGTTATAGTATATAGTGCCAGCTTTATATAGCATAATATGTATATAGTTCAGTGTTTATATCATATA
>OW240916.1:321111129-321194316 GCA_933207985.1 Pelobates cultripes | reverse complement strand
GATTAGTGACTCAATTAATCTGATTTACAGGTTGGCAAGACTCCTGGATCACCTTCCAATAATGTTTGAACTGACAAATGTACAGTTTTACCATCACTAACACTGGACACAATTATAGATTCTTTTTTTAGTCTTTACTTTATTGGATAGAAGCAACAATAGTGATAACAACAATTAACCCCATCACTTCCATACCTGTTTATATATTTCATTTTAAATGACAAAGTAATGCAAAAGAAACTTTAAATCCCCTCTTGCATATGGCTTTGAGCCAAAAATATTGAATATTTTAGATTGTAGAAATATGAATTACAGAAGAAGTCCTGTGAAATTATACAGTGGCTATTAGAGTCACCTGACTTGAGTCCCATAGAAAATCTCTGGTGGGATTTGAAGAAAGCGGTTGCAGCACGCAAACCCAAGAATATTACTCAGGAACACTGCCAAAAGTTGGTGTCTGGCTATGCATCTCATTTGTCGCAGGTCATAACAGCAAAAAGGGTGCTCTACTAAGTTTTAAAGAAGCTTGCCACATAGGACCGAATCATTTTTAAACCTGGGAAGTCATTATAAGTTGCATTATCAGTTGAATCTGGGAAAACCACTTGAAGCATTTGTTGTGCTGAGCTATTTCAATTACTTATGTTTGATTTGTTCATTACAAACGACTGAAAGTCTGTAAATTTTGACAATTGACCTGATTTTTAATGATGGGTTGAAACATTTTGATTACAATTGTAAGTGCAGTCTGTGGAAGAGAAATTTTATTTATGCATTCGAGCAACGCTGTATTTAGCATGAGGCTGACAAGGCATTTGCCTTTGGCGGCACTTTCAGGGGTGGCAACAACGCCGCCCCCACAAATACCCTGCTGATGCCTTGTAAACATCTTGTCCTGGGAGGCCCAAGAAGTGGCCTGCTGGACACCTTGGGCCTCCATGAGGCCGGCATCTGTTCTGTTTGTGTTCGGACGGTGAGGGAACACTCTCCCCTAAGCTCTCCCTGCTCTGCTTGCTTGCGTGCACCGCAGTGATGGCGGAATATGATGACATTCCGGCTCCGGTATCACTAAGCAGCGTGCGAGGGTTCAGAGCAGGGAGATAAGAGCTCCCTCGCCACCTGCACTGACCATCCACACTCCCAGCCGCCAAGCACCATAGGAACAAGCCCAGCAGTCCCACTGGACCCCAGGGAAATCGAAAATCCACGCCAGCACTCCCAAAGGTAGGGAGGCTGGGTGGATTGACATTTAAAAAAATATATAAATTGTGAGTGTGTTAGTATCAGTGTGTGTGTGTGTTTCTGTCAGTGACTGTGTATACATGTGTGTCTGTGTGTGTGTGTGTGTGCATCACTGAGTGTGCGTATGTCAGTGTATGTGTGTCTGACTCTGATTGGGTGTGTGTCTGTCAGTGAGACTGTATATGTGTCTGTCAGTGAGTGTGTCTGTCACTGTGAGTGTGTGTCTGCCTGTGTGTGTTTATGTATGTCTGTCAGTGAATGTGTGTGTCTGTCACTGAGTGTATGTGTCCGTCAGTAAATGTGTATGTGTTTGTCTGTCAGTGAATGTTTATCTGTTTCTGTCAGGGAGTGTACATGTGTGTCTGTCGGTGAATGTCTGTCTGTCACTGAGTGTGTGTCTGTCAATGAATTTGCATGTGTGTGTCTGTCAGCTAGTGTCTGTGTCTGTCAGTGAATGTGTATCGGTGTTTGTCAGGGAGTGTGCATGTGTGTCTGTCACTGAGTGTGTATGTGTGTCTGTCAGTGAGTGTATGTGTGTCTCTCAGTGTGTGTGTCTGACTCTGATTGGGTGTGTGTGTGTCTGTCTGTCAATGAGAGTGTATATGTGTGTTTCAGTGAGTGTGTCTCTCAGTGAGAGTATATGTCTGCCAGTAAATGTGTATGTACATCTGTCAGTGAATCTATATGTCTGTCAGTGTGTGTATCCATCAGTGAATGTGTGTTTCTGCTGGTGAGTGTGTGTCTGTCACTGAGTGTGTGTGTGTCCATCAGTGAATGTGTATGTGTGTGTCTGTCAGTGTGTGTGTCTGTCAGTGTGTGTGCATTTGTGCGTGTGTGTCGGGGGTGCCCGAGTTTCGTCATGCCTAAGGCAGCACAAAATCAAAATACACCACTACATTCAAGCATTCGGGGATGGGTGAGGAAGGATGGATCAAATGTTAACCAATATAAACCTTGAGATATTTTTTTGTAAGCTTCTGTATAAGTAACAACTGAACATGTATTATTTGGTTCAGGTGCAGAAAATATTTTTATATTCTGTTGTGCCATTGGGTTTCTTTCCAATACTCATAAAGTAGGTACGCATCTTTTGTCTATTTTTGTCATACCTACTGTATTTAAAACATTGTAGCAATTTGTAATCTCGAATACGCAACTGTAAGATTTTCAATCTCATTATAAATTATGGAAATGTGTATCGCATGTATATAGTTTCATTAAAAACCATAAAATATATTTTCCTGGCTAATCATGGCAGCATATACACATGGGTTAGCTCCTCCCCTACAGCCGATAGGACAGGAAAACCACCAAGGTTTTAAAAGGAGGCTCCATCCCTAAGGTCCTCAGTCTTTTTCCTGTCCTACAGCCCTTAGGACGTGAGCAATTTGCTCCCTTTACTTCGGTCATGTATGTTGTTTTATCTTCATTACTTTATTTGCTGTTTTACTGTAGTACGTTATGCAGTTGTGCTTTTATGCTGTGATGCATTTAAGCTTTGATATCTTTAACCCCTTAAGGACCAAACTTCTGGAATAAAAGGGAATCATGACATGTTACACATGTCATGTGTCCTTAAGGGGTTAAACTAGTGCATTATACAGCTGTACCTTATTTTTAAGATTGTGGTACATTATGCGGTTGTGCTTTTGCTAGGAAGCATTTAAGCTGTGTGGCATTTAAGCTGTGTGGCATTTAAAACTGTTTCATTTAAATTGGCATTTAATTCTGTTGCATGTAATACCGCAAGTCATTGGAAACCGCAGTGCATTGGAAAACTGCAGTGCATTTGAAGACTGATATATTTTAAAAACTGTTACATTTTGGAAACTGTTAGATTTGAAAACTGTTTTACCTTTTATACCTTGAGGCCTTTAGACTGTGGTGCCTTTAAACTTTGACCTTTTTGCACGTGGTTGCCTTTTAAACTTCCTTGCAGGCACTTTTTTTTTATCGATTTTGCTTCCCCCTCGGTCCCAGTGATTTATTCCTGGTTTCCTGGGTGTTTAGGGGCCATGTAGGCTTCAGACAGAGTCCTCTTCCTGGTCTCTAAACAGCAAACACACTCGGAATAGGCCCACATGTGTGCAGTTTGTGCCTTATTGGGCCTAATACAGATGACTTGTGGGAATACAAGTTGTGGCAGCCATCTTGGATAAGGGCAATTGCCAGAAAGTGCCTAAAATAAAGGGAAACTTACAGTAAACATACACTTATTGGGGTAAGTATTTGCAGGGTCTCCAGACATGGATAAGTGCTGTCTTCAGCCTGTTTTAAAGCTGTTTCGCTGGTTTCTTATATAATTTAACAGTGCACATTTTTTCTTAATACTTTACCACAGGTAATATTTAGTTATTTGTCAGGTGTCTGATTTTTCACCAGGATCTGGTTATGAGGAGAAAACAGTGGATGGAATCGGTTATGCACTGACTTCCTCCAGAAGGTTGTCGCTTCAGCATGACCTATCACTGTGCAGCCACATGACATGCAGGCAGGGCTTACAAAGTAAGTTCCAGAGGCCTCAGGGGTAAGAAAAGAGGCCAGGCTTTACCATGTGGAGGAAGTTATTTCCAACCCCAGAACTACACCACCTAAGTTGCACACTTATGGATAATAGGTGGACGCAGACCTGTCCAAAATTTTGCGCCTACCATTGCAGGAGGCTAGCCAGCTGTGATTTCCACTGCTGTTTCTACAAACATGAAATATGTGATTAAAGATCTAAAGGCTACTATGAAGAGAGATATTAAAAGCCAAGATTGAAGAGGCAGTCTGAAGTCTTCAGGTTACAACTGACTTCTTCACAGAAACTATCCTAGATGTAACTAGGATATTCTCTGGATCAAATGGCTTTATCTATAGCAGCTATGAAAGCATTATGGTTCTGTTTCTGGGATGATGACTCATCCTCCAAGTCTGCCCTCTACACCATTCTATTTGAAGGGGTGATGCTGTTTGGGAAAACTTTGGATTATTCCATTGAAAAGGCGAATGAGAGCTGCAAGATATTTGTACCCCAGCACGGAAGTTCCAAGGATCCCAGCTCCTCATAGTCTGACCGGAGAACCTCCAGTGACCAGTATTTCTGAGATACATGGAGCTACTGACCCTGCAGGGTATACTCCAGAGGTAACTCATGGCAGTTGGTAAGCCTGCCTTTCAAGGTTCTAATGGAGCTATTAACCCCTTAAGGACACATGACGGAAATATTCCGTCACGATTCCCTTTTATTTCTGAAGTTGTCCTTAAGGGGTTAAGCAGTCATTTTGCTCTTCAGCAATGAACATGTCTCCTCCAGTACTAGGAGCCTCATTTTTCTGATCACACATACCTGGGCTCGTCATACTCTGGAGGCTTGAGTGGTATCCATAGTCCAGATTGATATAGACTGGAGTTTTTTCTTCAGGCACAGGAGTCTCCATACCAACAGGAGCATTAAGACCAATGAATCAAAAGGTAAAGCACTGAAGGAAGAAGCATTCTGGAAGAAGAGGTGATTTTTTTTTTTAGGTCCCAGAACAAGAGCAGTTCCAGGGACAAGTTTCGCCTCTCTTCTGGTGCTAAGAGGAAAAGCACATGGAAGCCTACACTGGACCTAAGAGGGGCCAACAAGAGGCTGAATGTCAGAGTCTTCGGGATGGAGTCAATCAGATCCATATCTCAAGCAATCTGGAAGGATAATTTCCTTACCTCTATATATCTCAAGGATGCTTACTTTCAGTCCAATCTACAGAGATCTTCAGCATTAGCTCAGAAGAGAACTTCCATGTTAGTGCCCTACCATTTGGCCTCAATGCGGCCCCAAGGATCTTTCTATCTGCTTATAGTGTTATTGAGAGTCCAGAACTCCACCTGGTTCCATTATCTGGAGGATCTACCTCTGATAGCCTTAGACCCTCAGAAGGCAGGCACACATAGGTATATAGTTCTTTCATAACTCCTAAAGTTTGGCTGCTTGATGAATATCAAGAAAAGCAGTTTCAGACCAGCTCAGTGGTTGACATTCCTGAGTGGAAAATTCTAGGCTCTGCTTTTCACTATCTCGGGAACAGTTCCACAGATTGTAAAGGTTTTCTCTCCCAGTTTCTTCATTTCTGCTTGGTAACAGCAAGAAAATAGAGGCAACTACTAGGAATCCTGGCTTCCACCAGCAGACTTGTCAGATGGGCCCAATGGCATCTCTGGATTCCTTACAGATCCTTCCTATCTTGGTCTAACAAGAGAAAGATTATTGGTGCCAGCCACTTACTATGTCCCCATCAGTGGAGTTGCACCTTACCCTGGCAGCTGAAAGAGGGATTAGATCTGAGTTTCCAGTGAACAGAACCTCATTGGTCAATTATTAGCTCAAATTCCAGTTTATAAGATTGGTTGCACAGTGTTTGGACCATGTTGCACAATATTTCCATTCATTTGTATGGAATTAAGTCATTTTCAAGACTCTTCTTCACTTCAGAGGCTTGCTGAAGAACGAGTGGGTCCAAATTTGCTCAAATATCAATGCAACTGTATCCTATATCTACCAAGATGGGTCTCACAGATACGTATTGATGGAATTCCAGCCCATAATGATCAGGGCACAGAAGAACAACCAGTGGCTCAAAATACCATGGCTGTTTGCTGGAGCCGAATAACTGTGGACAAGGTGGATTGGCAACCAGGTCCTGACGTATCCTCGTGGTTGACGCAGATTGTCTGATACCCTACATAGATCTGATGGCCATTTCTTGGAACTACCAGGTCCAGAAGTATTTTTTACATGCTAGGACCAGAATGCTCAGGTTCAGGATACACTGGCTCAAATTTAGAATTTTAGTCTGAGGTACATATTTTCCTGTTTTCGACCTTCTTAAAAAGGCAATGCAAAAGGTGACAGTGGAAGACCGTGTCGACTCTAATTCCTATGATGAATAAGATGATTCTGGAAACTCCAAGGGAAATTCCTGTACGTCCAGACCTATTACAAGGCCCCATGACACACCAGGATCCTCAAGTTCTGGTGTTGATGCGGGAGGAAATATTAGTATAGGCATCCCTGAGACGTTCATTGAAATCCTCTTACAATCCTATACAGGCTTTACTAAGCTTGACATGCTTTTGTCTGTTGGAATTACTCCTCGTTCAGGCCTTGAAAGGGTCTGTGTTATAACACTCAAGAGGAACACTTAGCTGCACTTTGCTTCATATAGGCATTGATTGAAATCATGCCTCCACTAAGTGTGGTGAAGCCAATATGTGACGTACCAGTGGTCACACAGGCCCTGACTGAACTATTATTCGAACCTCTAGAAGGAGCTTCCATGGTGTTAGCACAGAAAGTGCTGGTGGCTGGTACCCCAGCAAGTAAAATGGGTGAACTCCAGGCTTGATCCTGTGAACCCCCTTTCACTACTTTTCAACAGGTATGGTCGTCTTGCATTTGGCACCTGAAGATCCTGCCTATGGTGAATGCTTATCTATGTCATTCTCTACCTGTACTGAAGGGTACCGATTGAGCATTGATGCCCCTGGTGCTTTGCTTCATGTAAGCAACAATTGAACTCAAGCCTCCGCTGAGGGTGTTGAAACCAATATGTGACGTACCACTGGTCTCACAGACTCTGAACTTCTAGCAGGAGCTTCCATGATGTTAGCCCAGACGTTGCTGTTGCTGGTGACTGGTACCTCAGCAGGGTGAATGTGTGCACTTAGCTGCACTTTGCTTCATATAGGCATTGATTGAAATCATGCCTCCACTGAGTGTGGTGAAGCCAATATGTGACGTACCACTGGTCTCACGGGCCCTGACTGAACCATTATTCGAACCTCTAGAAGGAGCTTCCATGGTGGTAGCACAGAAAGTGCTAGTGGCTGGTACCCCAGCAAGGGAAATGGGTGAACTTCAGGCTTGATCCTGTGTACCCCCATTCACTGAATTTCAACAGGATATGGTTGTCTTGCATGTAGCATCCGTGATCGTGCCTAAAGTGAGAGCCTTTCAATGCCGTTCTCTACCTGTAGCAAAGGATTTTGGGCATTCTCCACTAGTGCTGTTACAGCATCTCGTGGGCTTCCATGGCAATGGTCTCTGCTGAAGCTTTGTAAAGTTGGCATTTGGACCTCTTTGAACTAGTTTGTCCTGCATTACATATTGAACATTGAAGCAATTAATGAGGCACAATTTGGACGTCACGTCCGTTCTCTACCTGTGCTGGAGGGTATCAGGGCACTCTCCTCTCATGCTGTTGCAGCATCATGGGTTGCCATGGCAATGGTTTCTGCTGACACTTTTTGTAAACTAGCATTTGAAACTCTTTAGACACGTTTGTCTGGCATTTCATACTGTTTGTTAAAACAGTCTATGATGCACAATTTGGTACTCAAGTACTTAACTCAGTTCATTCTTCTATCTATGTTGAATTATTCTGATAATTTGATTGGCTATTCTGTCCCTCCCTTTGTAAGCTTGGGTATTCCCCATGTGTATATGCAGCCATGATTAGCCAGGAAAGTGGAAAATGTATTCATACTTACCTTAATTTTCTTTTCCTGGCTATTATTCATGGCAGCATATACTTCCCACCCATTAATGTCTCTATTTATGTACTGTAGAGCTTGTAAACTGACTGAGGACCTTTTGGATGGAGCCTCCTTTTAAAACCTTGGTGGTTTTCCTGTCCTATCGGCTGTAGGGGAGGAGCTAACCCATGTGTATATGCTGCCATGAATAATAGCCAGGAAAAGAAAATTACGGTAAGTATGAATAAATTTTCCACTATATAGTGCAGTGTTTATATCATATAGTATGTTATAGTATATAGTGCTGGCTTTATATATAATAATATGTATATAGTGCAGTGTTTATATCATATAGTATGTTATAGTATATAGTGCTGGCTTTATATAGCATAATTTGTATATAGTGCAGTGTTTATATCATATAGTATGTTATAGTATATAGTGCTGGCTTTATATATAATAATATGTATATAGTGCAGTGTTTATATCATATAGTATGTTATAGTATATAGTGCCAGCTTTATATAGCATAATATGTATATAGTTCAGTGTTTATATCATATAGTATGTTATAGTATATAGTGCCGGCTTTATATATAATAATATGTATATAGTGCAGGGTTTATATCGTATAGTATGTTATAGTATATAGTGCTGGCTTTATATAGCATAATATGTATATAGTGCAGTGTTTATATCATATAGTATGTTATAGTATATAGTGCCGGCTTTATATATAATAATATGTATATAGTGCAGGGTTTATATAGAATAATATGTATATAGTGCAGTGTTTATATCACATAGTATGTTATAGTATATAGTGCTGGCTTTATATATAATAATATGTATATAGTGCAGTGTTTATATCATATAGTATGTTATAGTATATAGTGCTGGCTTTATATATAATAATATGTATATAGTGCAGTGTTTATATCATATAGTATGTTATAGTATATAGTGCTGGCTTTATATAGCATAATATGTATATAGTGCAGTGTTTATATCATATAGTATGTTATAGTATATAGTGCCGGCTTTATATATAATAATATGTATATAGTGCAGTGTTTATATCATATAGTATGTTATAGTATATGGTGCCGGCGTTATATAGCATAATATGTATATAGTGCAGTGTTTATATCATATGGTATGTTATAGTATATAGTGCCAGCTTTATATAGAATAATATGTATATAGTGCAGTGTTTATATCATATAGTATGTTATAGTATATAGTGCCGGCTTTATATAGCATAATATGTATATAGTGCAGTGTTTATATCATATAGTATGTTACAGTATATAGTGCTGGCTTTATATAGCATAATATGTATATAGTGCAGTGTTTAAATCATATAGTATGTTATAGTATATAGTGCCGGCTTTATATATAATAATATGTATATAGTGCAGGGTTTATATAGAATAATATGTATATAGTGCAGTGTTTATATCACATAGTATGTTATAGTATATAGTGCTGGCTTTATATATAATAATATGTATATAGTGCAGTGTTTATATCATATAGTATGTTATAGTATATAGTGCTGGCTTTATATAGCATAATATGTATATAGTGCAGTGTTTATATCATATAGTATGTTATAGTATATAGTGCCGGCTTTATATATAATAATATGTATATAGTGCAGGGTTTATATCGTATAGTATGTTATAGTATATAGTGCCGGCTTTATATTGCATAATATGTATATAGTGCAGTGTTTATATCATATAGTATGTTAGAGTATATAGTGCCGGCTTTATATAGCATAATATGTATATAGTGCAGTGTTTATATCATATAGTATATTAGAGTATATAGTGCCGGCTTTATATAGCATAATATGTATATAGTGCAGTGTTTATATCATATAGTATGTTAGAGTATATAGTGCCGGCTTTATATAGCATAATATGTATATAGTGCAGTTTTATATCATATAGTATGTTATAGTATATAGTGCCGGCTTTATATAGCATAATATGTATATAGTGCAGTGTTTATATCATATAGTATGTTATAGTATATAGTCCCGGCTTTATATAGCATAATATGTATATAGTGCAGTGTTTATATCATATAGTATGTTATAGTATATAGTCCCGGCTTTATATAGCATAATATGTATATAGTGCAGGTATTATATCATATAGTATGTTATAGTATATAGTGCCGGCTTTATATAGCATAATATGTATATAGTGCAGTGTTTATATCATATGGTATGTTATAGTATATAGTGGCGTTTTTATATATAATAATATGTATATAGTGCAGTGTTTATATCATATAGTATGTTATAGTATATAGTGCAGGTATTATATCATATAGTATGTTATAGTATATAGTGCTGGCTTTATATAGCATAATATGTATATAATGCAGTGTTTATATCATATAGTATGTTATAGTATATAGTGCCGGCTTTATATAGGATAATATGTATATAGTGCAGTGTTTATATCATATGGTATGTTATAGTATATAGTGGCGGCTTTATATAGAATAATATGTATATAGTATGTTATAGTATATAGTGCCGGCTTTATATAGCATAATATGTATATAGTGCAGTGTTTATATCATATAGTATGTTAGAGTATATAGTGCCGGCTTTATATATAATAATATGTATATAGTGCAGTTTTTATATCATATAGTATGTTATAGTATATAGTGCCGGCTTTATATAGCATAATATGTATATAGTGCAGTGTTTATATCATATAGTATGTTATAGTATATAGTCCCGGCTTTATATAGAATAATATGTATAAAGTGCAGTGTTTATATCATATAGTATGTTATAGTATATAGTCCCGGCTTTATATAGCATAATATGTATATAGTGCAGTGTTTATATCATATGGTATGTTATAGTATATAGTGCCGGCTTTATATATAATAATATGTATATAGTGCAGTGTTTATATCATATAGTATGTTATAGTATATAGTGCCGGCTTTATATAGCATAATATGTATATAGTGCAGTGTTTATATCATATAGTATGTTAGAGTATATAGTGCCGGCTTTATATATAATAATATGTATATAGTGCAGGGTTCATATAGAATAATATGTATATAGTGCAGTGTTTATATCATATAGTATGTTATAGTATATAGTGCCGGCTTTATATAGAATAATATGTATATAGTGCAGTGTTTATATCATATAGTATGTTATAGTATATAGTGCCGGCTTTATATATAATAATATGTATATAGTGCAGTGTTTATATCATATAGTATGTTATAGTATATAGTGCCGGCGTTATATAGCATAATATGTATATAGTGCAGTGTTTATATCATATGGTATGTTATAGTATATAGTGCCAGCTTTATATAGAATAATATGTATATAGTGCAGGGTTTATATCGTATAGTATGTTATAGTATATAGTGCCGGCTTTATATAGCATAATATGTACATAGTGCAGGGTTTATATCATATAGTATGTTATAGTATTTAGTGCCGGCTTTATATAGCATAATATGTATATAGTGCAGTGTTTATATCGTATGGTATGTTATAGTATATAGTGCTGGCTTTATATATAATAATATGTATATAGTGCAGGGTTTATATCGTATAGTATGTTATAGTATATAGTGCCGGCTTTATATAGCATAATATGTATATAGTGCAGTGAATATATCATATAGTATGTTACAGTATATAGTGCCGGCTTTATATAGCATAATATGTATATAGTGCAGTGTTTATATCGTATTGTATGTTATAGTATATAGTGCCGGCTTTATATATAATAATATGTATATAGTGCAGTGTTTATATCATATAGTATGTTATAGTATATAGTGCTGGCTTTATATATAATAATATGTATATAGTGCAGTGTTTATATCATATAGTATGTTATAGTATATAGTGCTGGCTTTATATAGCATAATTTGTATATAGTGCAGTGTTTATATCATATAGTATGTTATAGTATATAGTGCTGGCTTTATATATAATAATATGTATATAGTGCAGTGTTTATATCATATAGTATGTTATAGTATATAGTGCCAGCTTTATATAGCATAATATGTATATAGTTCAGTGTTTATATCATATAGTATGTTATAGTATATAGTGCCGGCTTTATATATAATAATATGTATATAGTGCAGGGTTTATATCGTATAGTATGTTATAGTATATAGTGCTGGCTTTATATAGCATAATATGTATATAGTGCAGTGTTTATATCATATAGTATGTTATAGTATATAGTGCCGGCTTTATATATAATAATATGTATATAGTGCAGGGTTTATATAGAATAATATGTATATAGTGCAGTGTTTATATCACATAGTATGTTATAGTATATAGTGCTGGCTTTATATATAATAATATGTATATAGTGCAGTGTTTATATCATATAGTATGTTATAGTATATAGTGCTGGCTTTATATAGCATAATATGTATATAGTGCAGTGTTTATATCATATAGTATGTTATAGTATATAGTGCCGGCTTTATATATAATAATATGTATATAGTGCAGTGTTTATATCATATAGTATGTTATAGTATATGGTGCCGGCGTTATATAGCATAATATGTATATAGTGCAGTGTTTATATCATATGGTATGTTATAGTATATAGTGCCAGCTTTATATAGAATAATATGTATATAGTGCAGTGTTTATATCATATAGTATGTTATAGTATATAGTGCCGGCTTTATATAGCATAATATGTATATAGTGCAGTGTTTATATCATATAGTATGTTACAGTATATAGTGCTGGCTTTATATAGCATAATATGTATATAGTGCAGTGTTTAAATCATATAGTATGTTATAGTATATAGTGCCGGCTTTATATATAATAATATGTATATAGTGCAGGGTTTATATAGAATAATATGTATATAGTGCAGTGTTTATATCACATAGTATGTTATAGTATATAGTGCTGGCTTTATATATAATAATATGTATATAGTGCAGTGTTTATATCATATAGTATGTTATAGTATATAGTGCTGGCTTTATATAGCATAATATGTATATAGTGCAGTGTTTATATCATATAGTATGTTATAGTATATAGTGCCGGCTTTATATATAATAATATGTATATAGTGCAGGGTTTATATCGTATAGTATGTTATAGTATATAGTGCCGGCTTTATATTGCATAATATGTATATAGTGCAGTGTTTATATCATATAGTATGTTACAGTATATAGTGCCGGCTTTATATAGCATAATATGTATATAGTGCAGTGTTTATATCGTATGGTATGTTATAGTATATAGTGCCGGCTTTATATATAATAATATGTATATAGTGCAGTGTTTATATCATATAGTATGTTATAGTATATAGTGCTGGCTTTATATATAATAATATGTATATAGTGCAGTGTTTATATCATATAGTATGTTATAGTATATAGTGCTGGCTTTATATAGCATAATTTGTATATAGTGCAGTGTTTATATCATATAGTATGTTATAGTATATAGTGCTGGCTTTATATATAATAATATGTATATAGTGAAGTGTTTATATCATATAGTATGTTATAGTATATAGTGCCAGCTTTATATAGCATAATATGCATATAGTTCAGTGTTTATATCATATAGTATGTTATAGTATATAGTGCCGGCTTTATATATAATAATATGTATATAGTGCAGGGTTTATATCGTATAGTATGTTATAGTATATAGTGCTGGCTTTATATAGCATAATATGTATATAGTGCAGTGTTTATATCATATAGTATGTTATAGTATATAGTGCCGGCTTTATATATAATAATATGTATATAGTGCAGGGTTTATATAGAATAATATGTATATAGTGCAGTGTTTATATCACATAGTATGTTATAGTATATAGTGCTGGCTTTATATATAATAATATGTATATAGTGCAGTGTTTATATCATATAGTATGTTATAGTATATAGTGCTGGCTTTATATAGCATAATATGTATATAGTGCAGTGTTTATATCATATAGTATGTTATAGTATATAGTGCCGGCTTTATATATAATAATATGTATATAGTGCAGTGTTTATATCATATAGTATGTTATAGTATATAGTGCCGGCGTTATATAGCATAATATGTATATAGTGCAGTGTTTATATCATATGGTATGTTATAGTATATAGTGCCAGCTTTATATAGAATAATATGTATATAGTGCAGTGTTTATATCATATAGTATGTTATAGTATATAGTGCCGGCTTTATATAGCATAATATGTATATAGTGCAGTGTTTATATCATATAGTATGTTACAGTATATAGTGCTGGCTTTATATAGCATAATTTGTATATAGTGCAGTGTTTATATCGTATAGTATGTTATAGTATATAGTGCCGGCTTTATATAGAATAATATGTATATAGTGCAGGGTTTATATAGTATAGTATGTTATAGTATATAGTGCTGGCTTTATATATAATAATATGTATATAGTGCAGTGTTTATATCATATAGTATGTTATAGTATATAGTGCTGGCTTTATAAAGCATAATATGTATATAGTGCAGTGTTTATATCATATAGTATGTTATAGTATATAGTGCCGGCTTTATATATAATAATATGTATATAGTGCAGTGTTTATATCATATAGTATGTTATAGTATATAGTGCCGGCTTTATATAGCATAATATGTATATAGTGCAGTGTTTATATCATATAGTATGTTACAGTACATAGTGCCAGCTTTATATATAATAATATGTATATAGTGCAGTGTTTATATCATATAGTATGTTATAGTATATAGTGCTGGCTTTATATAGCATAATATGTATATAGTGCAGTGTTTATATCATATAGTATGTTATAGTATATAGTGCTGGCTTTATATAGCATAATATGTACATAGTGCAGGGTTTATATCATATAGTATGTTATAGTATATAGTGCTGGCTTTATATAGCATAATATGTACATAGTGCAGGGTTTATATCATATAGTATGTTATAGTATATAGTCCCGGCTTTATATAGAATAATATGTACATAGTGCAGGGTTTATATCATATAGTATGTTATAGTATATAGTGCTGGCTTTATATAGCATAATATGTACATAGTGCAGGGTTTATATCATATAGTATGTTATAGTATATAGTGCTGGCTTTATATAGCATAATATGTACATAGTGCAGGGTTTATATCATATAGTATGTTATAGTATATAGTCCCGGCTTTATATAGAATAATATGTATATAGTGCAGTGTTTATATCATATAGTATGTTATAGTATATAGTGCCAGCTTTATATATAATAATATGTATATAGTGCAGTGTTTATATCATATAGTATGTTATAGTATATAGTGCCGGCTTTATATAGAATAATATGTATATAGTGCAGTGTTTATATCATATAGTATGTTATAGTATATAGTGCCGGCTTTATATAGAATAATATGTATATAGTGCAGTGTTTATCATATGGTATGTTATAGTATATAGTGCCGGCTTTATATAGAATAATATGTATATACTGCAGGGTTTATATCATATAGTATGTTACAGTATTCATATAATAAAGGTTTTACTGAATCCCGATATTTGTTTGAGAGAGAGGTGATTTTAAACATTGTAAAATGTAAATGCCTATTTATTAGTTTCTGTGTGTGTGCGCTGTTCTCTAATTTGTATCAGAGTATTTATATAATACAGGTGTTATATAGAATAATATTTATATAATACAGTGTTTATATCATACAGCATGTGAGAGTATATATATATATATATATATTACAGTGTTTATTACATACAGCATGTTAGAATATGTGTACAGTGTAATATAGACTTTAAATTAAGGGGTTTTATAGACCCCCCAGGTGATCTCTTCTAATCTGTAATCTGTATTGTAGCGAGTATATCACATCACCCTGTGATTTTGTCTATCCACCTATATTATAACGATACCTTACGCCTTTCTTTCCTGGCTTTGGAAGAGGGGAATACACTGTGATATTTGGGTGTCATTGCCTGAGGTGAAAATCACACTTTTTCTTTTCTAAACGGGAATTCACAGTTTTTACATGTGTGAGATTTTTCATTTCCCTGGCAAGGAATTAAAATCAGCTGTGTTAACTATATTGTTGCCAGAAGAGGGTGCCTCAGAATTTAAGGAAGGTTGTCCAATTTCATAAATTTTCACAATAGTTTACATTTTACACCATTTATATATTCACATGTATAAAGCATGTATGCAGTCATATGTTAGTATATCTACAGACAAAGATCTATTCAAATGTTTTGTAGAGAACATGCTTAGGAAACAAGTACTGGCATACTGCCCAACATGGCGGAAGATATGTAATCATGAGAAGAAGAGGTAGGCCATAGTGGGGGCATTTTGGTGCCCCCAAAAACATGCGTGCTGGTGTGACTGGTGGTCCTGTTGTCCCATGTACTGCAGAACTCTTCCTGTAAACAAAATAACCTGATGTCGTTTAGTGCAACAAGGCCCAGTTTCATGATGTACTCACATTGACCTTTGTGGAGACCTGTCATAGGTAGCCCCAGGAGTAGGACACTACAGAACCAAGAAACCAGCTGCTTCTCCAAAATGGGAACTATAAACTCCATATTTGCCAATCCCAGCCTCCAGAACCATCATAACACCAGAATATATTTCATGTCTCACCACAAGAGCAGAAAGAGCACTGTGAAAGTGGAGAAGCTTAATTTTTTGGGCAGAAAAATGCATCTACGACGCTGGCCTTGCAGGCCGAAATCTAAGATGGTGACGATTGCTCCGATGCGGGCACATCCACACTGGACATAGACGGCCCCTTGCTTACTGACCCGGTGACACAAGGCTACCTGACACAGGCCCTGGATGCACTATCCACCAAACTAATAGTAAGCTGGCAATCCTCATTCAACACACTGAGGCAGGACATAGAGGAGCTCGGATCCAGAACTTCCCATGTGGAAGCTAAGCTTGACGAATTCGCCACAGCGCACAATGATCTAGCGAACCATGTGGAAAGTATAGAGTAAAACCATCATGTAGTCGAAACTCATGGACAACCAAGACCAAGCACGCAGAAATAATCTGAGGCTTCAGGGGGTCCCTGAGAGCATTCAGTCTGCAGACTTACCTGCGTACGCAAGAGGCCTGCTCCATGCGTATGCTCCCGAAATTCCCGCGGACATGCTGCTGGTGGATAGGATACGCCGTGTCCCATGACCCAAACACCTGCCGCATTCCACGCCACGAGACGTGCTCCTTAGGGCGTACTACTATCATATAAGAGAACACGTCCTGAAAGCAAGCCACAATAAAACCCAGCCACCAGAAGATTACTCCACTGTCAAGATTTTTGCCGACCTCTCAGCGGCCACGCTTAGCAAGAGGATGACCTTTGCACCGATACTGGAAATATTGCAGACCCAAGGCATCAGATACAGGTGGGGTTACCCCACAAAGGTGTTCGTGATAAAGGACAGCAGTATAAAAGACATGCAGACCCCAGAAGAAGACTATGATTGTATGGCAGTATAGATTGGGATTACAGGCTGTATAGACTATGATTGTATGGCAGTATAGATTGGGATTACAGGCTATATAGACTATGGTTGTATGGCAGTATAGATTGGGATTACAGGCAGTATAGACTAGGATTGTATGGCAGTATAGATTGGGATTACAGGCTGTATAGACTAGGATTGTATGGCAGTATAGATTGGGATTACAGGATGTATAGACTATGATTGTATAATATAGTCTATACAGTATTGATTGGGATTATTGGGATTACAGGCTGTATAGACTATGATTGTATGGCAGTATAGATTGGGATACAGGCTGTATAGACTATGATTGTATGGCAATATAGATTGGGATTACGGGCTGTATAGACTATGATTGTATGGCAGCATAGATTGGGATTACGGGCTGTATAGACTATGATTGTATGGCAGCACAGGATTACGGGCTGTATAGACTATGATTGTATGGCAGCATAGATTGGGATTACGGGCTGTATAGACTATGATTGTATGGCAGCATAGATTGGGATTACGGGCTGTATAGACTGTGATTGTATGGCAGTATAGATTGGGATTACAGGCTGTATAGACTATGATTGTATGGCAGTATAGATTGGGATTACAGGCTGTATAGACTATGATTGTATGGCAGTATAGATTGGGATTACAGGCTGTATAGACTATGATTGTATGGCAGTATAGATTGGGATTACAGGCTGTATAGACTATGATTGTATGGCAGTATAGATTGGGATTACAGTATAGATTGGGATTACAGGCTGGATAGACTATGATTATATGGCAGTATAGATTGGGATTAGAGGCTGTATAGACTATGATTGTATGGCAGTATAGATTGGGATTAGAGGCTGTATAGAGTAGACTATGATTGTATGGCAGTATAGATTGGAATTACAGGCTGTATAGACTATGATTATATGGCTGTATAGACTATGATTGTATGGCAGTATACAGGGAGTGCAGAATTATTAGGCAAATGAGTATTTTGACCACATCATCCTCTTTATGCATGTTGTCTTACTCCAAGCTGTATAGGCTCGAAAGCCTAATACCAATTAAGCATATTAGGTGATGTGCATCTCTGTAATGAGAAGGGGTGTGGTCTAATGACATCAACACCATATATCAGGTGTGCATAATTATTAGGCAACTTCCTTTCCTTTGGCAAAATGGGTCAAAAGAAGGACTTGACAGGCTCAGAAAAGTCAAAATAGTGAGATATCTTGCAGAGGGATGCAGCACTCTTAAAATTGCAAAGCTTCTGAAGTGTGATCATCGAACAATCAAGCGTTTCATTCAAAATAGTCAACAGGGTCGCAAGAAGCGTGTGGAAAAACCAAGGCGCAAAATAACTGCCCATGAACTGAAAAAAGTCAAGCGTGCAGCTGCCACGATGCCACTTGCCACCAGTTTAGCCATATTTCAGAGCTGCAACATCACTGGAGTGCCCAAAAGCACAAGGTGTGCAATACTCAGAGACATGGCCAAGGTAAGAAAGGCTGAAAGACGACCACCACTGAACAAGACACACAAGCTGAAACGTCAAGACTGGGCCAAGAAATATCTCAAGACTGATTTTCTAAGGTTTTATGGACTGATGAAATGAGAGTGAGTCTTGATGGGCCAGATGGATGGGCCCGTGGCTGGATTGGTAAAGGGCAGAGAGCTCCAGTCCGACTCAGGCGCCAGCAAGGTGGAGGTGGAGTACTGGTTTGGGCTGGTATCATCAAAGATGAGCTTGTGGGGCCTTTTAGGGTTGAGGATGGAGTCAAGCTCAACTCCCAGTCCTACTGCCAGTTCCTGGAAGACACCTTCTTCAAGCAGTGGTACAGGAAGAAGTCTGCATCCTTCAAGAAAAACATGATTTTCATGCAGGACAATGCTCCATCACACGCGTCCAAGTACTCCACAGCGTGGCTGGCAAGAAAGGGTATAAAAGAAATCTAATGACATTGCCTCCTTGTTCACCTGATCTGAACCCCATTGAGAACCTGTGGTCCATCATCAAATGTGAGATTTACAAGGAGGGAAAACAGTACACCTCTCTGAACAGTGTCTGGGAGGCTGTGGTTGCTGCTGCACGCAATGTTGATGGTGAACAGATCAAAACACTGACAGAATCCATGGATGGCAGGCTTTTGAGTGTCCTTGCAAAGAAAGGTGGCTATATTGGTTACTGATTTGTTTTTGTTTTGTTTTTGAATGTCAGAAATGTATATTTGTGAATGTTGAGATGTTATATTGGTTTCACTGGTAATAATAAATAATTGAAATGGGTATATATTTGTTTTTTGTTAAGTTGCCTAATAATTATGCACAGTAATAGTCACCTGCACACACAGATATCCCCCTAACATAGCTATAACTAAAACAAACTAAAAACTACTTCCAAAAATATTCAGCTTTGATATTAATGAGTTTTTTGGGTTCATTGAGAACATGGTTGTTGTTCAATAATAAAATTAATCCTCAAAAATACAACTTGCCTAATAATTCTGCACTCCCTGTAGATTGGGATTAAAGGCTGTATAGACTATGATTGTATGGCAGTATAGATTGGGATAACAGGCTGTATAGACCATGATTGTATGGCAGTATTGATTGGGATTATGGGCTGTATAGACTATGATTGTATGGCAGTATAGATTGGGATTACAGGCTGTATAGACTGGGATTGTATGGCAGTATAGATTGGGATAACAGGCTGTATAGACTATGATTGTATGGTAGTATAGATTGGGATAACAGGCTGTATAGACTATGATAGTATGGCAGTATAGATTGGGATTAAGGGCTGTATAGACTATGATTGTATGGCAGTATAGATTGGGATTACAGGCTGTATAGACTATGATTGTATGGCAGTATAGATTGGGATTACAGGCTGTATAGACTATGATTGTATGGCAGTATAGATTGGGATTACAGGCTGTATAGACTATGATTATATGGCAGTATAGATTGGGATTAGAGGCTGTATAGACTATGATTATATGGCAGTATAGATTGGGATTAGAGGCTGTATAGACTTTAATTGTATGGCAGTATAGATTGGGATTACAGGCTGTATAGACTAGGATTGCATGGCAGTATAGATTGGGATAACAGGCTGTATAGACTAGGATTGTATGGCAGTATATATTGGGATAACAGGCTGTATAGACTATGATTGTATGGTAGTATAGATTGGGATAACAGGCTGTATAGACTATGATTGTATGGCAGTATAGATTGGGATAACAGACTGTATAGACTATGATTGTATGGCAGTATAGATTGGGATTACAGGCTGTATAGACTATGATTATATGGCAGTATAGATTGGGATTACAGGCTGTATAGACTATGATTATATGGCAGTATAGATTGGGATTACAGGCTGTATAGACTATGATTGCATGGCAGTATAGATTGGGATTACAGGCTGTATAGACTATGATTGCATGGCAGTATAGATTGGGATTACGGGCTGTATAGACTATGATTGCATGGCAGTATAGATTGGGATTACGGGCTGTATAGACTATGATTGTATGGCAGTATAGATTGGGATTACGGGCTGTATAGACTATGATTGTATGGCAGTATTGATTGGGATTACGGGCTGTATAGACTATGATTGTATGGCAGTATTGATTGGGATTACGGGCTGTATAGACTATGATTGTATGGCAGTATAGATTGGGATTACGGGCTGTATAGACTATGATTGTATGGCAGTATAGACTGGGATAACAGGCTGTATAGACTACGATTGTATGGCATTATAGATTGGGATTACAGGCTGTATAGACTATGATTGTATGGCAGTATTGATTGGGATTATGGGCTGTATAGACTATGATTGTATGGCAATATAGATTGGGATTATGGGATGTATAGACTATGATTGTATGGCAGTATAGATTGGGATTACAGGCTGTATAGACTATGATTGTATGGCAGCATAGATTGGGATTACGGGCTGTATAGACTGTGATTGTATGGCAGTATAGATTGGGATTACAGGCTGTATAGACTATGATTGTATGGCAGTATAGATTGGGATTACAGGCTGTATAGACTAGGATTGTATGGCAGTATAGATTGGGATTACAGGCTGTATAGACTATGATTGTATGGCAGTATAGATTGGGATTACAGGCTGTATAGACTATGATTGTATGGCAGCATAGATTGGGATTACGGGCTGTATAGACTATGATTGTATGGCAGTATAGATTGGGATTACAGGCTGTATAGACTATGATTGTATGGCAGTATAGATTGGGATTACAGGCTGTATAGACTATGATTATATATCAGTATAGATTGGGATTACAGGTTGTATAGACCATGATTGTATCGCAGTATAGATTGGGATTACAGGCTGTATAGACTATGATTGTATGGCAGTATAGATTGGGATTACAGGCTGTATAGACTATGATTGTATGGCAGTATAGATTGGGATTACAGGCTGTATAGACTAGGATTGTATGGCAGTATAGATTGGGATTACAGGCTGTATAGACTATGATTGTATGGCAGTATAGATTGGGATTACAGGCTGTATAGACTATGATTATATAGCAGTATAGATTGGGATTACAGGTTGTATAGACCATCATTGTATCGCAGTATAGATTGGGATTACAGGCTGTATAGACTATGATTATATGGCAGTATAGATTGGGATTACAGGCTGTATAGACTATGATTATATGGCAGTATAGATTGGGATTACAGGCTGTATATACTATGATTGTATGGCAGTATAGATTGGGATTATGGGATGTATAGACTATGATTGTATGGCAGTATAGATTGGGATTACAGGCTGTATAGACTATGATTGTATGGCAGTATAGATTGGGATTACAGGCTGTATAGACTAGGATTGTATGGCAGTATAGATTGGGATTACAGGCTGTATAGACTATGATTGTATGGCAGTATAGATTGGGATTACAGGCTGTATAGACTATGATTATATAGCAGTATAGATTGGGATTACAGGTTGTATAGACCATCATTGTATCGCAGTATAGATTGGGATTACAGGCTGTATAGACTATGATTATATGGCAGTAAAGATTGGGATTACAGGCTGTATAGACTATGATTATATGGCAGTATAGATTGGGATTACAGGCTGTATATACTATGATTGTATGGCAGTATAGATTGGGATTATGGGATGTATAGACTATGATTGTATGGCAGTATAGATTGGGATTACAGGCTGTATAGACTAGGATTGTATGGCAGTATAGATTGGGATTACAGGCTGTATATACTATGATTGTATGGCAGTATAGATTGGGATTATGGGATGTATAGACTATGATTGTATGGCAGTATAGATTGGGATTACAGGCTGTATAGACTAGGATTGTATGGCAGTATAGATTGGGATTACAGGCTATATAGACTATGATTGTATGGCAGTATAGATTGGGATTACAGGCTGTATAGACTATGATTGTATGGCAGTATAGATTGGGATTACAGGCTGTATAGACTATGATTATATGGCAGTATAGATTGGGATTACAGGCTGTATAGACTATGATTATATAGCAGTATAGATTGGGATTACAGGTTGTATAGACCATGATTGTATCGCAGTATAGATTGGGATTACAGGCTGTATAGACTATGATTGTATGGCAGTATAGATTGGGATTACAGGCTGTATAGACTATGATTGTATGGCAGTATAGATTGGGATTACAGGCTATATAGACTATGATTGTATGGCAGTATAGATTGGGATTACAGGCTGTATAGACTATGATTGTATGGCAGTATAGATTGGGATTACAGGCTGTATAGACTAGGATTGTATGGCAGTATAGATTGGGATTACAGGCTGTATAGACTATGATTATATGGCAGTATAGATTGGGATTACAGGCTGTATAGACTATGATTATATAGCAGTATAGATTGGGATTACAGGTTGTATAGACCATGATTGTATCGCAGTATAGATTGGGATTACAGGCTGTTTAGACTATGATTGTATGGCAGTATAGATTGGGATTACAGGCTGTATAGACTAGGATTGTATGGCAGTATAGATTGGGATTACAGGCTGTATAGACTATGATTGTATGGCAGTATAGATTGGGATTACAGGCTGTATAGACTATGATTGTATGGCAGTATAGATTGGGATTATGGGATGTATAGATTAGGCCTGAGTTTGTATTAGTTCTGATAAATCCATCATTTCCTGGAGTTGTGTTTTTGCAGCTGTAATCATAGAACATGCTAATTTAGCCCTTTCTCTGACACAGCCCCAGCCATAGCACCTCCTGAACATGCAGCAGTCCGCATTCACTCCCTGTCCATGGTGCTGACAGTGAAATACTGAGGGCCTGACACAGTTCACTTGTTAGCAGCCTATTATGGTAACAGACTGCATCTCAATCTATCTTGTGTACAGAGAATATGATCATAGCGCCTGCATCTCATTCCATTATGATAGTGTCTGCATCTCAATCAGTGGCGGATCCAGAAGCTAATCTTGGGAGGGGCACTGGCAGATCATTTTAAGAAACAATCCAGGCACAATAACTACTACAGCTCTCTGTAATGGTTTTGGTGCCAGGAGTTGGTGTGGTGCCCTCTCAGAGCAAGTAGTCAAACCGTTTAAAAAAACATTTCATAACTTACCCAGGGTCTGCCGGGATAGGGGCTGTAGTGTGTATGTGTGTGAGGGGTGCAGTATGTGTATGGAGGGGTTGTGCGTGTGTGAGAGGGGTGCAGTGTATGTATGGGGTAGCAAGTTGTATATTGGGAGCAGTGTGTTTGTGTGTAAAGGGTGCAGTGTGTTTTCGTGTGAGGGGTGCTGTGTGTGTATTGGGGCTATGTGTTTAAGGGGGGGCAGCAGTGTGTGTATTGGGGGCTATGTGTGTTTATGAGTGGCAGTGTGTATGTGTGGCAGTGTGTGTAAGGGGGGCAGTGTAAGGGGGGGGGCTGTGTGTGTATGGGGGCAGTGTTTGTATTGGGGGCTATGCGTATTTGTGTGTGTAAGGGGGGACAGTGTGTAAGGGGGGGCTGTGTGTGTAAGGGGGCAGTGTGTGTAAGGGAGGGCTGTATATTTGTGTGTGGTGCAGTGTGTAGGGGGTTATAGTTTGTGTGAGGGGATAGGGGGGCAGATTAAAGATAGTTTTAAAAAAAATAATAACTAAATAAATATAGTTAATGCCCCCCCTCCCTTCTCACTTTTGCTGAGGGAGGGGGAAACATTGCTTTCTTTCCAGTCCCTGGCGGTTCAAGTGGGGGAGTGAACTCTAACTTGCAGCTCAGGCTAGAGTTCACTTTCGCGAGAACGGAGCGTTGCCATGGTAACCACGGCAATGCTCCGTGCTCGCAAGAGGAGAACCTGGCAGAGCTGCAGGGTTCTCGCTCTCTCCTGCCGGCTACCAGCAGAGTGCCTGGGCTGGCGCTTGGATAGCGCCAGCCCTGCATGGGCCGGCAGGGGAGGGGGTGGCAATTGCCCCGTTGCCACCCCCCACGGATCCGCCACTGATCTCAATCCATCATGATAGCGCCTGCGTCTCAATCCGTCATGTTAGCGCCTGCGTCTCAATCAGTCATGATAGTGCCAGCGTCTCAATCCGTCATGATAGCGCCTGCGTCTCAACCAGTCATGATAGCGCCGGCATTTCAATCTCTCTAATGTATGGAGTATATGATCATAGCGTCTGGGTCTCAGTCTGTCTCACGTAGAGATCATATCATGATAGCGCCTGAGTCTCAATCCATTTTATGGAGCGAGCATATCGTGTTTGTAGGTTGTATCTCATTCCATTAAGTGCAGGGGACTATTATGACAATAGTGGTATAGTATGTTAAATAAACACAATATGGTTTATCTGTGGACCGTTGACAATCGTATAACAAATGTTAGGCCAAAATAGCCAAGTTTCAAAAATTCTCCAACCCCATTGTTTCTGGTCGATTTCTCCAGCAGATGATTTACAGGCCCTACTTACAGAATACTTCACATTAAACACCATGTCCAATTAGGTACTGACAGGACCAGAATCAAGTCTCAGCTATTACCCTCCAGTATCAGAGAAGGAACAGAGGATCACTGTGTTACATGAAGGTGAGTACAGTATTATCTAATCTGCTGATTGGGGTTGGCATCACTCGGGAATGTACCGGTTTGGCCCATTCCACAGAGACAATCCTGTGAGGTCAGAGTCCATAATTGGAGTGACTTATCATGGACTGCCTCTGTCCAGATTGTGCGTGTGTGTGTGTGTGTGTGTATATATGCATGCAGACCAAGAGCAGACATAGAAACATAGAATGTGACGGCAGATAGGAACCATTCGGCCCATCTAGTCTGCCCAACTTTCTAAATACTTTCATTAGTCCCTAGCCTTATCTTATAGTTAGGATAGCCTTATGCCTATCCCAAGCATGCTTAAACTCCTTTACTGTGTTAACCTCTACCACTTCAGCTGGAAGGCTATTCCTTGCATCCACTACCCTCTCAGTAAAGTAATACTTCCTGATTAGTGATGTCCCGAACGGTTCGCCACGGATGGCGAACATATGCGCTGTTCGGTCCTCCCCCTATTCGTCATCATTGAGTAAACTTTGACCCTGTACCTCACAGTCAGCAGACACATTCCAGCCAATCAGCAGCAGACCCTCCCTCCCAGATCCCTCCCACCTCCTGGACAGCTCACTAAGAATGCAGCTTCACAATGAATGTAAAATGGATGCTGTCCAGGAGGTGGAAGGGTCTGGGAGGGAGGGTCTGCTGCTGATTGGCTGGAATGTGTCTGCTGACTCTGAGGTACAGGGTCTGCGGCGAACCGTTCAGGACATCACTATTCCATATATTTTTTTAAACCTTTGTCCCTCTAATTTAAGACTATGTCCTCTTGTTGTGGTAGTTTTTCTTCTTTTAAATATAGTCTCCTCCTTTACTGTGTTGATTCCCTTTATATATTTAAATGTTTCTATCAAATCCCCCCTGTCTCGTCTTTCCTCCAAGCTATACATGTTAAGATCCTTTAACAAATATTAGAAAGGTACATTTCTCAGTATGTACCATTGGGAAATAAATATAAAAGAAACAAATTAAAACCAATGTGGCTTAGTAGAGAAGTAAAACAAGAGATTAAAAATAAGAAAAGGGCTGTTAAATTGTACAAATCGGATGCATCTTATAAAAGATATAAGGAAGCAAATAATGCGTGTAAAAAGGCAATTAGACTTGCTAAACTTCAAAATGGAAAAATGATAGCTAAAGAGAGCAAAACGAACCAAAGCAATTTTTAAGTACACAAATTCTAAAAAAAAATGAAAATGGGGGTGTTAGTTAATGAAGACCAGGAAAAGGCAGGAATTTTAAATAACTATTTCTCTTCCGTATATATTAAGGAAGAACCCATGGCAATAGATGTGCAAATGATTGCTACTAAAAACTTGCAGAATAATTGTAATTGGTTAACTCAAGACAAGGTGCTGCAGCAACTAAAGAAAGTTAATATAAACAAAGCTCCAGGGCCTGATGGTATCCATCCACGTGTACTTAAGGAACTAAGTGTAGAAATAAGTGAACCTCTGTTTTTAATCTTCCAAGATTCTTTTCTTTCAGGAAGTGTTCCGGAGGATTGGAGGAAGGCAGATGTGGTTCCTATATTAAAAAAGGGTTCAAAATCATTGCCTGGAAATTATAGACCTGTAAGCTTAACTTCTGTGGCTGGTAAAACATTTGAAAGGTTATTAAGGGATAATATTCAAGAATTCCTTGAGAAGAACATGGTCGTCAGCAAAAATCAGCACGGTTTTATGAAGCACAGGTCACGTCAAACTAACTTGATTGCGTTCTACGAAGAAGTAAGTAGAAGTATAGATCAGGGTGTTGCAGTGGATGTGATCTATTTGGATTTTGCCAAGGCATTTGATACAGTTCCACACAATAGATTAGTGTTCAAACTCAAGGAAATCGGTCTAGATGAAAATGCTTGTTCTTAGGTAGAACATTGGCTTAAAAACAGAGTACAAAGAGTTGTCATTAATGGTAAATTTTCAAGCTGGACAGAGGTGGCAAGTGGTGTCCCTCAGGGGTCTGTTCTGGGACCCCTTCTATTTAACATGTTTATAAATGATCTTGAAGATGGCATTGAAAGTCATGTTTCAGTGTTTGCAGATGACACAAAACTTTGTAAAACAATACAATGTGAGCAAGATATTACTTTGCTGCAGAGGGATTTAGATAGACTGGGGACTGGGCACTCAAATGGCAGATGAAATTTAATGTTGAAAAATGCAAAGTTATGCACTTCGGCGTAAAGAATACACAAGCAACGTATACCCTTAATGGAAGCGAATTAGGGATAACAACACATGAAAAGGACTTGGGAATTGTTATAGACAACAAACTATGCAACAATGTGCAATGTCAATCAGCAGTGGCCAAGGCCAGTAAGGTATTGTCATGCATGAAAAAGGGCATTCATTCTCGGGACAAGAATATAATTTTGCCTCTTTATAAATCACTGGTAAGACCCCATATTGAATATGCTGTGCAATTTTGGGCACCTGTTCTAAAGAAGGATATTATGGCACTAGAAAAAGTGCAGAGGCGGGCTACAAAATTAATAAAAGGAATGGAACATATCAGCTATGAAGAAAGGTTAACAAATTTAAACCTATTTAGTTTAGAAAAACGTCGCCTGAGAGGGGATATGATAACATTATACAAATATATTCGGGGCCAATACAAACCATTGTGTGGAAATCTATTCACAAACCGGACTTTACATAGGACACGAGGCCATGCGTTTAGACTGGAAGAAAGAAGATTTTGTCTAAGGCAAAGGAAAGGTTTTTTACTGTAAGAACAATCAGGATGTGGAATTCTCTGCCTGAAGAAGTGGTTTTATCAGAGTCCGTACAGATGTTCAAACAGCTACTAGATGCATACTTGCAAAAACAGAATATTCAAGGATATAATCTTTCAATGTAGGGTAATAACTGCTTGATCCAAGGATAAATCTGACTGCCATTCTGGGGTCAAGAAAATTTTTTTCCTAGCTTGTTGCCAAATTGTGCTTTAAACTGGGGTTTGTTTGCCTTCTTTTGGATCAACAGCAAAAAACAAATGTGAGGAAGGCTGAACTTGATGGACGCAAGTCTCTTTTCAGCTATGTAACTATGTAACTTTTCCTGGTAAGTTTTATCCTGCAGTCCATGAACCAGTTTAGTAGCCCTTCTCTGGACTCTCTCTAAAGTATCAATATCCTTCTGGGGATACGGTCTCCACTAAAACGTACAATACTACAGACAGAGAGTGTGCTTGTGCGTAGAGATATAGCACTTTTGCATGTACACAAAGAGAACATGTGTATTTGTACCCATCATCACTGATGGCTACATTAAGCTGCATTGCTGAAGAAGCAAAATTAAAACTCCTTCTTGGAGAAGATGAACAACTCTTCTATCCTCCAACCGCACCGCTTCTATCCCTCTAACCACCGCACCTCTTCTATCCCTCCAACCACGCACCTCTTCTATCCCTCCAACCACCGCACCTCTTCTATCCCTCCAACCACCGCACCTCTTCTATCCCTCCAACCACCGCACCTCTTCTATCCCTCCAACCACCGCACCTCTTCTATCCCTCCAACCACCGCACCTCTTCTATCCCTCCAACCACCGCACCTCTTCTCTCCCTCCAACCACCGCACCTCTTCTCTCCCTCCAACCACCGCACCTCTTCTCTCCCTCCTACTCTTCTATCCTTCCAGCCACTGCAACTCTTCTATCCCTCCAGCCACCGCAACTCTTCTATCCCTCCAGCCACCGCAACTCTTCTATCCCTCCAGCCACCGCAACTCTTCTATTCCTCCAGCCATGCCTCTTCTATCCTCCAGCAGTATCTCTTCTATCCTCCAACCGTACCGCTTCTATCCTCCAACTGTACCTCTTCTGTCCTCCAGTATGTGAGCATGTTAAGTGCAAGTAGTTACTTACCCTAACACTCATTACAGCCGCTCACTGTATACCACACTCACTGCAACCCCTCACTGTATTTCACACTCCATGTATACCATACTCAACTGCAGCCCCTCACTGTGTATCACACTCACTGTACACCATACTCACTGCAGCCCCTCGCTATATACCACAATCACTGTATACCATACTCACTGCAGCCCCTCGCTATATCCCACAATCACTGTATACCATACTCACTGCAGCCCCTAGCTATATACCACAATCTCTGTAAAGCACACTCACTGCAGTCCCTCGCTGTATAACACACTTACTGTATACCACGCTCACTACAGCCCCTCGCTGTATAACACATTCACTGTATACCTGTCATGCCGCGTATCGCTACAGAGGTATTCCCACAAACTAAGGGAAATACTGCCATACACTCACCAGAGGTGACCTCTCCTCTCTCAGCAGCCGGCTCTGTATCATTAATTGCGCCACCCGCTGCTGCTGTGAATAATAAAGGGTTTCCGGTTTAACCCTTAAAGGGCCAGATCAATCACTTTAATTTGGTTGTGTTACACACATAAGCTTGATCACGTTTCCCTACAGCCTATCAGGAAACACCTTTAGCTATTTAAACCTTGTTTGTTCATTTCTCAGTGCCCTGTCGTGGTTTCCAGTTGGTTATCCGAGAGCGCGTTCCTTGTGTATCTGACCTTGGCTTCCCTTATTGACTATCCGATCTCTGTATTCCTTGACTTTTGGCTTCGCTCCTGACTATTCTGATATCTCCATTCCTTGACCTTTGGCTTGTTTATCGTTTGCGTTATACCTTTGTCTTGGTTTTTCCCTGTCTTGTATCTTTTTGCCTTTTTTACGTTAAATCCGGCCATTCTAAGGCCCGGTAATACGTCTTAGGTATTTTCTTGTTTTCTACTTAAGTTCTGTGTGTTGGGCATCTACAGAAATCCTGACAATACCACACTCACTGCAGTGAGGTAAATATGGATGGATATAACTCTCACACCATGCAGCCCTCCTTGCCACAATCCACAGCCCTCACTACTTCCTCACACCGTGCAACCCTCACTACTTCCTCATACTATACAACCCTCACTACTTCCTCATACTATACAACCCTCACTACTTCCTCACACCATACAACCCTCACTACTTCCTCACACCATACAACCCTCACTACTTCCTCACACCATACAACCCTCACTACACACCACAACCCTCACTACTTCCTCATACTATACAACACTCACTACTTCCTCATACTATACAACCCTCACTACTTCCTCATACTATACAACCCTCACTACAACCCTCACACTATACAACCCTCACTACTTCCTCATACTATACAACACTCACTACTTCCTCACACCATACAACCCTCACTACATCCTCACACCGTGCAGCCCTTACTACTTCCTCACACCATACAACCCTTACTACTTCCTCACACCGTGCAACCCTCACTACTTCCTCACACTGTACAACCCTCACTACTTCCTCACACCGTACAACCCTCACTACATAACCCTCACTCCATCCTCACACTGTGCAACCCTCACTACTTCCTCATACTATACAACCCTCACTACTTCCTCACACCACGCAACCCTCACTACTTCCCATCACCAAACAGCCCTCACTACATCCTCTCACTATGCAGTTTTTATTCACTGTTCTCGCGGTCTCCTCACTCACTACTTTCACTACAAGTCAAACTCCTTGCAGATCTTGGCACATTGCAGACACCATTCCAGTCATCAAAATAGACAGCTCTCACTCACTCAATGCAGGTAGATCATATCAGCTCACTGACTCAGAACAGGCAGCTCTCACTGGTTCCCCATCTTCTCTAGCCTATAGGGAGCTGTGTAGTGAGTGCAGGCAGCTTACACTTACTCATTCAGTCAGTCAGTGCAGGCAGCTCACACTTATTCAGTCAGTTAGCTCACACTCACTCAGTGCAGGCAGCACTTAAGTCAGTGCAGGTTACACTCTGTCGGCGGAGGCAGCACTCACTCACTCAATGCGGGCAGCTCTCACTCAGTCGGTCAGTGCAGGCAGCTCTCTCTCACTCACTCAATGCGGGCAGCTCTCTCTCACTCACTCAGTGCAGCTCTCACTCCATCAGTCAGTGCAGCACTCAGCTCTCTCTCACTCAGTCAGTGCAGGCAGCTCTCACTGACTCCGTCAGTGCAGCATTCAGTCACTCAGTCAGTCAGTGCAGCTCTCACTCACTCACTCAGTCAGTGCAGCAGTCAGTCAGTGCAGCTCTCACTCACTCACTCAGTCAGTGCAGCAGTCAGTGACTCAGTCAGTCAGTGCAGCTCTCACTCACTCACTAAGTCAGTGCAGCAGTCAGTGACTCAGTCAGTCAGTGCAGCTCTCACTCACTCACTCAGTCACTCAGTGCAGGCAGCTCTCTCACTCGGTCAGTGCAGGCAGCTCTCTCTCAGTCAGTCACTCAGTGCAGGCAGCTCTCAGTCAGTCAGTCACTCAGTGCAGGCAGCCCTCCATCCGCATGAGTGTGGTATTGTCAGGATGGAGGGCCACTCCATCAGTCAGTGCAGCACTCAGCCCTCTCTCACTCAGTCAGTGCAGGCAGCTCTCTCACTCAGTCACTCAGTCAGTGCAGGCAGCTCTCTCTCTCACTCAGTGAGTGCAGGCAGCCCTCTCTCACTCAGTCACTCAGTCAGTGCAGGCAGCTCACTCACTCAGTGCAGGCAGCTCTCTCTCTCTCACTCAGTCAGTCACTCAGTGCAGGCAGCTCTCTCTCACTCGGTCAGTGAGTGCAGGCAGCTCTCTCACTCAGTCAGTGAGTGCAGGCAGCTCTCTCACTCAGTCAGTGAGTGCAGGCAGCTCTCTCACTCAGTCAGTGAGTGCAGGCAGCTCTCTCACTCAGTCAGTGAGTGCAGGCAGCTCTCTCTCACTCAATGCGGGCAGCTCTCTCTCACTCACTCACTCAGTGAAGCTCTCACTCAGTCAGTGCAGCACTCAGCTCTCTCTCACTCAGTCAGTGCAGGCCTCACTCAGTCACTCATTCAGTGCAGGCAGCTCTCACTCACTCAGTGCAGGCAGCTCTCAGTCAGTCCAGGCAGCTCTCACTCACTCAGTCATTGCAGGCAGCTCTCACTCACTCATTCAGTGCAGCTCTCACTCACTCAGTGCAGTCAGCTCTCACTCACTTAGTCAGTCAGTGCAGGTAGCTCTCAACCACTCACTTAGTCAGTCACAGTCAGTGCAGCTCTCTCTCACTCACTCAGTCAGTGCAGCTCTCTCTCACTCAGTCAGTCAGTGCAGGCAGCTCTCTCTCTCACTCAGTTAGTGAGTGCAGGCAGCTCTCTCTCTCACTCAGTCAGTGAGTGCAGGCAGCTCTCTCACTCAGTCAGTGAGTGCAGGCAGCTCTCTCTCTCACTCAGTCAGTGAGTGCAGGCAGCTCTTTCTGGTTTCCCATCTCCCAGCCTATAGGGAGCTGTGCAGTGAATGCAGGCTGAGAGGAGGGGCCCCTGCTAGTGACTGGGGGCCGGGCTGAGTGTGAGGGAGAGGGGGGTCTTATTGGTACTCTCCATCTAACGTCAGTGCTATTAACCCTCCAGCTCCCAGGGACCTATCCTGGCAAGCAGGGGATCACAGCATCTCTCCCAGGAAGGGGTTAACCAGCAGCTGGTCCTGCAGACAGTGATTGGAACAGAGAAGGCTGGGCCCCCAGGGACCACTCACACTCTATTACCTGCATTCCCTGTAACTGGCCATTTACTGGGCTCCATTAGCCGGATTTACTGCCCCAGCCCGGGCTCCAGGGAGGATGGACAGCATTTAACACATGCAGGGACACACTTGGCTACTGGCTGCACACAGGCACTAGCCAAAGGCAATGGGAAAGCTGGAGTAATACAAACTGTGCTGGGTCCTTCTGCCAACTAACAAGGGTAAGTCAGCTCCTCTGCCCTCCCTGTGCCCCTGCATGGGGTGAGAATGGGAGCCTTATTTAATGTGCCCTTTGCCCCCTGCATGGGGTGAGAATGGGAGCCTTATTTAATGTGTCCTTTGCCCCCTGCATGGGGTGAGAATGGGAGCCTTATTTAATGTGTACTTTGCCCCCTGGATTGGGTGAGAATGGGAGCCTTATTTAATGTGTCCTTTACCCCCTGGATTGGGTGAGAATGGGAGCCTTATTTAATGTGTCCTTTGCCCCCTGCATGGGGTGAGAATGGGAGCCTTATTTAATGTGTCCTTTGCCCCCTGCATGGGGTGAGAATGGGAGCCTTATTTAATGTTAATGTGTACTTTGCCCCCTGGATTGGGTGAGAATGGGAGCCTTATTTAATGTGTCCTTTGCCCCCTGCATGGGGTGAGAATGGGAGCCTTATTTAATGTGTCCTTTGCCCCCTGGATTGGGTGAGAATGGGAGCCTTATTTAATGTGTCCTTTGCCCCCTGGATTGGGTGAGAATGGGAGCCTTATTTAATGTGCCCTTTGCCCTCTGGATGGGGTTAGAATGGCTCTGATTATACGGAGGGGGTGATTCTATCCATTTATTGTGTCCTGTGCCCCTTGCCCTTCCATGTGCCCCTGCATGGGATGAGAATGGGTGAAGTTGGGGTGATGGTAGGTGCACTGATTGCATTGTGGGGGTGCTCCTAGACTTTACTTGTGCTTCCTGTAAATAGGGTGATGGTGGGTACAATAATTGCATTGTGGGGTGCTACTAGCCTTTCCCTGTGCCTCCTGTAGAAGTTGGGTTGATGGTGGGTGCACTGATTGCATTGTGGGGGTGCTCCTAGCCTTTCCCTGCACCTCCTGTAGAAGATGGGGTGATAGTGGGTGTACTGATTGCATTGTGGGGGTGCTCCTAGCCTTTCCATGCGCCTCCTGTAGAAGTTGGGGTGATGGTGGGTGCACTGATTGCATTGTGGGGGTGCTACTAGCCTTTCCATGCGCTTTCTGTAGAAGATGGGGTGATGGTGGGTGCACTGATTGCATTGTGGGGGTGCTCCTAGCCTTTCCCTGTGCCTCCTGTAGAAGTTGTGGTGATGGTAGGTGCAGTTATTGCCTTGTGGGGGTGCTCCTAGCCTTTCCCTCTGCCTCCTGTAGAAGTTGGGGTGATGGTAGGTGCAGTTATTGCCTTGTGGGGGTGCTCCTAGCCTTTCCCTCTGCCTCCTGTAGAAGTTGGGGGGATGGTAGGTGCAGTTATTGCCTTGTGGGGGTGCTCCTAGCCTTTCCCTCTGCCTCCTGTAGAAGTTGGGGTGATGGTAGGTGCAGTTATTGCCTTGTGGGGGTGCTCCTAGCCTTTCCCTGTGCCTCCTGTAGAAGCTGGGGTGATGGTCGGTTCAGTTATTGCCTTGTGGGGGTGCTCCTAGCCTTTCCCTGTGCCTCCTGTAGAAGTTGGGGTGATGGTCGGTTCAGTTATTGCCTTGTAGGGGTGCCCCTAGGCTTTCCCTGTGCCTCCTGTAGAAGTTGGGGTGATGGTCGGTTCAGTTATTGCCTTGTAGGGGTGCTCCTAGCCTTTCCCTGTGCCTCCTGTAGAAGTTGGGGTGATGGTCGGTTCAGTTATTGCCTTGTAGGGGTGCTCCTAGCCTTTCCCTGTGCCTCCTGTAGAAGTTGGGGTGAAGGTAGGTGCAGTTATTGCCTTGTGGGCGTGCTCCAGATATGTGGGTGATAGGTAGGTTTGATGTGTAATGTAGGGCATTTGGTTACTGGATTCATATCAGGCTGATAATGTGGTTGGTCTCTTTAGTAGAATATCATTGTTAAGTGGCTGGGGATGACTGAGAGTAATGGGAGTTAATTTAAAATGAAAGCTGATGAGCTAGCCCTGTAGGATTCACAGCAGGTGTGCTGTGCTTACATGCTCAGGGGTGGATCGCTGGGGAAATCAGAAGGAGAGATTTGGGGCTGAAGTACTGTATCAATCAATCATTCTCTCCACTTTCATATACTAGTAAGAAGTCCCTATTTATACTATATGTACTATGTGTGGCTATTACATACCTTCAAAGGAAGCTTTGTAACCATAGAGTGTGCTGTCTAGCCATTGAGAGAGAGTTCACTCTAGCCCAAACATCTAGTCCGCTGTCTAATCCCCCACCTTCTATAGTCTGTAAGCTCGTTTGAGCAGGGTCCTCTTCAACCTATTGTTCCTGTAAGTTTTTTCTTGTAATTGTCCTATTTATTGTTACACCCCCCCTCTCAAAATATTGTAAAGCGCTACGGGATCTGTTGGCGCTATATAAATGGCAATAATAATAATATATAGAGTGTGCTATTTAACCTACATATATAGAGTGCGCTATCTAACCCACTTACGTAGAGTGCGCTATCTAACCCACTTACGTAGAGTGCGCTATCTAACCCACATATATAGAGTGCGCTATCTAACCCACTTACGTAGAGTGCGCTATCTAACCCACATATATAGAGTGTGCGCTATCTACGGGGTTCAAGTTGGCCAGGGATTTTGCTCTGTCACCCTTCCAAGATTTGCAGTTTGTTTTTGGGAGTGTGTCTTGGCTGGGACTAGTTGCTAACAGGGACTGAATGGAATGTCCACAAACTGTATCAGGGCAGTGGAATGCTAAGGGCTGTGGGCATTCCATTCCTATTAGCTGGTCCCTTTAACATTCACCTATGGCGTGGAAGAAAAGTCATTTTTGGTAGAGTCACAGTAACCGCACTCTGATTTAGGAGACTTAGAAGAAACTTTCACAGTTAATTTGAAATTTAAGAGAGCATAGCAGAAAAGTTCTCTAAACCAGCTATTCTTCCAGTTCACCTTCCTTGGAGTAAAATTTGCAATTCACTGTGAATGATCACTGTGACGAAACGCCATAATTTAGTGCCATAACCACATGTGCCCACTACTTATTTGTGTGTTTCGCTTTGTTTCCTGTGTGCTTAGCCTTGTTCTCCCGCTCGGGAGCATTCATGCAAATGGAACCAATTTGTCTCCTGAACGGGGATCAGTACCCCCATTGGAACGTTCACACCAGTAACATAAGTGCGAAACCGCAGGGGAAGTAATTCATGAGTGCTTCCCTGGGTGGCCGCCATTTCGTATAGACGAAAGCCAACCAGGGGGCAGCATTCCCAAAAGGAGACGTTTCCCTTGCCTGGTGTTCGTACTGGAGCCTCATGAACGGAGATCAGTCCGGGAAATGTACTGATGTGGGGTTCCTGAGATTGGCAGGGGCACTTTAATGGGACTGGCTATGTTGGCATGATTTCTCTGCGGGGGATCGCCCTACCTGCTCCTAAAGGAGCCATCATCACTGGCCAGAGGAGACCCAGGAGCCTCCTGCCTGCAGCCGGGCTGTCAGCAGGGCATACATCGGCTGCAGGGGTTCCCTATCCGGGAGTTACTAGTCCAGGCACGTCACTGACCAAAGAGCGCTCTTTCCGAAGCTATCTACGTGGAGATATCCATCGGTGAGAGAGAGACGGGAGCCACAGCAGAATCCCTGGAACTGTGAGTCGGCTTCACAGTTGCAGAGTCCCGCTGGCTGCCTAGAAGTCTGTGCAGGTCAATAGGAGAAGGGCTGCCATTCAAATTGGTTTTGCGTCCTTTCTCCTGATTGGCCAGCGAACCCCCTCCCCGAGCGCCGATTGCTTGCGCCTGTCTCCTGATTGGCCGCCGCTTGGTTTAGGTGCGTAGTTTGAATTCACCGGCCTAAACCAAGCGATTCCGTGGAACTGTTTTCAGGGTGTACAGAGCCCAAGCCCAGACTTTACACAATGATTTCCCGGGATCTGTACATCCGATAGCCCCACTGTTTGCTGGGACTTGGGGCTATCCAGAGATGTATGTTCCCTGTGTGTGCCCCATTTCCTTCCCGGGGCTGGAGCCCCCTAAGTTCCCCAATGTATGTAATGTGTCTTACTGTTTGTAAGTGTTGTGCTGTTGTTATCTCCCAAAGCGAGAGATGCTTATCTGTAAGCCATCCCCCTCGAGCCTGCGGCTTGTACTGAATTGAATAGAGAGCCCCTGCGAGGCTGTACCAATAAAGCATTGTCAGTGTTGTACTCCCAGAGCTGTGTTACTGGGGGGGAATGGGTCTCTTGATACTTTGAGTGGTTCCAGAGTGGCTGAAGGAAGGAATTAGCGGAGGTTACCTGGGGTCCGCTACACTCACATTAGTAAATAACCTTGGCAGTGTTCAGGTTATTCAATACACCATGAATTGATAGAATTCACAAGGGATTTGTACATTTTAGGCAAAGATAAGCAAAACTGGTAGAAATATCTAATTGCCCCCTAGGTTCCCAGCTCGGCTCCATATGACTATGTGATTGAACCCATACTATCACATTAAACTTGTTTGGTATGTTATACAATAAACCCACAATACGCCAGGGAGTGGGCATTGGATATACCTAAACCCATTTCTACAAATCTCTGCGTTTCTAATAAAGTGAATAAATGGAGGCATGGACAGGGGAGCCCCTTGATTCTAGTCTATGACAGCAGTGTTTAAATCCGCAAATAATTGCATCTATGCATCACGGTACACAGTGACTCAGAGCGACTTGTTTCACGTTACTGGGGGAATGTGTATCAAGAACCCTTGATTAGAAATCCCCTTGAACCTCTAGTTTCCAATCATCATATCTTATTTGCTATAATTTCCCCTCCTGTGTCTTGCTAATTGTATAGAACAATGCAGACCTCGTGTCTGTTTCTGTGAGGCAGCGTCTCCATTCATCGCTATGAAGAGCAATCGTGGCCGTTATTGGTAACAAAAAGCAGATTACCCTTTAATGACACATTTTATTCTTAATGGCATAAAGGCACTTCAATCTTCACAAAGTATGCCATTTATTGAAATTTCTCTAATCTAGCACTTTACTGAGATACACCCCTATTACATGAACCTTGAGCATAATTTCAGGCTGTCTGCAGAATGGCGCTGAGCTGGATTCTGACCACTCAGTAAGAGCGATAGGACCACCACCTTCACTGGGGGGGTCTGCTATGAAAAGCTCTGCTCTGCTGTATACAGAATTCATGTGCTGCAGGAAGAAATTCAACAAGCAGGAATTCCAAAAGTACTGTTTTGATTAATTCATTGATTTTCCCCCTGCAGCATATGAATGCTAGACACTGCATGGCAAACAGCATGTGACACACCTGTACAGTGAATGGTGCTAAAGAAGAAAAGTGGAGTTTTGGCACAAATTAGCAGAAACTTCTAAAATACACACTTTCTATAGATTTCAGCAGCATTACTTACATTAAACCCAACACAGAGTCCGAGAGCCTCACATCAAGAACAAACAGAAACCCATAAGCCCTGCTGTATGGGCAATTCTCACAGAATTGTACAGAGAGGAACATACATCATCAGATTGTACTAAACTGCTCCTGATTCTGGTCACATGTGGGGACACTAGGGAACTGAATCCAGGTAGCTCAGACTAATGATGGGCTTGTACGATTCTGACAATAAGACCATGCAGTGAGACCTTTAGTGATGCCCTCACATGGCCTGTCCTAGATCCTGGGTCAGTTAGGCTCCCCCAATCCCTCCACCCTATTAAGTCCTCCTACCTCATGTTACAATTCTATGATTCCCATGTTGGAATGTATGTACTGGAACCAGCATCTGTGAAGGCCAGAACCAAAATAATTGGCAGGTTCCCTCTGTATGAGACGTACAGGATTTTTTTAAGCCTCTTGCTGATGAGACAAAAAAGGATGTGTGAGCCGACCAGACCTGCACTTACTTTTAGCAATAAGCAAAGCCCAAGATTAATACTTTAGTGAGACATTTTATTATTGATGGTGTGAAGGCTCTTTATAAAGCCTTTGTCTTTGAGTGTTAATTCCTGTGCTGATTGCTTTTAGATATTAGGGAGGATTCTGATCGCTGAAATTTGAGTGTTTAACAAAAGATACAGGGCTCCTTTTTTTTTTACCGATTTTAATGCAGGTAAAAGTGGTGTCATAAAGTATCAGAACAGTGGGACAGTCATTACTAGTTGTACCCAAATAAGGTTCGTTTTAATCCACACCCGAACTAACTGATCCATCTGGGATTTACCTGTGGAGTCTGACTGGTTTCCATGGCGATTGCTCCTGCTGTAGAATATTGCTGGAGTTCTTTATATGATAATCTGGCCAGGTGTGTCTAGTGTAGGGGATGAATATGTACAAACACTCAAATCGTGGATGGTTTGCATGTAGAACTTTTAATTCTGTGTAAAAAAGTCGATAATTAGCAGGATCCTAAAGGGACCTGCCACGAGGCCACACCGCTGCTGGAAATTAAATCTAATGACTTCTTTTTAACCAGAGGCGTTCTCATAATTGCACTCATGTAATGCTGCTCCTGGGTGCCAACTCTAAATTAGCCCCTAAGGATGACACACACAGCAGGTGTAGAGTTGCACGGATGTCAATACAATTCCCAGAATGTATTTCTGTCTAAGACAAAGCAGTGGGAGATTTTGTTTCCTGGATCTGTCTAGGCATTGAAAATGCCAACATTTTAGAAACAGGAACATCATTTGCTTGTATTGCATGTCAGGTGTCAGCGTCTCACAGATCTCTATTTAGTGAATAATCCCCATTATTTTTGTAAAGGTAAGATTTCTATTCAGTGCAGACGGGTTTGGGGTACTAAATGATGGGACACATTTTTGATTGTCAAATCGGAAACTCTAGTCTGGGTCACCTCTGGCCTGATTCCATCCCATCCTTCTCTGGTTTTTGGAGGGTCAGTTCTATCACACGTGGTGTTACTTTGTCATATTCTTTATTGCAGACTCATCTGTTTAACCTAAAGAAAAGTGAATACACTAGTGTGTGTCCAAGAGCCAGCAGGTTACACATGTAAACCTGGCATTAGGTGTACCTTGGCATAGGATGTATAGTGTCCTACGATGCCCTGTGGGTTCAGCACATACAGAAGGCACAGGTAGCTATATGACCACTGACCCAGGGATGGATGGAGATGTATTTATGTTAATATCACCTTGTATAATGTTGGAAATGGAAACTAAAACTCGAGACCTGAGTGGCGATAACTTGTGGCAAGTTACTTAGATTTTTCTTATTTGCAGTGAGTTCCTAATCTCTGTTTTTGGTTGATTTGGGTCTGTCTAGACATGGACCCTTTGCTTACTGTGTACCTCACACAAGGCCCAATGAAGGCTGACACGATTGTTTGGGATTTCTGTATCTCTTGTGCAGAGTTGGACTGTCCTTGTGGTTGGAATTTCAGAGAGAATAGTCAATGTGGGCTAATCGAAGGGCATGTAACTGTGTTTATGTACATTCTAAGTGTTCCCGTAAAAAGTCTGTTTTTGGCTTATAATGGATTGTCTTTAAATGTCCGTACAATTACAATGTTTGTGTTGTGCTCCTTGGTTTGTGTGATAGAGACCCTGAAAAGTAATCACTCATTGGAAATATGCGTCCATTTAAAAGAGACATTAAATGTACCCCTGTCGCCCATGTTTCTGTTTTTTTTAACCATGCTGTGTGAAACATTGTAGTTTTGGAGAAACAATAATGTTTTCATTGTTTGTTTTAAACACACCCATAGCTGCTGTCTTCCTGATAGCCACTAGAGGCGCTTGTGCTGTATAACAGAGTCAGACTTGGTTATTCAATCAATGCTCATAGAGGGCACTTGGCAAAGGGTGACAATTTGCCAAACACTAGCTTCCCAGTTCTTTCAAATGGGGAAGCATTGGATTGGCTAGATGATATCAGCCAGGCATTTGTGGAAGCTATGGTGAGAGCAGCACAGTAAAGGTATAGACTCTCAGTGGGGGCACACATCTCAATAGGTAGAGGAACCCTACATTGTTGGGAATATATGTCTGCTGCCTTATATTGATAGCCAAGGCTCCCCCGGTTTTGTAGTGTTGATATATCCTGGGAGTATGCCTGAAGTTGCTTTTTCATTTTTCCTATTGAATGTTTGCCTTTTTCTCTTTTATCATGAGATTTTATTTCCTCCACTGACTGAGAGCTCTAGATAAATGGGTAGCCCCCAAAACAATAAAAAAGATATAGATAGCCTCCCATCCATCCCAATTACAGCAGGACAGTCCACATTTTTGTCCCCAAATAGCGTGGTGCGAGCATTCACGACAGGCTGATCTGCCAGTAATTCCGCCCAACAGAGCATTGCAAAGTGAAAATTCTATGTTTGTAATCACGTACTTGCACAGAAAAATAAAGAATGTAAAAAACAAACAAAAAAAACACCATTTAGATTGCTTGCCCCCCTAACCTCCTTAGCAAGGGTTAAAACTTACCTTATGTCCAGCTCTTCACGGGTCTGTACGTGTTGGTCCCTCCCCCGATTTGCCTTTTCGGCTGACATCATCAGAATTGAAAGCATTGGATTGGCTGAGATCGTCAAGGAGGCAGGGTGGGGCCAAATGTTGCCAAGGCCAATCAGCATCTCCTCATAGAGACGCATTGCATCAATGCATCTCTATGAGGAAAGTTCAGTGTCTGCATGCAGAGGGAGGAGACACTGAATGTCAGTCACACTGTGCAGCACTGCCCCAGGAAGCACTTCTAGCAGCCATCCGAGGAGTGGCCAGTGGAGTTATCACTAGGCTGTAATGTAAACACTGCATTTTCTCTGAAAACACAGTGTTTACAGCAAAAAGCCTGAAGGTAATGATTATACTCACCAAAACAAATTCAATAAGCTCTAGTTGTTCTGGTGACTATGGTGTCCCTTAATATAAATATAAAAGAAAACAGAGCTTGTCATTAAAAGGTTTACTCAAGTTGCTTTTAAAGGCTGTATACGTAACAGCTCACCTTTAATAAAAATGTAAATATAAGAAAATGGAGCATCACATGGAAACAAATAGTTTTACACACGCTATAGGAGATTTTCAATGTTTTATTCAATGCTTTCTCTTCCAGGGAAGTGATGTTTCCTCTTTAAATGTTAAATTAGTCCTTACGGCAGACATGGTTTAGGTACATAGAAGTGGAGCAGACATGGGCTTATAATATCGTTTTTTCCAGGGAGGTTTGGAATTTAACAATAATCTGTATAGATGTTCTGGATACACTGTTGGAGGGTGCTTTGAAGACACCACAATAATATATACTATATCATTCACACTGATCAGCTACAACATTAAAACCAGTCACAGGTAAAGTGAATAGCATTGATTACATATAATGGCACCTGTCAAGGGGTGGGATATATGAGGCAGCAAGTGAACAGTCAATTCTTGAATTTAATTTGCTGGAAGAAGTAAAAATGGGCAAGCTAATAGATCTGAGTGACTTTGACAAGGGCCAAATAGTGATGGTCAGACGAATCTCCAAAAGGTGGCTAATACTTCTCAAACGTGATGCAAGGAAGGACTACTGAGTCTACTGGTAAACCAACGTCAGGGTCATGGGAGCAAAAGGCTCATTGGTGCACATGGGGAACGAAGGCTAGCCAGTCTCGCGACCCATTGGCCACATGCAGGTCCACAATGGAGATCTTTGCGGCCCGGCGAGCCGCGAGTGCATGCTTAGTGTTAAAGCAGAGTAGGCACCTGCTTTCTCCACATTGCTGGTGCCTACTCTACTAAAAGTTACCCGGCCGGGGAGGAGAGGTTCCTGGCTGTAGTGAGGGACCTCAGTGTTCATGCTCCTCACTCTGTAGTGATGCCAGGCACCAGAATATGACATCATACTCCAGCACCCGGCATCACTAAACTGTGCGCGAGGGAGCAGCGAAGAGCAGGAAGGAGATCTCCAGATAGAAGAGGGCCCACACCAGCTCTCAAAGGTAGGGTGCGATAAATAAAATGATGTGAGTGCAAGAATGTGTAAATGTGTGTGTCTGTGTCTGTCAGTGAATGTGTGTGTGTGTTGGTCAGTGTTGCATTGGCTGTGACTGCACAGTGGAGTACCTGGAGGTGCATGGAGGCACGCAACGCCACGTCACATTCCGACATGACATCAACGTGCTCCACCTTCACAGGGTTTCAAGAAGTAGCGGGAGGATCCGATTTGGCACATGGTGCGGACGGCGCCATTTGTGGTATACCAGAGGCCGGACTCCGGACTCGCATACTGGCAGCGGCAATGTCAGTGGAGTCTGCTTGTTGGCTAGAGGGGGATGCTGAGATTTAGTATATGAGAGGTGACTGGGATTTAGTACAGGGGGGTGCTGTGTTTAGTAGAGGGGATGCTGGTTTTTTTTTTTTTTTTTATACTGTACTTTTCAAAATAAACCTACATGTCTATGAAAAGGTTTTGTTCTTTTTGCGGCCCACATAAACTTTAAGCTTGTTTATGTGGCCCATGCTAAACATGTGGCCCACGTACACCCTTTCATGGAAGTGATGTTCCATGATGGCAGTTGTCTCTTTCAGCAGGATAATACACCCTGCCACTCTGCAAAAAAAATTCAGAAATGGTTTGAGGAACATGGCAAAGAGTTCAAGGTGTTGACTTGGCCTTCAAATTCCCCAAATCTCAATCCAACTAAGCATGTGTGGGATGTGCTGGAATAACAAATCTACTCCATGGAGGCATCGCCTCGCAATTTGCAAGACTTAAAGGATCTGCTGCTAACGTCTTGGTGTCAGATACCACAAGAACGTTCAGAGGTCTTGTGGAGTCCATGCCTTGACGCATCAGTGCTTTTAAGGAGAACGTGGGGACCTACACAATATTAGGCAGGTGGTTTAAATGTTGTAGCTGATCAGTGTATACTGGACTAAATCAAAAACATGTTTTAAATAAGCAAATGTTTTCTATATAATTGTGTAGTTGTTGCTTTCTTTTTTGGTATTCTAGATACCTTGAGTATTGAGTTGCTGAACAATATGAGTAGACATAAACAATGTAGATTTTCTCACACTTCTGGGTGATATTATATGTATTCCTCATTCTGAGGTTCTCTATCAGAAGCCTTGGTATCTGAGGGTCCTGCACAGTGTCTTAACTGTTCTAGAATGGCACTGTCCAGAGATCTCAGACAACCCACCTGGAAACCACTCTCCAAACTTGTACATTTTATATCTTTTTAAAACTGTACAATACTACATGATTGCTTTTTATTCCTCTTGTCACCTTTTCTTCTATATATTCACTAACATCATGTGATCGGCCCATATTGAAGTATTGATTTTACCCCACTGACCTAATACATTTTTTCTTAGAACAACGATTTGGGATTCTAGGGCCAACGTCAGTCATAGGAATTTGTTTTACTGAACCGTGTCAATCAGATTGCAAGATTAAAGGCCTAAATGTTGGCCATTGGTTTGGACTGTGTTCTGTTTAGTGAAGAGACCTATCTGTCATTTCCACAGACAGAGGCTTTATCTCTATGGATAAATAATAATACACCTACATGGAGACTGGCCTCTGCTGACACACTGTACGTTTATTCATCCACTGTGGCCAACCCTCCCTAAACTTCTCTAACATAGATCTTCCCTTGGGCCATCAAATGCTAAAATGTGCTTTATTAACATCTGGCCCACTTAGCCATCAGTGCCTTAGGCCGAAGCTGGCAGTGTTCCCGTAGGGGGAGAGTTTGCAATATGATTATGTTTCATGGTCTCTGCATTTAGACAGTATGAAGTATATAAAACTATTTCTTTTTATATTTGGTCTCAAAATAATGTGTGCTTAGCTATCTGTAAGGATCTTAATAGCGTATACACAGGGTGACCCTCTGTAGCAGAAACACACGTATTACATTAGTGATACCATGTGATCATGGAGCTGGTGAATGTGCACTGTTAGTGATACATTGTGATCATGGAGCTGGTGAAGGTGCACTGTTAGTGATACTATGTGTTAATGGAGTTGGTGATGATGCACTGTTAGTGATACTGTGTGTTAATGGAGTTTGTGAAGATGCACTGTTAGTAATACTGTGTGTTAATGGAGTTTGTGAAGATGAACTGTTAGTAATACTGTGTGTTAATGGAGTTTGTGAAGATGCACTGTTAGTGATACTGTGTGTTAATGGAGTTTGTGAAGGTGCACTGTTAGTGATACTGTGTGATCAGTCATGGTGAAGGTGCACTGTTAGTGATACAGTGTGATCAGTCATGGTGAAGGTGCACTGTTAGTGATACAGTGTGATTAGCCATGGAGCTGGTGAAGGTGCACTGTTAGTGATACTGTGTGATCAGTCATGGTGTAGGTGCACTGTTAGTGATACAGTGTGATCAGTCATGGTGAAGGTGCACTGTTAGTGATACAGTGTGATCAGTCATGGTGAAGGTGCACTTTAAGTGATACAGTGTGATCAGCCATGGTGAAGGTGCTCTGTTAGTGATACTGTGTGATCAGTCATGGTGAAGGTGCACTGTTAGTGATACATTGTGATCAGTCATGGTGAAGGTGCACTGTTGGTTATACAGTGTGATCAGTCAAGGTGAAGGTGCACTGTTAGTGATCCAGTTTGATCAGCCATGGTGAAGGTGCACTGTTAGTGATACAGTGTGATCAGTCATGGAGAAGGTGCACTGTTAGTGATACAGTGTGATCAGTCATGGAGAAGGTGCACTGTTAGTGATACTGTGTGATCAGTCATGGTGTAGGTGCACTGTTAGTGATACATTGTGATCAGTCATGGTGAAGGTGCACTGTTAGTGATACAGTGTGATCAGTCATGGTGAAGGTGCACTTTAAGTGATACAGTGTGATCAGCCATGGTGAAGGTGCACTGTTAGTGATACTGTGTGATCAGTCATGGCGAAGGTGCACTGTTAGTGATACAGTGTGATCAGTCATGGTGAAGGTGCACTGTTAGTGATCCAGTTTGATCAGTCATGGTGAAGGTGCACTGTTAGTGATCCAGTGTGATCAGTCATGGTGAAGGTGCTCTGTTAGTGATACTGTGTGATCAGTCATGGTGAAGGTGCTCTGTTAGTGATACTGTGTGATCAGTCATGGTGAAGGTGCACTGTTAGTGATACAGTGTGATCAGTCATGGTGAAGGGTGAAGGTGCACTGTTGGTGATACATTGTGATCAGTCATGGTGAAGGTGCACTGTTGGTTATACAGTGTGATCAGCCATGGTGAAGGTGCACTGTTAGTGATACAGTGTGATCAGTCATGGAGAAGGTGCACTGTTAGTGATACAGTGTGATCAGTCATGGTGAAGGTGCACTGTTAGTGATACAGTGTGATTAGCCATGGAGCTGGTGAAGGTGCACTGTTAGTGATACTGTGTGATCAGTCATGGTGTAGGTGCACTGTTAGTGATACATTGTGATCAGTCATGGTGAAGGTGCACTGTTAGTGATACAGTGTGATCAGTCATGGTGAAGGTGCACTTTAACCCCTTAAGGACACAACTTCTGAAATAAAAAGGAATCACGACGGAATATTTCTGTCATGTGTCCTTAAGGGGTTAAGTGATACAGTGTGATCAGCCATGGTGAAGGTGCACTGTTAGTGATACTGTGTGATCAGTCATGGTGAAGGTGCACTGTTAGTGATACTGTGTGATCAGTCATGGTGAAAGTGCACTGTTAGTGATACAGTGTGATCAGTCATGGTGAAGGTGCACTGTTAGTGATACTGTGTGATCAGTCATGGTGAAGGTGCTCTGTTAGTGATACAGTGTGATCAGTCATGGTGAAGGTATACTGTTGGGGATACAGTGTGATCAGTCATGGTGAAGGTGCTCTGTTAGTGATACAGTGTGATCAGTCATGGTGAAGGTATACTGTTGGTGATACAGTGTGATCAGTCATGGTGAAGGTGCACTGTTAGTGATACAGTGTGATCAGTCATGGTGAAGGTGCACTGTTAGTGATCCAGTTTGATCAGTCATGGTGAAGGTGCACTGTTAGTGATCCAGTGTGATCAGTCATGGTGAAGGTGCTCTGTTAGTGATACAGTGTGATCAGTCATGGTGAAAGTATACTGTTGGTGATACAGTGTGATCAGTCATGGTGAAGGTGCACTGTTAGTGATCCAGTTTGATCAGTCATGGTGAAGGTGCTCTGTTAGTGATACAGTGTGATCAGTCATGGTGAAGGTATACTGTTGGTGATACAGTGTGATCAGTCATGGTGAAGGTATACTGTTGGTGATACAGTGTGATCAGTCATGGTGAAGGTGCACTGTTAGTGATACAGTGTGATCAGTCATGGTGAAGGTGCACTGTTAGTGATACAGTGTGATCAGTCATGGTGAAGGTGCACTGTTAGTGATACAGTGTGATCAGTCATGGTGAAGGTGCTCTGTTAGTGATACAGTGTGGATCCCTTACAAACACATTTTTGTCAAATATAGAGGAATAGTAAACTTAAATTCCCTTGATTTAATCTTGTTGGATTAACTTTTCAAATGATTTAATGTTTTTGGCGAAATGATTTATTATGAAAAATATTTAATATTTATTTATATATTTTCATACTTATAATCATTTTTGCTTGATGGTGTAAATTGTATATTGAATGGGTTTTAAAGAGAAACTATTTTATTTTACATTCTGGAGAATGGCATTATGTTATAGAACAAGTCAATAACCAGCAATTCTTGTATCTCGTAAACCACCAGCTTTCACTAGAAACCCCCCAGAGCACTGCTGATATTGGGAATGTAGAACAAGCAAAAACGGGGAGGGGGGAAATGGACTAAAAAAGATTTAAAGAAAATGTAAACTCATAGAAACCCGTTACAATAAAGTGGGGAAATATGTAAATTAATCCTAATTTGCCATTACACTTGCTTTCTTTGTGTAAAATGTTCTCAGAAGGGTGTTTTGGTCTTTTTTTATTTTTTCCATTTGAACATCTTCCACTTTTTTTTGGCAGCAAATTTCACACAGTAATAGTGATTGTATCATCGTTGCCATCACCGTTACTGAAAATATGGTAGAAAAACCAATCTCTCTTAAAGGGGAGCTGTGACTTCCCAGGATATCTAATATTTTGTTTAAAGGGACACTATAGTCACCAGAACAACTACAGCTTATTGAATTTGTTCTGGTGAGTAGAATCATTACCTTCAGGCTTTTTGCTGTAAACACTGTCTTTTCAGAGAAAATGCAGTGTTTACATTACAGCCTAGTGATAACTTCACTGGCCACTCCTTAGATGGCTGTTAGAGATCCTTCCTGGGTCATGGCTGCCTAAAATGCATCCAAACAGTCAGTGTCTCCTCCCTCTGCATGCAGACACTGAACTTTCCTCATAGAGATTCATTGATTCAATTCATCTCTATGAGGAGATGCTGATTGGCCAGGGCTGTGTTTGAATTGTGCTGGCTCTGCCCCTGATCTGCCTCCTTGTCAGTCTCAGCCAATCCTATGGGGAAGCATTGTGATTGAATCATGCCACCACTTCTGATGATGTCAGCAGACTGCTTGTTTTTCTGAGTCTAACAGCATGCAGAGTTACAGCTTGAATACAGTAAGATTTTGCTATATTTATGGAGGTATGCAGGGCCCAGGGGGGCTAGATGGTGGTTTTAACACTATAGGGTCAGGAATACATGTTTGTGTTCCTGACCCTATAGTGATCCTTTAATTACCCCCCAATATTTAACAAATATGTTTTTGTGAAAATGAAAATTAGGAATCCTCATATCTACCCTGGAAGTGGGTTCTTTCATCTTCACCCCCTTGGCAATCATGTTTTTTTCTGATTTTGAATGTGTTGTACTGTTAAGTTCTTCAGCTCCTCATTTGCATTTTGTGCCCTGGCTGTGCCTAGACTGAACTGGGTAGTGATGTCACTTGCTAAATCTTTAAGATATATTTTAAAAGGAAATTTGAGTGTTACATCAAAGTGGTTAACACAAGTCCTACGTGATTTTCAATGTTTTATTTAATGATTTAGTTTCCATAGAAGTGACAGTGGAACTTTAAAGGACATCTGTCACTTTAAAATTATTTTTAATATAATATTCTTTTAATCAAGTTTTGAATGGAAATATTTAAATTTTTTAGTGAAGTATAAATAAGAAAAAAACAAAGCAAAAAGTCATCCCTACTGTTAGTACACGGCCTGGGATTTGTTGGCCCATTCAGCCCCCAAGGTGGTTGGCTATCTATGATTGGAGGTGGGTGGCCAGGCATGCGGCTGGTCGGCCAGTCAGCTCAGGAAGAGCATGGGCAGGCGAGTTGTAACCTCCCTGCTCTGCTCCCTGGCGTGTCCTCTAGTGATGCCAGGAGCCGGAATATGACGTCATTCCTGGCCTGGGATTACTAAACAGAGCTCTAGGGAGTGACAGTGAGTGTGTGTGTCAGTCAGTGAGTGTCTGTCAGTGAGTGAGGCAGAGAGTGTGTGTGTCTGTCCGTGAGTGAGTCAGAGTGTGTGTGTGGCTGTCAGTGTGTATGCTTTTGCTCACCGTTTCCCCCCCACACTGTGCTGGTCTCACCACAGCTGGCCCTGCCTCCATGACTGTGATCATCAATCTTGATCTCAGCCAATCCCAGAGGAAGGCTATTGCGCATGTGTGGCAAAATGCCACGCTGCGCCAATCATCATCTCCTCATAGAGGTGCATTGAACCAATGCATCTCTATGTGGAACGTTCAGTGCCTCCATGTACAGCATGTAGAAGCTAAACGTAGGTGCTACAGTGTGCAGCACTGACCCAGGATGCACCTCTAGCGGCCATCTGAGTGACTGCCACTAGAAGTGTTACTATGCAACAATGTAAATACTGCTTTTTTTCTGAAAAAGCAGGGTTTACATTGAAAAGTGTGCTGGGACATATTATAGACACAAGAACGACTACATTAAGCTGTAATGGTTCTGGTGACTATAGTGTCCCTTTTAGAATTGTATTTTTGACATTGAAAAACCTGGCTCCTAACTTGTTCTGCTGGCTCCTAGATTCTAAGCTAATTTGTCAAACCTTGTCTTAGTAATTGACAATATCATTCAGCCATATAAATATACCTGAAAACTGACAGTAAGTCTCCTTGGTGTTCCCTGTTTCAGCCTCTGCACAGACGCAGGTAGGTGACATGTTTTGAAAGAGTTACTGAGCGTTGTGATTTTTTTGCGTGGGCATGGATGCTAAATTTGATATCTATAAGCAGTTTATCCTCCCCTGCTCCTTCTGTCAAACTTGTGATAAACGGTTCAGAGTCTGACTATTTCCACGTCAATGTGTGTAATAGTTAGCAATGACAATAAAACAACAGTTTGGCCAATTGTGGCAAAATTGAAACGAAAACAATGTTAGGTGACGTGCATGACCAGCTATTGTCTATATGCGAACGAGCATCATTGTCTTCGGAGATTTCTGTAGTTTCCTTTCATTCTGTTGAGGGACTATGATTGAAACTGCGCTCTCAGAATATCTAGCAAATTATTAGTAAACATTTCTTATAAAAACGCACATATTCCCAACCAATTAATATTACTGTTACACTCTCACTTCATATCAATGAATCCTATCTGTAAATCAAACTATTAAAAAAATCATTGTTTATGTTCTGGAAAGTTCTCTGCAGTAAATGTACTTTTGGAAGTTCTGGAAGGTATTTCAAAGATTTCTGTTCAGTCCATGAAAGTTAAGATTCTTGAATGTTCTGTGCAGTAAAGCTTCATTTCATGCTCTAAACCCTAAGGGTTCTTTGAAGTACAGATTATCATACGGATTCTAGAAGTTCTGTTACGTAAATATTCATGTTGGGGTTCTGTTGGGGTTCTGGAATCCTCACTTAAAGTCTCAGTTCTCTGAATTAAAGATTCCTTTTCAGATCCTGGATAATTCTGTGAAGTAAAGTTTATTGTTCTAGAATCCTCTTCATAGTAAACATTTTTCATGTTTTTAAAACCTCTGTGAAGCTCTTCTGGTTCTCCTCGGTGAAAGAATTACAGAGGCCAACTGACACCTCGTGGTCAGGGTATTTGGGTCTACCTGAGAACTTTCCATGTTGAATCTATGGTTGAATCAAGGTAAATTGGTCAATCATCTAATCTATATATTAGGAAGTAATAATAGTTGTTTCTGCCTCAAATCAGGAACTGTCTACTGACTTTAGGATGGAACCTCCATTTTATTTGGGTTGGCCCTGCTTGCATTGTGTCTGTACTAACTCTTTTTGCATTTTTCTGGCCAGACTGAAAAGACAAGTTCTGAGTATAAACATCCAGAACCAGTGAGTCATTTTATAGCCTTGTTAGCCCTGTAGATAGTACAGCACAGTCCCATAGCCTCCTGAAGCTCGTACAGCACAGTCCCATAGCCTCCTGTAGCTCGTACAGCACAGTCCCATAGCTTCCTGTAGCTTGTACAGCACAGTCCCATAACCTCCTGTAGATCGTACAGCACAGTCCCATAGCCTCCTGTAGTTCGTACAGCACAGTCCCATAACCTCCTGTAGCTCGTATAGCACAGTCCCATAGCCTCCTGTAGATAGTACAGCACAGTCCCACAGCCTCCTGTAGATCGTACAGCACAGTCCCATAGCCTTCTGTAGATCGTACATAGAGATTTTTTCCACTTCAGAAAGCCTGAGCCTGTTTAGTTGGGGATCACGACATAGGTTGCGATGGCCTCTACGCTTGATTGTCGGACGTACCTTTGATACATTTGAATTTCGGACGTACCTTGTGCACCTTCGGAATGATTTTCTCTGTGTTTGCTGGGACCTGCGGCTGTGTTTAAGCTCTCTGTATCAGAGTAAAACTAGGGTCTGATCTCATTCACCATCCAAACTGATAGAGTGTATTATTCATGTTTATAGCACGGACAGAGACTATTACAGAAAAATATTGTTTCCGATGCAGGATTATTGGCTCTGACCCCGACGAGCCTTCCCTGTCTAAATTACATTTTTATTTATTTATTTTTAATGCACCAAGTGACAGCGTCTCTTTAGCAGATTTATTTGGCATTCTGATTTTATCATCTACTGACACATTTCATATCGGAGAATCTGTTCTCAAACGCCTTCTGAACCTAACCGTGACATTTTCTCTTATCTCATGTATAAAGCATTTCAGGTAATTGGTTTGATTATGGGGTCTGAGCCCAATCTCAAACTGCAAAATACAGTATCAGGCATTCACAAAGAGCCCCGATAAGAGTGATTATACCGCGTATCTTCATCTGTATCTAGATACCCATGGATGCCATATTAAAGGCTTTACCTGTTTATATATTGCTTAAATGGTTAGTTCAGAAAAAAAAAATGCATCTACACTCAATATAACTAGTGCAATGAATAAATGGAGTTTCATTTTTATTCAGAGTAATTTTGTTACTTTTTCAGGATCGGACTCTTTAAAGTGATAACCATTGATGGCTCTGAAGTGGTCATGGTGCTTGGAGTCTGTGCAGCGTTTTCAATGAGAAACACAAGGCATACAGAGCTAAATCACACTGCTATCAGAGGTATAACTCCGCCTACAGCAGCATCTATAAAGAGACACTCTAGGCACCCAAACCACTTCAGCTCATTGAAGTGATCAGGGTGCATATTCCCAGGTCCCTTCACCCTGCAAAGGTTTAAAAAAAAAAAAAAAAACTGCAATAATTACCTTTGAGGGTTAACGCCACCTCTAGTGGCGCTCTACCAAACAGCCACTAGAGGGACTTCTGGGTTGTTAGGCGACTTTTGGTCGCCTAACTGACACTGGACATCCTTCCTGGGCTGCAGGGAGAACTTGGCAATAGTACAAAATCACTGATAAGGTTACCCTTTCTTTATTTTCTTTTATAGGAAGATAACGTAAAGAGGATTCAAGGTGAATTGCATATTTAAGGTAAAATAGCCAAACTTGATGATTCTCTGAGCCTGCTATGCTTTTAGTTTGGGTAGCATGGTCTAATATTTGGAATTCACTTCTAATTCTGACTTTAGAAAACAATCCTGAAATAGTCAGTGGCAAATACACCCGAAGGTTCTATATAATCATCTCATAAGTCATGAGAAAATATCTGTGCGACAACCGTATAATAACTGTTACAAATATAAAAAGTGTTGTTACACTCTATAATAGTACGACAGCAGCTGGCTACGCAGTACATTTAGGTTTCAGATGTTTTCTCACTGTGAATATTGACAGCAATGTGTTTTACTATGGAGGTAACATGAAATCTAAACTTGGGTTTCATTTTAAACCCTCAAACAGTGAGAAAACGACCCAGCCTACAACGTTGTTTGTATCAACACTATTCATTCTGTGATATTTATCTTTCCAATGCTGTGTGAAGAATCTTCTTGATGAAACCTGAGGGTGTGGGAGTCTAGAATTCTGTAGGATTCTACATTTGCTAGACTGATAAATGTCTCTGTATGATTTACCTTTACAGATGGCCACTAAGGTGACAAACATACACCTCGTTATATTTATGGTTTTTGTTAAAGGAACACGTTAGCTTGTTAGTGTTAGTCAATCGAATTTGTTTGGGGGGGGGAGGGCAATGATCCAAACAATTACTTACCTTTATTCTATCAATGCGGCGGCCTCCCCTGCTGAGATCATCAGATTTTGGAGGCTAGTAGGCATGATTCAATGCATCTCTATGGGGAGCCTTCAGGGAAATTCCCCCCAGCACAATATTAAGCTGTAGTAGTTCTGGTGACTGTAGTGTCCCTTTAAGCTGTAGTAGTTCTGGTGACTGTACTATCCCTTTAAGCTTTCAGCCAGGCTTGTAAAGTAAAATAAAATAAGCATTACAAGGAGCTCAGCTTTACATGAATGCCCTGTGTAGCCACTTTTAATCAAAGACCTCAGACTCCCATCAGGACCATCACAACTGGCACAATCTTTATGCTTCTCATATAAATAGAGTAATTAAGGTCCTGGAGACTTGTGTCTGGAATATGACGGCCTAGCCTACCAATAGGTTGCAAACTGTACACCATCATTGTCCACAGTCGTTATTCGTGGTAAAAAGTGTATTACCTTTTTCTCTGAGAAAATCTTCACAATTCCACCCAGTGTTCCTTGACAGGTCAGAGCTTTACAGTTAGACTGTTGATAAAACATAATTATACATTAAAACATCCCCTTCTATTTGTCTGACAAGAACAAAAACAGTACAATGACAGCTCCCAGAAAAGCGAGCACAGGGACATTGACAGCCTCGAACATCTATGGGTAGAGAAGTGACAGAGGACATTCAAAGTCTTCCCGAGGAGTCTGAGACACTCCATCAGCTATGATACAAGCTGACATCTTGATGGAAGCACCATCTGTCAGGACATGTCGTGTGGGAGGACTCTGGCTGATGTTTGATATTGGAAGAAACAGAACCATCTGTAGATCTGACAGAACCTTGGCTGTTTTCTAACGTCTTAGAGACGATAGCTGCACACACTACAGTGCTTTCTCCTGTAGTGTTGTGCTGGCACAACACTTTGTTACAGATCTTACTCCATTCTCCCCACAACGGTTAGCTCTAATCTCAAAATATTTCTTGTGTTAAAGCTCCACTCTCTACACTCTGGAGACAGATCTAAACTGTAAGGTAATCTGTAACGATAATCGTGACCCAAGAGTAAAATTAAAGGCCAATGTTAATGGACCTAAAGCATAGCAGACTTTCCAGATTGAATTTCAAATTCAAAGTAAAAATAGCCGCTTTGATTCTCACTTTAGTGCAAAGTCAGTAAACTGTGAACTGCTGAGAACTGACATGGAATGATCAATTTTACCCAAAATAGCAAAGTTGGAAACACAATGTCTTCCTTTGCATAACATTTGAAGTTCCCTTGTCAATGCTACTAAAATGGCAGTGTAGCAATAAATCACTAAACCACAAAGTGGTGACAAGTGACCAAAGCATCCAGGTTGTAATTATTATTGGACTCTTCTCATTTTTGGCATAATATTTGCACGACCTTGTCAACTGTCCAGGAAATACAATACCAAGAGCATATGGTATAATTCACTAAAAGCAGGAATTTATGGGAAATGGCCAAGGAGGATTGCATGGATGTTTGCCACACTCTCAACACCTAACACTCCAAGCATCATAGTAAATAGTGACATAGATTATGGTGCAAAGTGGTCCCTTCACGGTCACCCTGAACTCAGTTGCCTAACGAATCAATTTGAAAAAATACCAATTATAAACTCCTGCCCTGCAGAGATTTATCCTAATGAAAATCTTCCCCTGTATACAAGATCTGGCACCTGCCAACAAACACCATACCACCATAAAGTTCCACTTCATCTGGCAGTCATTTTCAAAGGCTTCTGGGGAGACTGTGTCTTTAAAGGGATATTAAATTTACCCAGACCACTTTATCTAAATGTTTACTGCCCCTTTCATTTTAACCCTGCAATCTAACACATTGACATTTAGTAGATACGGCAGTGCTAAACGTATCACTCGACAACTACTAAAGGCCCTTCTGATGCAATAACCAAATCAGACCAACTGTTTGTGTTCCTAACTTGTAGTGTTCCTTTAATTTGGGCTATTGGTAAGGAAAATGCTCTACAGCTACTTACTCTACCTTATTGTATAAGCCAATATCTCAGGTAAATTGTAAATGTTCAAACTATATCAAACTAAAGTAAACTATGTTTCCATTCCAGCTACTTTGACCTTAACTTTGAAATTCACTTTACTGGGTAACTCTAATAGACAATAACTGCTGTTTTATCTAAGGTTTTTGACTAAGTACTGACATATAGCAATTATATCTGAATTGCAAAATCTAGACTACAATTCTTTCATTTGGATTTAAAAGTACAGTATAGACACGCAGACCATTTAAACTGATTGAAGTGGTCTGGGTGCAGTGTCCCTGTCCAACCTTAGTCCTGCAATGTAAATATTTGCAGTTTTAAAGACACTACAATGATTGCCTTGCAGGGTTAAGACTGCCTCTAGTGGGTGTCAATCAGACAGCCACTAGAGGGACTTCCTGCTTGCTAGGTGACTTTGGAAATGCTTTTCTATGAGGTGGGCCTAAAGCACTGGGTCAGCACTCACCGCGCATGCGCTTTAGCACCCTTTAAGCGGGTTACATCAAAGAAGGCAGAACGACAACCTAGCGCCGAGGGAGATCGGCACTGGAACCAGGTGAGCACAATAAAGATTTTTAACCCTTACAATGGTGTGGAGGACAGCTTTGTATTCCTTACAGTTTAATTCAGTGTGAATAGCCCAAATTGTGGTCTGCTTATTGAATAATGAGGGTTTTGTTCTGGAAGGGCTAATGACTCTGCCGGAGTTGGAATTATACATCTGGCAACAGAAAAGTTAAAGGGTTACTCCAAACCACCATGGTTACTAAATCAAAACAAGTTTTTCAGTGTAATTTGGCAGGTAATATAACCGGAGTGACAGCGTCTTACTTAGGAGATACATGACTTTGTATTGTTGTAATTATTCTGACTGAATTAGATGGTAATAGAGCATGATTTCCTAGTGTATAAGATAACCTTTATAGTGAATACAGCTTTGCAAAGAATTGTATTTTCTTTTTTTATTTAATCTTCTGTTATTTTCCCATTTTATTGTGTAGTGTGTAGTGTAGTGTTTTGGTTCTCTTTAAGATTAGAAGAAGAATTGACAAATCAATTTTATTTTTAATCGCATATATTTTTAACCCTGTGCCCTGCCCCCCATCCTACACAAAACAGTCAGTCATACCTCATCCTAGTCGCAGCTTTCCCTAACATCCCAACCCTACAGAGAACCCCCCAAATCCCAACCCCACAGAGAACCCCCAAATCCCAACCCCACAGAGAACCCCCCAAATCCCAACCCTACAGAGACCCCCCAAATCCCAACCCTACAGAGAACCCCCCAAATCCCAACCCCACAGAGAACCCCCCAAATCCCAACCCTACAGAGACCCCCCAAATCCCAACCCTACAGAGAACCCCCCAAATCCCAACCCCACAGAGAACCCCCCAAATCCCAGCCCTACAGAGGAACCCCCAAATCCCAGCCCCACCCAGAGAACCCCCCAAATCCCAGCCCCACAGAGACCCCCCAAGAATCCCAGCCCACAGGGGCCCCAATCCCAACCCCTGAGACCCCCAAATCCCAGCCCACAGAGAACCCCCAAATCCCAACCCTACAGGGAGACCCCCAAATCCCAGCCTACAGAGAACCCCCAGTCCCAGCCCTACAGAGAACCCCCAAATCAGAACCCTACAGAGACCCCAAATCCCAGCCCACAGGAGACCCCCCAAATCCCAGCCTACAGAGACCCCCAATCCCAGCCCACAGGGAACCCCCAAATCCCAGCCCATGGGGCCCCAAATCCCAGCCCCAGAGACCCCCAAATCCCAACCCCACAGAGGAGCCCCCAAATCCCAGCCCCACAGAGACCTGCGTCCCAGCCTGAGAGGAACCCCAAGTCCCAGCCCCACAGAGAACCCCCCCCAAATTAACCCCCCAATCCCACAGAGACCCCCAAATTAACCCCAATCCCACAGGGGAGCCACAAATTAACCCCAATCCCAGACAAGCTGAGTTACCCCCCGTCCCAGACACGTTATCCCCCCCTATCCCAGACACGTTAGCGCCCCCGTCGCACACTGTGAACCCCCAAGTCCTGCACGCTGTGACTCCCCCCCCCCTATCTCACGGTTACAGGGAGGGCGTGGCGGTGACAGGGAGCCGGGGGGCGGGGCTATGTGCACCATGTGATCAGACTGGGCCCCGCCCCCCGGTGACAGGCAGCGCGTCGCTCGGATTGCACGTCGGTTTCTCGTGACGTCATTTCCGGTGCGCCGCCGGCTCCCAGCGTGTTCTGCCTGCCCGGGGAGCTCGCACGCGGCAGCTCGCGGTATTCACTAACCCCCCCCGCCCGGGCAGCCCGCGGTCAGTCAGTCAGTCAGGGAGCCGGCATGGCGGTCTCGTTCCGGCAGCGCACCGTCCTGGCCCCCATGGTCCGGGTGGGCTCGCTCCCCATGCGGCTGCTGGCCCTGCAGTACGGCGCCGGCCTGGTGTACAGCGAGGAGCTGGTGGACCTGAAGCTGCTGCAGTGCCAGCGGGTGGAGAACCGGCTGCTGGGGACGGTGGACTTCGTGGCCCCCGCGGACAGGGTGGTGTTCCAGACCTGCCCCCAGGAGCGCGGCCGCGTGGTGTTCCAGATGGGCACGGCGGACCCGGAGCGAGCGCTGGCCGTGGCCCGGCTGGTGGAGCACGACGTGGCGGCCATCGACGTCAACATGGGCTGCCCCAAGGACTACTCCACCAAGGGGGGCATGGGGGCGGCCCTGCTGGCTGACCCGGCCAAGATCGAGCGGATACTGACCGCCCTGGTAACCGGGATATCCAAACCCGTCACCTGCAAGATCCGCATCCTGCCCTCGCTCGAAGAAACCCTCAGCCTGGCCAAAACCATCGAGCGAACCGGCGTAGCCGCCATCGCTGTGCACGGGAGGAAGAAGGAAGAGCGTCCGCAGCACCCCGTCCACTGCGACGTTATTCGAGCCATCGCAGAAGCAGTGTCTATCCCTGTCATCGCCAACGGAGGCTCACAAGAAATTATCAAAGAATTCAGGGACATAGAGACATTCCGGGCTGCTACAGGGGCTTCGTCAGTCATGATTGCGCGAGCAGCAATGTGGAACCCATCCATATTCAGAGAAGAGGGGATATTGCCTCTGGAAGAAGTCGTCCGCGATTACATTAGGATTGTCGTAAACTATGACAACCACTACACTAACACAAAGTATTGCCTGTGTCAAATGTTACGAGAGCAGCTTGAAACTCCGTTGGGAAAGAGACTTCATGCAGCGCAGTCCACACAGGAAATCTGTGACCTTTTTGACATGAGTTCTTTCTACAAAAGTGTAATGGATTCTAAGGAATCCAGAAAAACTGGATTAGACCTTGGTGATTTAAATAATTCTAGTTGTGTGGATAATGACAATGACGATCCCAGCATTACGTGTTTACCTGTTAAATTTGACAAACGAGAGTACCCACCACAGATCACACCCAAAATGTTCCTGCTGGAGTGGTGTAGGAGGGAGAAGTTGCCGCAGCCTGTTTACCAAACTGTGCAACGACCCCTTGATAAGTTTTTCCGTTCCGTTGTCACCGTGGATGAAAAGAAATATCGCTCCACGCTATGGGACAAATCAAAAAAGCTTGCGGAGCAGGCTGCAGCCATTGTGTGTCTCCGTGTTTTGGGATTAAAAGAGGGCAAGCTGGGCGAGCCTGAGAGTGATCTAGTTCGTAAAAGAAAACGTGATTTACTTGGCAAAGTGGAAGATAAATGGAGCCCACCTTTGGAAGCACAAAATAAGAGACCACACCATAATTGTGAAAAGCAGGAGAACTCAGATGGCTTGCATGAACTGTGACAAGCAATGCATTTTCTACAATCATCTAGCTTACCTTGAAAGTTTGATGTGTCTCTTGTCCCCCCTGCCCCCTGTTAATCCTCAGAAGCTAGGATAGAGTGGGGTGGGATTGGGCACAGTAAAGGTGGAGTAGATGTACTAAGTATTTGTTCATGCCATTACCCACTCTCCATTTCACTCGCCAGTGAAACACATTGACTACCAGTTACTTATGGAAAGGCGTATTACTTTAAAAGAACAATCCAAATAAGTCTACTGTTGTTATGCTGTACCCTAGTGATCTGGTGCTGTCAGTGTAATCTGTTAAAGGGACTCTATAGTCACCAGAACTACAGCTTAATGTAATTGTTCTGGTGTCTATAGTCTGTCTCTGTATGCCTTTTAATGTACACGGCAGTGCTTACATTTCTCCTTAGGAATACCTCTAGAGGCTGTCACTCAGATGTCTACTAGATGTGCCTCATGGGTCAGTGCTGCAAGGAGGCGCTGAATAGTCTTCATAGAGATTAATTTATTCAATGCATCTGTATTTGGAGATACTGATTGGTGCAGCAATTTGCAGTGCATGTGCTTTAGCCTCCCAATGCGTGCTTAGGGAAAGCATTGGATTGGCTGAGATCATTAACTTTGATCTGAGCCATTGATGTGGGGCCAGCTGCAGCGAGACCCATGTAGCACTGGAAGAAACATAAATAGACTTACCTTTTACACCTCTGACAGGGGTGCTGTTGTCCTAGATATAGCTATTAGAACTGTGGTGTCAGGAATACACATTTGTTATATTTTCTGTTAAGTCATATTTAGGGGGTTTGACGACTTATATGGGTCCCCAACGCGTCAGTGCACATTTGTAATGTAATCCTGCAGATCCAGATAAATTACACTTGAATGCGCCAGGGCACTCCAGTACAGTATGCTGTAGTGGTTATGGTGCATGGATTGTTCCTTTATATATATTCAGTTATGCGGTTGTTGCTATGATACTCTGTGGTATTTACATGTTTTCACACATCAGGACACATATTCCATGCAAAACACGCATGGATCTACCAAGTTATGGTGTCTGTTTTTTGCCACAATTTTAATTCTGAAACATGGGTGTAGAACGTCCAGTAATATTATTTAGAGAATGCTATGATTTGTGGCTAAGACAAAGATACTCAGCTGTTTCAAAGCTATAACTCCCAAAATGCATTGCCGTCCGTACAGTTTGTAAAGCAACATGGGTGATGTTCTTCAGCAGCTTAGGATCTGCCTGTTGGCTACCCCTGCAATAAGATAACCGAAGCACAAATGCAGGGCAGCTGTAGAGCTTCTCCTCCTTGTGAATGATCAATCCGCTAAGCCAGTCGTGTGCTGTAAAACAAACCGCAGCCGTGTGCTGTAAAACAAACCGCAGCGTATTTTTTTGTTTTTTAAGCTCCCCGGCACCTTTAGTGTGCTGGACAAGCTGAGCCGTTTTGGCAGATTCCTTTCACCGATATTTTGCAGTATGCTGCTCACGGGTTTGACCTACAGAACTTCTGAAATTCCTTTACATTTGTTTTGTTGTGGGTGACCTGCTACTGTTGCAACATTGCACTAACGTAATTTATTTTTTCAAAGTTTGTGCCTTTACATTTTACAAATGTAATTTTACATTTAATACATGGCTTTCAGCTTGTGCCTTTCGCAGTTTTAATTTCACAAATGATATTAAATGTATGTTATTTAATATTTGTGTCTTGTGATTTCCTTTGATTTATAATCCAAGTTTGGCACAGTAAAGGTGAAGAGAATGCAGCACAATTTATATTATGTAGTTTGTTTTTTTATTAATATTTAAAATACTGAAAACTGAAATTCTGTCGCATAAATGCCTTCCTTTAGGGTATTGTGCTTGCAGCTAGGCAAATGGGACGTTGTATTCCGTACCTAAAGCAATTAAAAAATTACAAGATGGGCGATCCTCATACCATAATGCCCTGCACGAATTTGTCAAATCGCTAGCAATTAAAGGGTTAAAATGGCATTAAGCCTTATGGGAAGTGTACAATTTTTTTTTTTTTTTACACTGGTGCATCTTTAACCCCTTAAGGACCAAACTTCTGGAATAAAAGGGAATCATGACATGTCACACATGTCATGTGTCCTTAAGGGGTTAAAGGGACCCTTTAAGCACCATAATCACTATGAACCACTTTTAGTTATAGTGTCAGAAGCTCCTTGGTGCCCTCCTATGCATTACTTGACAAGTTTGCTTATTTTTAATGCAAGCAAACACATTTAAACAAATGTGCAAACCGGTAAGAAGAGATGGCAGCGCCTTGATGTATTTTTTGAGGTAGCGGTGTAGATTATGGTGACAGAAATATAGCAAATTATAGTGTATTATGTCATGGGACAATTAAATCAGAAAAAAATGAATTGCACTCACAGTTGGTAGAGCTAGGGTAGCTCTTTTTAGATGTGCCTGGTTGGTATAATCCCCACCTAAGGATATGTGGTGTCTTCTTATCTTAAAGTGCCGTAGTGGATACAGTAGGTCACGATGATATCAGACCTGCCTTATGGGCCCACTGGCTTGTTGGTAAATAGGTCATTAAAGCACTACAGCACTTTTAGGTAAGTGGGGATTATACCAACCAGGCGCATCTAGATAGAGCTATCACAGCTCTACAAACTGTGAGTGCAATTCCTTTTTGTTGTTTTTAATCGTCACAAGATATCCTAAACTATATTTTCTGTCTCCACATATTTTACTCTTGGAAACACCTCTACTTTAAGAAATACATCAAGGTGCTGCACCCTCTCCTTACCTCTTTGCACATTTTATTGGACCTGTTTGAGAGACTCTGTTTTGAGTGTTGTGGCTGCCTACCTGTTCTAATACATATGCACTAGAGACCAAGCTCACGTATATTCTGGACTTTTAAACAAATATTCAAATCAAAATAAAGCAAGACATATTTTTGAAAAGTATGTACTAAACATGTATAAATGTATTCTTGTAACCCAGGTCTACGAGACTCTATTCTTTCCTGGTTCTCTTCTCTCCGATGTTTCCTTTTCTGGCTCTTCTACTCCTCTGCAACCTATCTCTCTGCCAGTGTTCCCCAAGATTCTGTCCTTGGTCCCCTTCTGTTCTCAATCTATACTGCCTCTCTTTCTTCTCTGGTCTTTTCCTGAACTCTCACCGTCCCTCTTGACTTGTGTCTCTGATTGCCTTTATGCTATTTCTTAATGAATGCCTGCTTACTTCCTTAAACTCAACATGTCCAAAACAGAGCTTCTCGTCTTTTCTCTCTCAAATGTTGATACCCCGTATGTGTCTCCCTTCAAGTCAGTGGCACTATGATCAGCTCTACCTCACACTCCCTAGGTGTTCACTTTCACTCCTACCTCTCCTTTGCCCCTCATGTACAGTCACTCTCCAAATCCTGCTACTTCCATGTCAAAAGCATAGTGCGCACCCACCCATATCTAATACCTGATGTGGCGAAGGTGCTGGTCCAGACTGCTAGGTTCTAGTTCCTTGACTCCTGCAATCCCTTTCTCATTGAGGCTTGTCTTCCTGTTCTTCTGCACTTCCCCTGGTCACTTCTTACAATGGATTCCTGTAATATATAGGGCTCAAATTAAAATTCTGGTACTTGCTTACAAATCTCTATATAATACTGCTCATACCTATCCTCATTCATACACCATGTCCCATTCTGGCCCTTACACTCTTCTGAAGACTTGCGCTATTCCTCTCTCTTTGTACCTCTGACAACCCACCTCCAAGACTTCTCTAGATCTGCACTGTTCCTATGGAACTCCCTTCACTGCTCCATTAGATTCTCACCCAGTTTCCACTACTCCAAAAAACAAGAAAAATCACTTCTTTAAGAAAGTATAAGAATTAAAGGACCACTATAGTGCCCTGAGGGTGCCCCCACCCTCAGGGTCCCCCTCCCGCCGGGCTGGATAGAGAGGAAGGGGTTGAAAAGGGTTAACCCTAGATGGACCAGGCACCCAGACCACCTCATTAAGCTGAAGTGGTCTGGGTGCCTATAGTGGTCCTTTAAGCTTTTAACAGCATTCCCTCCCTACAGTTTGGTAGCCCAACTTGCTTCCTCTCCTTGAAGTTTACTGTGTCATATTGTAGGTCAGAAACTGACTTATCAGATTTTTATTTATTTTTTTTCCTATCCCACGTTTGTGGCTTAATTTAGGTAAATTTGACACTTTAGTGAATTATCATGAGCAACTTTGAAAGGACTAGGAATTTGACTACAAAAAAAATAAAATAAATTGCATTTTTTTCAACTTGTACACAATACAAACATTTGGACAGATAATGAGGAAGCACGATGTTTTTCAATCACAATGTCTCAAGGTTACAGGTTGTGCACCATGCCCATTATACTACTATAACAATACAATTACAATAAGTTGTTATGGTGCTCAGAGGATCCTTTTTAAGGTCTGCTGATAAATCCATGTCTGTAAATTTTGCCCTTCATATTATTGCTTATGGGGGCAGTAAGTAAGGGGTAATATTGGTTAGGACCAGCTGAGAAAAGATGGTGGCAATATCTGTAGTGCGGTAGGGAGTGGACAGAACTTCACAGCTCTTCATTCTGACGAGGAGACGAAGGGGTTTGGATGCTTAGAAATAGTTTAGTCCTGACTCTGTTGGTTTTACAAACTCATTGTATCCCTGGCATGTACGTGGCAGGCTTTAAATGTAACGCTAATGAAAGGGAGAATAGGCAAAATTAATGAATTCTCCTCCATGGCAAGCTTGTAATGATTGTAACATTACATTTCCAAAGCGATGACTCATAGCCCTGCTAGACTGAAAATGTAATCTACGTGGACACTCGGTGACGTCTGTGTCATTTCTAAAAACTAAGTTCTGATGGCTGTTTTGCATCATATCTGCCCTGGAGGTCCCACTTACTAAATTTGCAGTATTAAATAGGAATGTTTTTCTGGTGTGCTGTTTGCAGGTAATTACCGCTGTGTAAGCGTGGTATTTTAAGCAATGAATGTAATAACTTACTGAGATGTATATACAGATATATCTTCCAAAGAACCCAGTCAGTAAAAATAAATCCATTTTATTTACATTACTGTAGTCTGATTTTAGGGGATATTTTTAATGATTTGTTTGTAGCAAGGTGTCAAACCTTGAATCGAAGCCCTAGTGATGGAAGTTCTGTCTACTTCTCACAGTAGTCTCCCAATTTGACGGTATCTTAATAAAGAGATGCTGCTAAATGAAACAACACAGAGCTGCGTTTTCATTTTCATCACTAAAAGGTTCATCTTAGAAGCGTAAAGACCAGGTGCAACTACATTTTAAAAGTCTTGTATCATGGGAAAGAAAGATTGTGGGGTGCTCTTTGTGATGCATCGATAAATCCTCAGATGGGTTGCCTAGTAAGTTCTAAACCAAGAGCTGATTCACTAGATAAAATGGCAAGTTAGTTCTGAGACCTAGACTTACAAAACACTGAGAGCTTAAACTGACTCCCTATCACTAAGGTGGGTAATGTGATAGCATTTACATTCCCCAAATAAATTGTAATAGTATTCAAAGGTTTCCTGACAGTGCTTTCATCATGCCGGTATGCTTCTTACATGTGAGACTTCTGAGACAGTAGGAGAGGCAGTTGGTGGTAGTTATAGTAATAGTGATAACTGGCTTTACTGTGGCTACTTGATTGAAAATATTACTGGCTCACTAGTCTAGCGAGGTAAAGAGAGAGCTGGTAAAATGTGAAGTGTGATGTAGCTCGGGCCCTGATTATTTGCTTCCTACTGTCTGCCCTTTAGAGAAGCCAATTCTGGAGGCATACCAACAGTCCAGTATTAAGGCACATACCCGGACCATTCCTCTGGAGATTCGGACAATAACTGGTATGGTATGTGTTGGGAATAACTGCTCTAGAAACTCTGGACCATGATTGGGCCGATCTCTCCTTCGTGGTATCAGGCAAGGGCAGTAAGGGTTCTTTATCTAGTTTATTGTTAAAGGCACACTATAGGCACCCAGTCCACTTCAGCTCATAGAAGTGTTCTGTGTGTATATTCCCAGGAATAGGAACAGGCAAAGGCCTGATAAGGAGAGATTGATAGGCAGAGAAATAAAATATACTGAAATAAATCCTGTGTATGTGAATCTCAATATTGAATTTAATGGTGTCTATTGCAGAGTAAGAACAGTTCCCTTTAACCATAGCTGTGATCCTAGGCCAAGTAGCTGCCCACACTGGTTTACAAGTGTTCCTATTTAGGAGGAAAAGTCTCATGTTTGGGCCCATTCGCTCTTCTTTTCTATCCCAATGTTTCTCTTTTCTAGGAGCTCTGTATTGTTGGTGTGTCTGAGTGTATAACAGAGCTCCACAGCAATAATACTCCCAGTAATGTGTCTGAGTGTATAACAGAGCTCCACAGTAATAATACTCCCAGTAATGTGTCTGAGTGTATAACAGAGCTCCACGGCAATAAAACTTCCCAGTAATGTGTGAGTGTATAACAGAGCTCCACAGTAATAATACTCCCAGTAATGTGTCTGAGTGTATAACAGAGCCCCACATCAATAATACTCCCAGTAATGTGTCTGAGTGTATAACAGAGCTCCACAGCAATAATACTCCCAGTAATGTGTCTGAGTGTATAACAGAGCTCCACAGCAATAATACTCCCAGTAATGTGTGTTTAAACTACAATAAATGTGTTTAGAAATCAATCTGTGTAAATAAGATACATTGTTCTTCTAAATTACATTTTAGTTCTATAAATTGCTATTAGTAAGTCACTGAAAATTTCTCAAAACACCCCCACTCACGCTCTTGAAATTAGTGTCTCTCTGTCCATTTGAAATGTTGGGCGGTATATAGTGAGAACTAGCCTGTATTCTATTGGCTTGTGGCAGGATTCTGGGTCAGAAGATACCTTTTAGTCAGTGCTGCAAAATGATTGGGTGTAAGAGGATTCAGGGGGGAGCAAAACATACATGTGTACCCAATGTTCTGACATTATGATCTTGCAGTGGCCGCTCTGTCTAGAATAGAGATAGCCAAGTAATTGCATGTGACAGTAACAGGTTATTGGGCCAGTTTTACACTTGGCTTTTGGTAACGATATGGATATCTTCTGTGCCTTCTTACCTTAATGGTGGAGATATGGTAGTGATCCATCTGGGTGATGGCTATGATTGATAGGATTAAGAGCCCCAGTGTTTATGATGCATAAAACATGAGGGTGACAGCAAGTCTTTATAAGCAACAGTCTAGCAGGTGCCATAGAAGAACTGAAACCGGTGGAATACAGATACAGCCAGCCATGCATTGTGCAGGGTTCCTGAGAATGTAGCCGCCTGAACTGGAGGTACTCGGTAACTCTCTGGGTATTAGCTGGTTTTGTAATGCTAGCATGGACTTGGGGCATAGTTAGGTGCCCTTGGAGGCACTACCAGAGCTCTCTATAGCATTTTACTTGCCTAGTATTTACCTTTAGGCTAGATATTATCTTAAGTACCTTAAACCCCCCCCCCCCTTTTTTTTTTTTTGCAGCAATTTAGGTCTTCTTTTATTTGAGCAGTGTAGCAGAAAAACCTATCATACTTGTAGATTTCCTTACACCAAGCAGTTCAGACTTGCGGCAGCATGCGGCTCACAGTGAATATATTTGCGTCTCGCCTGCCCTGGGGCCTATTTGTGCTGTGGCTGTGACCAGCCGCAAGAACGGAAAGATATTTCCTGTCTGATTCTCTTCTTCCCTCCCATAGCCACTAAAGGGCAGAGTGTCTGTCTGTCCCCTTTCCTCCTGCTCCCAGTGCCAGCCATTCCCCTTCCCTCCTGCTCGCAGTGCCAGCCACTCCCCCTTCCCTCCTGCTCGCATTGCCAGCCACTCCCCCTTCCCTCCTGCTCGCAGTGCCAGCCACTCCCACTTCCCTTCTGCTCGCAGTGCCAGCCACTCCCCCTTCCCGCCTGCTCATAGTGCCAGCCACTCCCCCTTCCCTTCTGCTGGTGCCAGCCACTCCCCTTCCGCCTGCTCATAGTGCCAGCCACTCCCCCTTCCCTCCTGCTCCCAGTGCCAGCCACTCCCCCTTCTCTCCTGCTCGCAATGCCCTTCGCTCCTGCTCGCAGTGCCAGCCACTCCCCCTTCCCTCCTGCTCGCAATGCCAGCCACTCCCCCTTGCCTCCTGCTCGTAGTGTCAGCCACTCCCCTTTCCTCCTGCTCGCAGTGCCAGCCACTCCCCCTTCCCTCCTGCTCGCAGTGCCAGCCACCCCCCCTTCCCTCCTGCTCATGGTGCCAGCCACTCTCCCTTCCCTCCTGCTCGCAGTGCCAGCCATTCCCCTTGCCTCCTGCTCGTAGTGTCAGCCACTCCCCTTTCCACCTGCTCGCAGTACCAGCCACTCCCCCTTCCCTCCTGCTCGCAGTGCCAGCCACTCCCCTTTCCCTCCTGCTCGCAGTGCCAGAGGTGCATCTGGTCTGCTTGAACAGAGAAGAGCCGGAGAACGCGCGGCTCATCTTAAGGTACGGGAAGAGGGGTCTAGGGGATCTTTCTGTGTAGTGTGTTAAATTGGAGGGAGGGGCAGAGTATTAATGTGAGGGAGGAGGCAGTGTATTAATGGGAAGGAGGGGGCCAGTGTATTAATGGGAGAGAGGGGGCAGTGTATTAATTTGGGGGAGGCAGTGGGCCGTGTATTAAATTAAAGTGGAGGGATTAGGGGCAGTGTATTAGATTAAGGGACAGTGTATTAGAGTGGAGGGAGGGGGGCAGTTTATTGGATTTGGGGGCAATGTATTAGATTTGTGGGCAGTGTATTAGAATGGAGGGAGGGGGCAATGTATTAGATTTGGTCTACATGGAGGCCCTGAATCCTCCCCATGGAGATGCTGATTGGCCACGCAGCTTTTTGCCACACATGCACAATAGCCTCCCAGTGATTTCCTATGGGAAAGCATTGGATTGGCTGAGATCAAGTTTTATGATCTCAGCCAAAGTGCAGAACACACTCATAGGACTTCAAAATCAGCAAGATAACGTAATTTGTTTTTATTTTACAGCTGTGAAACAGCAAACATTCACAATTTCAGTCCCATTACCAAACTTTTCTTAATATGTCAAGGTAGTTTGACTGAAACATTAGCTTTATGCAAATGCACGTTGTGACAAACTCCCCTTTTTCTGTGAGTTTGCCACTAGTTTTTGGAGGGGTCTGTTTGCCAGCCTCCTACCCTGTGACTATGGCCCCTGCAATAGATCTGGCTAATATACTTCAAACAGGCTCTGTTCGTGCAATTGGGACTGTAGCAAATTGTATTGGGCTGTCCCGAGGTATTATGGTTACAATGTTAATTTTAACTTTATTTCCTTTTGTATTTATGTATTTTATGCAGCATTCGTCTGGTTGTTCGGTAAAAACCCTCCGTTCGACATACGAACAAACTACCGAACAACCAGACCTCCCCAGAGTGAAGTGTGCCTCTCATTTACCTCCCGCATTCATGTTTCAACCACATAATTGATAATTAGACGAAAGGTATTTTGTTCCCTGGGTGACCGCCATTCGGAATACGAACACGTGGCGGCGGCCATCTTATTATACGAATGCTCAGCGGTGTTTGGTCGTCGAGTATCTGGAACCACAATCGGACACTCGACTACATGAACACCGCTGAGACCTTCTGACTTCCATCATTTCGTTTAGAAACAACCCCACGAACAAGGGGATTCTTACGAATCCAACCCCAGTCTATGCAACCTGGTACTTTCGTGTGTTTCATCCCTCGAACGGAGAATGACCGCAAGGCCAGAATATGTGGAACTGATTTCATACGAATCCATCCATATAACTCCCGAACCCCTGGTCCGATCTGGGTGATTTTTGAATATGTTGCTCACGCAGATCAGGGCTTCCAGGGGATGTAATATTATATCTCTGATATTATGGGTACATCCAGAAAACGGGGAAAAATGTGTCCTGTATAATGGGATTATGTGTCATGCTGGGGGAGTAGATGTGGGGGTGGTAACTCTTTTATGACTGGTTTACTGTATAATCTTTCTGGGTGTCTCCCTTGCATGGGAGAAATGCTTAAAAGCTGGGTTTGTGGAATAAATCTAAAGTTCTGCTCCTGATACTGTGTGTCGTCCAGTTATTGGGAATCGTGATGGGATATTACTGGATTATTTTATTTGGTATTGCTGCTGTTCATTCTGGATTAACTTCTTGTTCCTGCATTACTATTTAATACCAGCGGAGAAGTCTATGGGATACTAGTGCTTCGCCACAGGGACTATATGGTTCGTTTACCGAACAAGCGCACGAACAGAGACCACCCTGGAGCTTGTTAAAACATATTAACAACTTGGAACGTTTCCCACCGCAGTGTTCTAATTGTTCGTCTGGGTGGTCGCGATTCCTATGAACAACCACGAGGTGGAGGCCATCTTGTTCGCATGAACGCAGGCAGCGGTGTTTGGGCATGAATCTCATGAAACTGAAATCAGATACAGAAACTCCCGAACACCGCTGAACTTCCATCATCGCCTGCGTTCGTTTCTATTCGGCTTAGAAGGGCACTGTTCGGTGAGATCATTCGTTTGGATGAAGGGAACAAGCTCCAGGGTAAGACTATTGACGCCGTTCGGTAGTTTGTTAGTTTGCAAACTACCGAACTTGACCGGCCGCAAGCCCTGATTTTCTGGAACTGTTTTGGGCATGAAACCATGCTTGCGGACGGTCAAAAAAGAGACTTCCATGAAACTTTTGAACTCCTGCTCTGATCTGGGTGATTTTTGGATATGTTGTTCACCCAGATCAGGGCTATCCGGTGATATAACATTTTACATAATTTGTGGGGTTATGTTATGTTTTGGGGTACTTTCTGAACTTTGTGAAAATGTGTTTTTTCTGCCTGGAGATAATTTAGTTACTTACAGGACTTTACTCAATTATCTCCCAAGCAGAGGGGAGGGATTGTGTGCTGTACATGAGAGTGTCACAGACGGTATGTTTGTTCTGATTGGTTTGTGTCCTTTGTGTTCCTGTGCCTCATCATGTCCAGGGGGTGTTGCTCTGGCCTGAAGAATTGTATAAAAGCCAACCTGAACCATTGAAGATCAGATCATCTTGCACCTTCATGAAGTTTCGGCTCATGTTTGGGAGATTGGAGAACTACATACACTCTGGGGGATTGCTATAATCCAGTGGCGTACACATGATCCATGGGGCCCCGGTGCGAAAATTCACTTATGGGCCCCCCCGCGCTTATTCGGCGCGGGTCGGGGCCGCAACACATGGCGGCGGGCACCTGGTCGCAGGGGTTGCAGGGCTGCGACCCCGCGACCGCGGTATGCACACACACTTAAAGGACCACTACAGACACCCTGATCACATCAGCTCAATGAAGTGGTCTGGGTGCCAGGTCCCTCTAGTTTTAATCCTGCAGCTGAAAACATAGCCGTTTCAGAGAAACGGCTATGTTTCACTGAGGGTTAATCCAGCCTCTGGTGGCTGTCTCATTGACAGCTGCTAGAGGAGTTTCCACGATTCTCACTGTGAAAATCACAGTGAGAAGACACTGTACGTCCATAGGAAAGCATTGAGTAATGCTTTCCTATGGGCGGTTTAAATGCGCGTGCGCCTCTTGCCGCGCATGTGCATTCGGAGCTGAGAGGCGGAGGGATCCCCAGCGCCAAGGGAGTCCGACGCTGGAGAAAGGTAAATGCTGAAGACACACACACACACTCTCACGAACAGACGCACACACTAGCTAACAGACACACACATTTACTGACAGAGACACACTCAGCGACAGACATACATACACACTCACTTACAAAACATACACTTTCACTGACAAACACACACTCACTAACAGACATCAAACACACTCAGTAACAGACACACACAGTAACACTCACTAGCAGACACACACCCAATAACAGACACACTCACTGACACACACACTAACACAAACAAACACTAAAACACACACTAACACACACACACACATACACTATCACTCACATACATACACTAACACACACACACACACACTAACATACACATACATACACTAACACACACACATACATACACTAACACACACTAACATACACTAACACACACTAACACACACACATACACTAACATACATACACTAACACACACTAACATACACTAACACACACTAACACACTAACATACACATACATACACTAACACACACACACACATACATACATACACTAACACACACTAACATACACATACATACACTAACACACACATACATACACATACATACACTAACACACACATACATACACTAACACACACATTTTTTTAAAAAAAATTTAATCCCCCCAGCCTCCTTACCTTTTGGAGTGCTGGGGGGATTCCCTGGGGTCCAGTGGTGGTGCTGCTGGTGTCTGCTACAGTGGCTCCTCTGATGCCGGCGCCGGAAGATGACGTCATCTTCCGGCTCCGGCATCAGTGCGGTGCGCGAGGGAGCTGAAGAGGAAGCAGTGAGTGCTCCCTCACGCGCCGGCCACCGAGACAGCCCGCCCGCCCGCCGGAGTCAGCAGGGCCAGCCTCGGGGGGCCCTGGGGTGGCCGCCTCCTGGGCCCCCCAGGAGAAGAGGCTGGCCCTGTGGCTACATACCGGGTCGCAGGGGCGGCCGGGCCCGGTCGCAGCCGCGACCCCTGCGACCCTGGTATGTACGCCACTGCTATAATCACTATACTCCCCTGAGTATAATCACTAGCTCTTGTAAGAGCTTTTCCTGCTACATTCTCTGGACTAAGAGAGGTCTACCCACTGGAAGCTGGATCCTGGTCATAGGTCCAGGGTGGGTAGGAGACGGCAAGACCCCAACCAAGCTGTGGCGGTTTGTGGGGATTGCAGTGGTTATGGTATTCCAGCGCAGTGCTTATGGTACTCGTCAGTACTAGGAAGCAGCGATTGACGGAGGTACCCGGTCGGGCTGCCAGGCGGTCCATCACACACGTCTCCTTAAAATAAATTCCTTCTTCTGTTTACATTGAAGCACTACAAGTGTGAGGATGTCCTGTGTCAGGCACTTTTTTTTATACTGTACTTTTCTAAATAAACCTACATTTCTATGAAAACTGAAGTTTTTTTTTTGTTTGTTTGTTTTGCTGTACCTTGTTTATTTAACCGTGTTAGCCTGTGAGTTTGAACATGCTTGCCCTACACGATCTTTCGAGTCTTTGATGGCTACTGCTTTGTTACAGTGTTTATTGTAACGACTTGCATTTGTTACGTCAAACTAGATACATGTGTAGTCCTGGCTTTAAAGCAGATAACGTGCTTTCTTTCTGTTTTATATGTGGAGGGATTTGACTTCTAATATTAAAAGTTACGTTTTATTCTCTCACACAGGGCTATGTAGGATTTGCCTGTTCCTATTCTAGTAACTCTCGTCTTGTTTTGTTTGGTTTTTCTTTCATTTCATTTTTGAATGACTGATATTCGCTTTTTAGGGGTTGTCCCCCTTTATTCCTGAGAGTTTCCTATATATCCTATTGGCTCACCTTTCTCTCTGTCTTTAAATAGCTCTGGGTAGTGCATCGTTCACCCGTTATACGTGGGAGTGGGTACTGCTGGTATACCCCAGGGCAGGTGTCAGCAATCTATGGCCTGTGTGCCATGCATGGCCTTCAAGGCTGCCAGAGACAAACAGGCTCTCCCATTGTGATTTCAGATATCTGCTAGTGCATACGAGCAGTGATTGCAGGTGGTGTGGGGCTGCACACAAACTGCTCCTTTATAATATAACAGCCCACATACTACAAAGTTACAAAGCAACTGCAGCACTCATATATATCAAAAGCACAATATGCACACCTCGATTTAACAAATTAGGACCTGCACACCGAGGGACTTTAAGATCTTGTTTTGACACTAGAAAATGTCTTGCTCAGTGTGGCTCCGAGTCTTCAAAAAGCCATGAACATCAGCATGTGCCAATGGCTTTGCATAATGGACTTTTGGGGACAAAAGCAAAAGTTAATATGACATATTAATAATATAGTTTTTTTTCTATGTATTGGGGCTGATAGAGTCATTGCTGCCGCCCTGGAGTAGTGAGAGTTTGTGCGCAGGGCTTAATCTTGTATGTTTGTAAAGAAAGATACTGCTTTCTAAAGAATTATAAACAATAATTCCCTTAACTTGGAGTAATAAGAGAGTTAGTGACAAATGTCTGGGTACCTTGTGTGTTGGCACAGGCTGTGCCACAACCTGGAAACGTCCTGCTCATGGAGAGGGACCTTTCCTGAAGTTCCTCTCTCCAGCGATTCTCACTCTCCCCAATAGCCCCGCCAATTTTTATGAAGCGACGCATGTGTGCTGAGTCATGACGTTGGTGACGTCACGGCCTGCGAAAACGTTCAAATTCGACCATTTTGGGGGTGTGGCTACAGATTTAAAGACCACAAAATAAAAGGGGATCCCAGGACATAAGTCATTACCCTGTTATGGTTCATTATTCCAAATAGTGCCTTGTTTCCATTGTGTATTCTTGACTTCGTTCTCCTTTGACTCGGCTTCTGTATTTTCGCTATTCCTGATTTCTGGCTTCCCTGACCTCGGCTTGTCCCTGATTACACTCTGTCCTTGTGACGTTAGCCCAGTCCCTCTAAGGTCTGGTATACGTTATCAGTTTTACTGCGCACTTCGTGTTGGATCCCTATAAATTCCTAACACAAGCCTTGCTTATTTTTTTTTATTTTTTTTTTTACTTTGAGCGCATTGAGCACTTAATATTTTTGTTTGGCTGGTCGAACAATCTTGCATCTCAGGTAAATGGTTAAACTTAAAAAAGACAGATACAACAAAATGAGCAATAGGGAGATCTAAGAAGTATTTGCCGAAGGAGAATTGAGGATCTTTGTATGGAATCACTGAATCTTCACATTCAAAGCCTAAGCCTCTGACAGAAGCGCTCTGGGCAAAGAGAGCAGGATTGCACGCATTAACTCTCCCCAAAGCTGCTCCCCTCCTCCTAGAACAGTTCTGCAACCCCAATGAGATTGCTTATAGGAAGTGTTTCAGAGACTGTTTAAGGCAAACTCTTTTAATTACACAGTTATTTTACCGTTAATGATAATTTATTAGCAATATCATTTCATAGACAGAAAATAGATCAAGTTCAGACTTCCTCATATCTGTTTTTACTGTGTATCCAAAAGAAGGCAAAATAAACAATTTAAAGCACTTTCAAACTTTGCAGCAAACTGCAAAAAAAAATCCTTCTTGAGCCCAATATATCACTCAGATATCTCCTTGGATTAAGAAGCAGTTACTCCCCTAATTAAAATTATATCCCTTAATATTCTACTTTTGCAAGTATTAATCCAGTTGCTGTTTAAACATCTGTACAGACTCTGATAAAACCACTTCCTCATCCTTATTGTTCCAATTGTAAAAACCTTTCCTTTGCTTTAGACTAAATCTCCTTTCTTCCAGTCTATATGTGTGACCTCATGTCCTATGAGTAGCCCTGTTAATGAAAATAAAGCTGTGTTTCAATTTGCTACTCCCCAGCCTTTAATTAAGACATACTTTGGATCTTATTGCATTTTAAGACTCTTGCAGGAGCAGAACTAGTGATATTAAAAGTCTGCATATTCTTCCCCACACTCATCACCATTATATCGCCTCTCTCAATACCCACTCTTTGAAGCAGGACTACCAGGCAAAATCTATAAACAGTACCACACTACCCCTACCCTCACACTCAACTCAATTCTTCAAGATAGGAAACTAAAACCACTGTCCTTGATCCCAACATTGACTCATACAGGCACACAACAGTACCGCTACTCCCAACTGGTGCATTTTATACCTAGTTCTTATCTACTCCCTGAAGGGGCTAGGGACCTAACGATGTTGGAACGAATGTGCACCTCACATGTTCTACAGAAGATAATTCTCTTCACCATGTACAACCTCCTATTAGCCGCCCAAACACATGATCTTCCCCACTATACAGAAATTTGGTGGGAAGAATTACCAGCACACATATGCATAGATCAATGGAAGACTATATTCCTTCAAACTCACAAACCTCACTACCCAGGAGACCATCTGCAAACGCATTACCCGCTGGCACTACACCCCAGCAAAACTCCACATCCCTCACCTATAGCCTCAACCCCAACGAGGAAGCCTGGAGTGCACTGCATGAGGCAGACCCCATACAGGCTGCCACAGATAATCGGGACCATCACCGACAGCCGGTCCAGCTGAATGGACGCCAGGTGCAGGGTCTGTGAGATTCTGGAGCCACGTTGTCCCTTGTGCAGCACCAGCTCGTCGCAGACCGGAGGAACCACTGCTCTCTGAGTAGCGGGGGAAGAGTTCACCGCCTGCCCACTAGCAGGTCGGGCTCTTGAGCAACTTACCCGCCGATGTGTTGCTGGGCAACCACCTGGGCTAGCTCACCTCCACCTATGTCCCCTCCACCAATAATTCCCTTAACTTGGAGTAATAAGAGAGTTAGTGACAAATGTCTGGGTACCTTGTGTGTTGGCACAGGCTGTGCCACAACCTGGAAACGTCCTGCTCATGGAGAGGGACCTTTCCTGAAGTTCCTCTCTCCAGCGATTCTCACTCTCCCCAATAGCCCCGCCAATTTTTATGAAGCGACGCATGTGTGCTGAGTCATGACGTTGGTGACGTCACGGCCTGCGAAAACGTTCAAATTCGACCATTTTGGGGGTGTGGCTACAGATTTAAAGACCACAAAATAAAAGGGGATCCCAGGACATAAGTCATTACCCTTGAGGAGGCCTATCCAGTGACGACCCGGCAGCAAGCCCGCACCACCCAGGGCAGCTCACACTCCGAGGCTCAGGTAAGCACAGGCAACCATCCCCATGCCCCAATTTCCCGTAGCCAGCCCAGGAGTACACAGCCCTGTGTCAGTCCCCCTCATCCTATTCCCCATGGCCCTTCTCCTACCCTGACACCCTTACCCTGGGATACCTCTGCTGAGTTTGGGAGAGAGGTAGTGTTTGACCTTTCCCTGAAGTCCTGCAGAAATCAGGTGACCACTATTTGAACTGGGTTGGTTAAGGAATGGTTCACGTGGGAAAAGGGTTTACTGTATCGCCTGGTAGAGAAAGGAAAATCAGGGGTTGCTCCTACCACCACCATACAGTTGGTGGTACCCAAGAAGTATCGAAATGAGCTACTGAAGATAGCTCACGATACCCCCTTGGCAGGGCATTGAGGACAGGGCCGGACACACGCCCGACTCACCCAAAGCCTCTTCTGGCCATCTCCCAGGCCGTGAAGCTGTACTAGATCGGATTAGGGAGGCAGGGTTAACACTAAAGCCCAGTAAATGCAACATAAGGATGGCCGAGGTACTGTACCAGGGCCACCAGGTAGGGTGTGGGAAGCAGAAGCCCGAGCCAGCCAAGGTTGACCCAGTAGCGAACTGGCCCTATCCCCGCACTAAGACCCAGGTGCTGGCCTTCCTAGGAACAGCTGGATACTATAGAAAATTTGTCCCCAATTACAGTGCCATAGCCAAGCCCCTCACTGACCTGACCCAAAAAAACCTTCCCAGACAGTTAAACTGGGCCCCAGAGTATGAGCAGGCGTTCCAAGCCCTTAAGGATGCCCTGATAAATGCCCTGATAAATGCCCCTGTCCTGGCTGCTCCTCATCCCCGCAAACGTTTTCTCATCCACACAGATGCTTCTATGTTTGGGTTAGGAGCGGTGCTGAGCCAGGTCGGGGCGGAGAACACCAAGTAGCTTGCCTCAGCAGGAAACTACTACCCAGGGAGGTGAGCTACACTGCCATCGAGAGGAGTGTCTGGCGGTGGTTTGGGCACTCAAGAAGCTGCAACCCTACAGCAGTTCACCATGCTCACAGATCACAACCTGTTGGTGTAACTAAACCAGGTCGTGGGAGGCAATGCCAGGCTGTTGTGATGGAGCCTGGCAATCCAGCCCTATGACATCATTATACACTACCGACCCAGTGGGCAAAATGGGAACGCCGACAGGTTGTCAAGACAGACGGATTTGGAGAAGTGATCTTTGAGCCCTTCCCCGCAAAAACCCTCAAGCCGATCCTTTGGGGATCTGGCCGTGTATGCCGGCTAGTGGTTAAGGGTGAGCTGTGTGATGGAGCCCCAGCTGTTTGTGGTTTTCCCCTTGTATTCTGTGTTCCATGTATTGTGCCTGTATATGCAGCTGAGGGCCCCCTCCCGTCTCCTTTTGTGAATATAGTGTCTGCCTGGACCTCTGCCTGTTACGATCTATATGTAGACCCTTACATGTTTACCTACAATGTAACTTACACTATTATCTAACTCATTTAACGATACACAACAATGTTAATGTCCACGGATGTCAAATCACCGATTTACCGACTACAACTTACAAATTCTGTAATGTAGCAGATCCTGTACTCTAATGTTTTGTATCATTACCTGTGACTATGATTGAAAAAAAAATGTCTGCATATCCATGTCATACTGTACCAATATTAGTTTGGGTGCAGACAAACAAAATGGAAAATATTTTTACCTACCGGGTAAAAAACTAAAAAAGTACTGTGGTACGCCGTCTATGGTAATTTCTCATCCAGTACCATATCATGCTGGCTAACATTCTGTATACATTGTATCAGATTTTATATATATATATATATATATATATATATGGGCGCCACTGCTCCAGAACTCACTGCGTTTTTATGTTATTAACTCTCTAATAATAAAATGCAAGTTATCTCTCTCCTGGAGTTATGTTCCACCAGGAGATATGTGGTCCAGCAAAACAGAACATTTGTGTGCTCTGATCACTGGATCTGCTGCCTCTGCTTTTTAACATTTTGCATCCAAGTAAACTTCAGCATTAGAGACGGAGAGATAATGATGACAAACGCTCTTATTGCCTGGCAAAATGATTGGAGACTAGAGAAATGTGGTTTAATCTCTCTCTGTAGGGCCTGTTGCCTATAGGCAATATTCCACCAGCACCAGTAACATCTGGCTATATTCAGACATTCTCCCATCGGCCCAGGTGTGTAGGGCACTATCAAGACCATCAATTACCAGGGATTAGGTAGGTGCATAGGTCACCTACTGGGGGGCTAAGACTCTAATGAGATTGTTAGACCAAGACCCTAATCTCCTTGTTATTTTACAGAATGTTTCATTAAATACATAATCGATTACTTTATCTATTGCACAGCACAACCTAATATGTTGGTGTTTAACAAATAATACAATAACGATAGTGAAATAGGTCATTTTATTTTTGTCATGTGAATTACAAGAAATACAGAGATTCAATCCAAAAGTCGTTATTTTAAATTGGACTCAAAAGGCAGTGCACAGTCAAGTGTCTAGTGTAATCGCTGTACGGGTTAATTTATAGATTGGAATTGAGAAAGATAGCTGTGTTTGATGTCCATGAGATGGACTCGCCAATAAAAAAGGCAAGAGATGATTAATGACCAGGTCTGAGTTTTGACAGACTTTGGCATCAGAACGAAGACTTTGAGAGCAGATATTAAGGTTCATTTCTTCCTAGCATAATGAATTAAATAAACACCCATTAAGGTATAAAAGCCTTCGATGATCCTCACTGCATATTGATAAAGTCAGTATACAGACAGAGAATAGGGGTTCAGTGAGTGTTTAACCATATATCGCTGATTCCCCGGAGAACGCAGTTAGAAAATCAGAGATCACTGAGCCAGAAGGTGGATCCCAGGGACGAGAGTTAGTCCCAGTCTCTCTGTATAAAGCGAAAGCTATTTGGAGAGAATATAAAAATGTTGGTGAATTATTAATAGTTTATTATTAGATTAGTTTTCAATATATAAATATAAATAATAAGTGCTATGAATGATGTGCTGTCTCTCATACAGACACCCTGTGCTGTATCTCACAGAGGCACACCGAGATGTCTCACACAGTGACACATTGTGCTCTCTCACACTTACACACCCTGGGCTGTCTCTCAAGCTTACACACCCTGGCCTGTCTCTCACGCTTACACACCCTGGCCTGTCTCTCACGCTTACACACCCTGGCCTGTCTCTCACGCTTACACACCCTGGCCTGTCTCTCACGCTTACACACCCTGGCCTGTCTCTCACGCAGACACACCCTGGCCTGTCTCTCACGCAGACAGACTCTGGGCTGTCTCTCACGCAGACAAACCCTGGGCTGTCTCTCACATAGTTACACTCTGCACTGTCTCACACAATAACTGCTAGCACTGTCTCTCACACAGTCACGCCATGAATCCAATCAATATATAACTTCTAAAACCAGGATTCTAATGTATTTCTTTCCTGTATCATGTTATTTTTAGTGCATTATTGCTTGTTATATAAGCTATAAGCTGTCTTGCTAGCACTCTTATCTCAGTGAATGTAACTATGTATTTACACGTGATACGTTACCTGCGCAGTGTACAACTAATTGCTCTATTTTTGCATAATGTAGTGAGCCAATATGTGCCTCTTCGACATCTCCTGCTCAGTCTGCCAAATCCTACCTAATAGTTATTTTTCACATTCTAAACACTCTTAACGTACAGCTGATGTTTATTTATTTATTAATGACATGGTAAATATGGCAGAAGCAGACCCCAGCCTGCTCAGACTGTCCGTCCCGTTAATGCAGAGAACTTATTAATAATGTATTCAGCACATGGCGTCAAACCAGAATGCCATTAAATGTGCTTTATGGGGCGAGGCACGCAGAACAGAGAACTCCGCACCGTCACCTTAAACTCTACCGAATAATGTTATGTTCAGGATATCTGGTCATTTTATTGTGTCACATTCAGAGAACTGAAAACATACACACAGAGAACAATATACATAAAATATATGGTGCAGAGATGCATTTCATTGGTTGAAGCACTGACTCACTGCAGTGTGTATGTTACAGAATGCCTTGTTTACAGGGATCAGAAAATACTGGATCATTATGCAGTACTGCTAGCTCATGTATAACGAGCAGAAAAAAACAAAGTGTGTTAAAATAAGTGGCCTATTTTATGACATCTCTGTGTGTTCCGGCATGCAAATGAATGGGTTAATTTGCATACTGTGAAATGAGAAACCAATAAATCCTGCATCCCCTAGCTTTCAGCTCAATAATCTTTCAAGATCCGTGATAGACGCTGGTTATGGATGGAGTACTGTGGTTTAACCACTGAGACCACAACGTTACTCTGTGGATTTACTCAGCATTTTGTGAGTTGTGAGTCCGTGGGTCCTGAGTCCTGACAATGTGTTTTCACGTACAGCATAGCTCCTAACTATCCCTAGTTTTGAGCCCAAATCCCTATTTCCTTCTTTTCTATCCCAATGTCCCTCTTTTCTAGGAGCTCTATATTGTTGGTGTGTCTGAGTGTATAACAGAGCTCCACAGCAATAATACTCCCAGTAATGTGTCTGAGTGTATAACAGAGCTCCACATCAATAATACTCCCAGTAATGTGTCTGAGTGTATAACAGAGCTCCACAGCAATAATACTCCCAGTATTGTGTCTGAGTGTATAACTGAGCTCCACAGCAATAACACTCCCAGTAATGTGTCTGTGTATAACATAGCTCCACAGTAATACTATTCCCAGTAATGTGTCTGTGAATAACAGAGCTCCACAGCAATAATACTCCCAGTAATGTGTCTGTGTATAACAGAGCTCCACAGCAATAATACTCCCAGTAATGTGTCTGGGTGTATAACAGAGCTCCATAGCAATAATACTCCCAGTAATGTGTCTGAGTGTATCATAGCGCTTCACACCAATAATACTCCCAGTAATGTGTCTGAGTGTATAACAGAGCTCCACAGCAATAATACTCCCAGTAATGTGTCTGAGTGTATAACAGAGCTCCACAGCAATAATACAGTAGGAGGTTGTGTGAGTTGGGATGAGAGGAGCAGATCCGTTGGATTCAGGAAGTAGAACGAATCTTAGAGGATTCACAGGGCTCTCTTTGAGGATTCACCTACTGTGCATCATATGTAAAGGCTGTGAAAACAATATATGCCGCTGCCTTCCCACACACTGCGCTCATGTGAAGCCCTGGGCGATGACTTGTTTCTTCAAGACCGTGCTCGGCCGTAGTACAAATGGGGGGAAACTACCAGCTGAAAGGGATAAATAGTGCTATAGGCCCACTCCTTCAACAGTGCCCTGGGCCACTAGCCAAGTGGCTTGATGGTAGCAAAGTCCCTGGTCCCATTATAATGTAAGATCAAATTATTCTTATTCTTTTTGTAAACCATTGTAAGGCGAACATTGGATGCTACCAGCTATGTGGAAAGAAAACCAAAATCTATTTACAAATCAGAAACGTTACAGTGGTTCAATATAGTATGATGAGAATTCAGTTCTGCTTTACTGTAATGAAGTGTTATAGCTGTTTACTGGCAGAAGGCTTCCATGCTGCTATACACGCTCCTGTCGGCGGGATTGTCTGCTTTACATGCATATCCAGCTAATTAGCCAATTTCTCATGTACAATTTTAAATTAAGCACCCGTCTCTCTGCCAAAAACAAATTTCAACATTTGAAGCTAATCAGCGTGATTTGATATAAACAGCATCGAGAATATTTACTCCATATTGCAGATCGCAAACGTCAGAATTTGCTTTTAGTCGGTAAAAATGGCGGCAGTTCTGCTCAGTGGCTGTGTCCCCGAGGTAATGTGTTTTTCTTTCAAAAAGGCCAATTAAAATGTTCACCTATACTGCCCAGCTTTCTTTATCTTGTAAGCTACAGGGCAATGATAGCAAGTGTGTGCGTAAACAATGTGCAATATTGTAACATAACAGATATTATTACACCACAATGGCACAAATGATCATCAAAACATGTTATTAAGATGTATTCGCTACCAAGATGACCACATTTCACATATTATTCAGGGATGGAAAAAAACAAAGTGTCTGAATTAGTAGAAATCAATGCTGATCTAAGATACAAGCAGGGGCGTACCTAAAGCATTTGGCACCCGGGGCAGGTCCTATTTTTGGCACACCCTCCCCTCAACTTTAAATGTAAAAAACAACCATTTTTTTTTAGCACGAGCAGTATTTGTGGGTTTGAATGTATGCATGTTTTTGTATGGAGTATGTGTGAGTGAATGTAGGGGTGTGTTTGTATGTAATGTTGGCATTTGAATGCAAACATGCATTTGTGTGTTGTGTGGTATTTGAATGCAGTGGTATGGTTATATATGATGGTGGGGTTTGTATGTAGTGTTGACGTTGAAATGCATGAGTGTATTTGTGTGTAGTGTTGGCGAGATTTTGAGATGTCTGCACATATACACATACACGGACATACACACATGCAGATACATATACACACATGCAGATACACAGAAACACAGTCACACACAGATACACATTGACACCAGTGGCGGATCCAGAGCCTGATCTCGGGAGGGGCACTTGTAGATTATTTAAAGAAATAATCCAGACACAATAACTACTACAGCTCAGTGTAGTGGTTATGGTGTCAATAGTGCCGGGACCCCCTCCTAGAGTAAGTAGTCAAACCGTTTAAGAACAGTTTGACAACTTACCTGAGGTCTACTGGGAAATGGGGCGGTAGTAGGGCATAGGAGCAGTGGTGTGTGTGTGGTGCAATGTGTAAGGGGTGCAGTGTGTGTGT
>OW240916.1:321092300-321108875 GCA_933207985.1 Pelobates cultripes | reverse complement strand
GTATGGGGGGGTAGTATGTGTATGGGGGGGCAGTATGTGTGTATGGGGGGGCAGTATGGGGGGGTAGTATGTGTATGGGGGGGCAGTATGGGGGCTATGTGTGTGTGTGGGTGTTAAGGGTAGGGGGGGGGCTTTTTTTTATAATATGTATCTTTATTTATTTAATTAAAAAAAACAAATATTCTATGTCCCCCCTCCCTTCTTACCTTTATTGAGGAGGAGGGGGGACATATTTTCATCCCTGGTGGTCCCAGTGGTGATTCCCTGGTGGTCCCAGTGGTTACAGTGAACTCTAGCCCGCGCTCCCGGGCTAGAGTTCACTCTCGCGAGATTTGGAGTGTTGCCGCGGTAACCGCGGCAACGCTCCAAATCTCGCGAGAGGAGGACCCGGAGGAGCTGCAGACTGAGCTCCCGGGTCCTCCCTCTCCCTCCCCTGCCGGCTGTCAGCACGGTGCCTGCGGACCGGGGAGGGAGATCTCTGATCTCCCCTCCGGTCCGCAGGCACATTGCAGGGCTAGCGCCTGCATGTGCAGGCAGGGGAGGGAGACCGGCGGATTTCTCGGGGGGGGCAATTGCCCCGTTGCCCCCCCCCTGGATCCGCCAGTGCTGGATTGTCCTTTTAAATGTCAGCCTTACTGAATGATATAAATGACTATTCTGATGAAATATACAAATCGCATCGTCACAACAAGATTGAGGAGTACAATCAGGAAATTACATTTATCAGAAATAAATATCCATAATTCTCTGAATGCTAAATAAATGGATAATTTCATAAGTTTATTCATATCTAGACCTCTGGCCTCATAATATTTAGTTATATATCCAGAACAATCTACTGACTTGTCTAAAGGTTCTTTTAGTAGTTTGACTTTCTTAGGGCTTGTATTGAAAAATTGCCCATGTAAAAATTAAGTGATGAGTTAATTAATTCTATATATATATGTAAATAATGTATTTTAGAAAGAAGGTCCAGGACCTGGTGAATATCACATGAAGACGCAGTCTGCTCACGGCATTTCATCGTGTTTTAAATCTAACGTACCCAGATTGCAGTTATCCAGCTCGGTAAGTCCTGGAAGCAATATGTTACTGTGCTTTATTCAGCTTTAATTAAAATGGCAAAAAAACAAAACAAAACAATTATAATATGAATCAATATTCAAGGCAATGCAGGAGAGTTCTAAATTGGTGCTTACTTTACACAGTTAGAGAAGAACCATCACATGGCAATGGTTCAATAGACAAGGGTGACGGAGATGCTCATAAAATAAACGGAGCTGGGCACAACATAAAGATATCTATACAATACAGAGATAACCATACCACAAACAGAGCTGAGAAGTTATACACAGAGTTGGGCACAATACAGAGACACCTATACAATACACAGAGCTGGGCACAATACAAAGACACCTATACAATACACAGAGCTGGGCACAATACAGAGACACCTATATAATACACAGAGCTGGGCACAATACAAAGACACCTATACAATACACAGAGCTGGACACAATACAGAGACACCTATATAATACACAGAGCTGGGCACAATACAGAGACACCTATATAATACACAGAGCTGGGCACAATACAAAGACACCTATACAATACACAGAGCTGGACACAATACAAAGACACCTATACAATACATATAGCTGGGCATAATACAAAGACACCTATACAATACACATAGCTGGGCATAATACAAAGAAACCTATACAATACACAGAGCTTGGTATACTTCAGAGATACCAATACAGCTGGTAGAGCTGAGTAAAATACAGTGAAATAACAATCAGGAGATACTCATTGTTATCAAGCATCTAGATACTTGTAGACTCCAACCATGTCAACTATTCCTTACTCACTATTAGCTCCCAGCACACAGTGTGCACATAGTTAAAGCATCAAGATACTGATACCCTCCAAATATGTCAGATACTCCTGACTCACTATTAGCTCTCAGCACAGAGTGTACACAGGGTTAAAGCAGCAGGGCACTGATTCCTTATTACCTTTGTAGCTGGCAATATAATTAATCTGCATTAATATGGAGTCAAGAAATAACTGACATGGTTAATAGAAGCAACAATTACTACAGATTAAAACAGATTGGAATCATAGTCCTCAGAGTCACAGCCCCAGTCCTGCAGTTTGAACTTGTCAACTAGCCACAGCATGACTGTCTCAGGTCTCAACTGTAGAGTGATTGAGCTCTTTAAAGAAGATGGTGGATAGGTACAGTATGGGTTTATATAACTATTAGTGATGGGCAGCATAGTGCTATGTGTCAGAAATTGCCCTCTGCCCTTGTCACCCCCGGGGTTTCCTGGATTTATATGTATTAAATATATATTTTAGTAAATGTCATTGCCTAATCAACCCTCAGGCAGTCACTGGGGAAATTGGGAGAGAGAAAAAGATAATATTACACACTTACATCAGGCAAGGGCCAGGAGCTGTGCTTTCCCTGTGCTACTTTCAAGATGGATTCTAACTTCTCTTTCCTGTGGGTACTGTAACCACACCCTCTGGTGCTATCAGTCAATCATGGTCCCTGAATAGAGAGGCCAATAGTAGTCCTTTATTCATAGGCAGCTGACTCTGCTGCCCGAATGTCAACGCAATGGGAATTCCAGAAATTCCTTCTTAAAGGGACACTCCAGGCACTTCTGCCGATTGGAGTGGTCTGGGTGCCAACTCCCACTACCCTTAACCCTGCAACTGTAAATATTGCAGTTTTTATAAACTGCAATATTTACCTTGCAGGGTTAACTCCTCCTCTAGTGGCTGTCTTCTAGACAGCCACTAGAGGGCACTTCTGGGTTTATAGCACACATTTCGTGTACTATAGTGTCGCTGGACATCCTCACGCTATGTGAGGACCTCCAACGTCGCTGAAATCCCCATAGGAAAGCATTGAAAGCATTTTTGAATGCTTTCCTATGGGGAGGTCTAATGCGCGTGCACGGCATTGCCGCGCATACGCATTAGGTCTCCCCCCGCCGGTGGCCATGCATGTGCAATAGGTGTCCCCCGCCGTATCACGTCGGCGGGGGACACCTATCGCACATGCGCGGCCACCGGAGCGTGGGCGGACCCGGAACCAGCGCTAAGGGACATCGGCACTGGATACAGGTAAGTCACTGAAGGGGTTTTAACCCTTTCAGCAACTTGGGATGGGGGTGGGAGGGAGAGGAGACCTGCAGTGCCAGGAAAACGGTTTGTTTTCCTGGCACTGGAGAGTCCCTTTAAAGGACACTAGACATGTGTAAAACCTGCTCAAACAGGGCAAATTTCAAACCTGCCCAATATTTTGACATGCCTAGCTGCTCTCAAGTAAATTTCTCCAACCAGCTACCAATGAATTAGGAGAGGCCCTGCAGAAGTGAAACATATTACAGCCACTAATTTTCCCCATATTTTCTTGACTTACCACCCATCCCTCTAGAAAAAGAATATTAGTGCCCCTATGGATGAACCTCCACTGCTCATACAGACTAGTTACTAGTAAATATACAGACACTTATGCAATGCAAAACTCTTAATTTCCCATAATTCCCCATAATAATAAATATAAATTCTGGTGATACGATACTCAATGACGATTCAACAGTTTAGCTTTATCTTAAATATGTGTAAGCAATTTAATAATTTGCAGGTGGAATGCAATTGTCAGGTTATTGCATCCTTGTTAGTCAGTTCATTTCTTTTTTTTTATGAATAAGATTTTTATTAATCGTAAAATAAAGCATCATATGCAACATTCGTGGACATGCAGGTGTTTTTTTTTGGGGGGGGGGGTGGATTTGATTCCTGAATTGACATTCGCCGGAACCTAAACAACATCCAACCGAATGTCGGGTATCCTAAATTCTTTTCTATCCTCAGAAAAAATGATTCCGCAGAACCAAAATTTCTTGTTGTGCACGAGTCTAAATATCATTGCGGGGTTTGTGATATAGCAATATGAATAAAACAAATAATTTAGGGTGTTAATAGCAAGAAAATATATAAGTTGGTGTTTATGTGTCAGTTGTGCGTGTGTTGGATTTAAACCTATTTATGTTACTGTGAAATGATTACACTATGACTTAATGTACAATATCTGAAATGAATGGTGACACGATAAACGCGTCTTATGTAGACAAACTCAAGTCAATTATTATGTACAGTGGCTTTATACAAATCAATGTTTTACCATTCCGTAAATAATGTTAATGCTTCGCTACATGTGGTCAGGATTTCATGTTTTGTAGTAGATAGCAAAGCTGTTGTGAATACCAGAGTGTTTTATTAATTCAGTGTTTTTTGGTTGCTAAAGGAGCTTGAGTAAACAGGAGATATGTAATGGTATATAAACTACTTGCATACTTTGACTTAGAAGAAATGGTTTGCATTTAAGATGCTAAGCATTCACAGCACGTTTGGTTGCAGAATGGTTGTAGCAGACCCAAATCATGCTTCCTCTTTTATTAGTGATACAATAAATGCCACATTTTGGATTTTTGATTCCCAGGGACAGATAGAGCATAGTTCCTAACATTGAAAGTTATGAGATCAGGATAGAGGTGAAGGGGCCCGGCAAATGAAGGGACATGGTATTCTCCTGGTCAGGCCCCCAACACAGAAGGACATGCAGAGAGTGTTGTTGAATCTCTGCATGGTCCTAGTGGATGCCAGATAGTGCAAATGTGTCTAATGATTTACTCAGCGCTGTGCTGACTTGGGATAGCAATATGGTATCCCCAGATGTAGGACATCAGGGAACAAAACCGGAACAGAACCCTTGGTTGAAGTGGTTGAAGTGTTCAGAATGTAAGGCATCTGATATCAATAAATATTCATAAGAGAAAATGGTTCAAAGGCTCTTCTAAGGAATATTTTAAGCACAAAACATTTTGTTAATGACATTGTTTTGGTGTGCAGACCATACCCCTTCAGTCTGACTGCTCAATTCTATGTATTTTAGGAGTTAAAACACTTTGTTAATGCAGCTCAAGCCAAACCCAGCCTTGCCGCCTCCATGAAATAAAGGTTGATTTTTACAGCAAAGTGTATTTCTTTTAGAAGTTATTATCTCCTGTTCTGTTAATTGGACTTTAATCACAACCAGGATGCTGTTGCAGGGCCTAGTGGAGATTTAGCATAGCAGGAGATTGGAAATTGTAAACAAGCACACAGCTAAATCGCAGAAACTAAAACAAATCAGCTCTATTGAGGCTGAATAGCAACAAAGTGTTTATTATGGCAAAACAATTCCATTGAGGGGTTCTTAAAACCAAAGGTCACTTCTTCAGAGAGGAATTAATATCCAACAGGCTCTAGGAAGGTTGCCAGGTTTGGGACACCTACTCTTAGAATAGGGATGGTGATTGGGTCCTGGCATAGTCACGAAACCTGGGCCTCATTTATAATAAGGTGTCCTAGGTAGCCACCTAGGTGACCCGTGTAGTTTAGTTTACGAATGTCTTCAAAATTCCAAGTTGGTATTATTTTCCTCTAATACACAATTCAAGGTTATGACTCTTCTATATGAAGGGAAATACATTTTTAGATTGAGAATGAGGTTAGGATCTGGATTCCTTAAATCTTAGAGAAGGCTAGGACATAATTTCCCAATATGACTAAAATTGGTTGATTCAAATTCATACAACTTCTGCCGTCAATTCAGTCTCCCTCCCAATAATGATATGTTGGGGACAAAATCTGAGGAGAGAGAAAACCACTTTAGCTCACACTATGGCGGTGCAGTAACTGGATAACGATATGCTGGGAGAGGAACTGAAGAAGACTAAACCATTTTTGGCCAAACTATAGCTATCTAATAGCTTTTTGGGTATATAGACATAAGCACTGAGAAAAGCTTTCAAAAATCAAATGATACAGCAGTGCTGTCCATTTGGTGACCCTCAAGGTGCCATGAACTATAATGTTTAGCCATTCACGCTCTTGGCAAAGAATCATGGGAATCCACAATAAATGGAATACCTAAGGTTAGGCATCACTTTCCGACTTGCTGTAGTTGCAACATTACAGCGAAGATAATTAATGAAGTGCAAGAGTACAAAATGCATTAACGAAAGAATCACTGTTTTTATCCCAGGTAAATAATTTTTTTCTAGTAATGTCTAAAAATAAAAATAAAGTCTCTACATCCATTAAACCACTATAGAACCAAACCGTGAGCCCCGTGGGACCATCAGAAAATCTTTGTGAGGGCATATAATTTATCTGGTTGTCTGGAGACACAGGAAATACATAATTTACAGCTGCTTTAATGGCTTATCACCAGATTACGTGGCAGGCGTTTTCAGCTGCCCTACAGTCTCCAGTTCCAGAAAATGCAGCTCAGCACAAAGGTCAATCCATGTAAACCAAAGCATTGAAATAATGTTGGCCGATCACCAAGTGTAAATTCACCCGTCTTTCATAGAATGTCGGAGGGACAATTACATAGCTGTTAAACAGCACTCATAGGAGTCACTTGCCAGTCGACTCCTTTTGTTTTACCTGATATTGTATTTTGTATTTTAATGGATTTTTCACTGTAGAACTATTTTACAAGAGCAGTGGGAGTTTATGAGAGTAGGAGCCAGATTTAGTGCTATTGATAGGGGGGAGAAATGCAACAAACTATTGTCAGCTGAGCAGTTCTACGCTACTTACTAAAACACACTGACTCTATATTAGTGTTTATAGTGTAGAAATGTCCCCTGTAAATTGATGGGAGGGGGGAGAGCGGAGGAAGGAAGGACGGAAGGAACACAAAGAAATGAAGGAAGGGAGGCAGAAAGAAAGGAAAGAAGGAAGGAAGGTGTAAGGAATCCTGTACTTACCTTGGCGGTCTGCCAATCAGCTCTTTCTTCGATTGGGCGGATCGCTTCCTCCAATCATCCTGCCCAATTTGGCAGTCTCCTGGACACTGGCTGCTGGGCGCACGCCCCTTTTTATGACACGGTGCACGTTCGCCGATGTCAGGTGAAGGGCAGTACTGAGGGTGGGATTCACAGGCGCTTCCTCACATTTTAGGGGAGTGACTACATCAATCACGCTTCCCAACATGCTGTGGTTCCTAGTTTACTAGTGTCCCAAGAGTGGGTTTCTTACTGGGTTTTTGCTATTTTGTTATTGCTTTTTCCTGACTACTCTTCTTTCTGGTTCCCTTGACTCGGCTCTAGTATTCGTTTTGGTTTTTCTCTGGTTCCCTTTGACTTAGGCCTGTTTTGACTATTCTATTCTTATTACTTTTTAGTCCGGCCATTCTAAGGACCGGTTTAGGTATTTATTTTACCTATAGGAGGATTATTATTGTGCGTGTTGGGATACCCATTCATGACAGAAGGCAGCAAAAAAGGAAGTATGGACATACAGAAGGGTGGTAGGTAGGGAGGGAGGAAGGATGGAAGGAAGAGAGGGAGGGTGGAAGGAAAGGAGGAAGGGTGGGAGGAACTGGAGGGAGGGAGAGAGGAAGGATGGAAAGAAAAAGAGAGAGGGAGGGAGGAAGGAAAGAAGTAATGGAGGGAGAGAGGATGAAAAGAAGAAAGGAAAGAAGGAAGGGAGTGATGGAGGAAGGAAGAATGGTAGAAAGGGAGTGTGAAAAAAATTGGCTTTTATTTGACATTTTCTTATTTGTTCGGTATTTTTCCTGTTTATTACATGTATATTGCATATATTGGTTCAGTAGTTTGAAACTACCGAACACCGACCCCCTTCCTGGCTCATTAACTACAAAGGAACCATCTATTAAGTGCGCCCTGGGCGGCCGCTGTTCGTATACCCGAACGCCACGTGGAATAGAAGACGGCGGCCATCTTGTTCGCACGAGGGGAGTCAGCGGGACTTGGTTGTCGAGTGTCTGGAACTAAAATCGGACACTCGACCTCCCGAACCACCGCTGAAACTACCGAACGCCGGCTTCCTTTACTTCCCGAACAGCCAGGAGAGCGCCATTCGGTAGTTCTGTGCAAACGGACAAGTGGAGCAATTGCTCCTATGAGTCAGGAAGATCCATTCGGGACTTTGTTCAGTTTTGTACCTGTTTCTGAATTGACCGACCGCACATGCTGAATTAACTTATCTCAATATCTCCCAGGCAGCGAGAGGGCGTGTATTACTGTAAATGTGTACGTTGATTGGCTGTTGTCTTTGTTTGCTGTGGGAGGTCATATTGCAGGAGGATTTCTCATAAAAGCCCATGTGTGTCAATAAAATTAATTCCTGTTACACCCTTCATGAAGTCTAGGCTCATGTTTGGGGGATATTCTATTTGCTGTGAAGAATCATCTTGGAACTGCATTCATCTATCCTACTCCTCTACTCACTGCTGCAGCTATAATCACTTATGCTCAGCTGTTGGGAAAAGGAACAGAAGACCGCAGCACCATAACCACTGCAGGTCTTAACAGGGAGGAAGAAAGGGAGGGAGGTAGGAAGGAAGGGAGAGATGGATGGAGGAAGGGAGGGAGGAAGGAAGGATTGTAGGGAGGGAGGGAGGGACGAAGGGAGAAAGTTACTCTAACAATCTGATAAACATGTTGGACTGAGTTGATGCTTATATTCAAGTAACAAGTAGAACAGTGAAAAGAAACAGTTTATCAAGATAGAAAGCGATCATTTTTTATACCATATTACCTCCAACAGGGAAAGGAGGCTATTTATATTTTACCTCTAATCATGTTCGCCAGCAGTTTCAATGGATAAAGCTGTATTTCTCAAAGGGAGCTTATTTCCAGCAGTCAGCTCTGCTGGTTATTACATAGTGGTACATTTAGGGAGAAAAGGAGACGGAGCCAAATATAGCATACCCCTTTGGTGATTCAATCTCCTGTCTGTTTACTGTTAATGTCTTAAAGGGATCGTAAAGTGCAAAAAATAAATAAAATATATATCGTCACTAACTGCTAATGAAAAGTGAGCTGAAAACCTTACATAACCCTTTGTTTAATATTTATTAAATATAAAATTACATCGTTTGGCTTTATTCTCATACAGTGTTTTTGTCTCATGATTTTCAATAACCTGACAATCCCTCCTTTTGTCGTTGGGTTCCCGTTTGGTCTGTTTATTCAGAAGATATAAAATGCATGCATTATGTGTTGGTAAGAGTGATTTCAAATGTTCTTCTCTTCCAAGATTCCTGTTTAAATGTTCCTCTGTACTACAGCAGGTGCAGAAATAAATTTTCCATTTCTAAACTCGCTGTGTATAATGCAATGTTTTCCCATTCCCATGGCACACCACAAGGGAAAACAGACGGCTCTATTGCTGCTACATCCCAGGTTCGGAGCAAGCTTAGATCAATGTTAAGTCTACTGATCCCCGTAGGACTCAGCCGATAATCAGTGAACGTTACTCAAAAAGCCAAGCTTCCAAAAAGAAAAGGCACTAGCATGCTCTGCCCAGTGCTGCGCCTGTTTTGTTCCTGTCCAATTTTTAAAGAAGAAAAAAAAAATATATATATATATGTTTTTAATATTCCCTTGAATCTGATTGAAGTGCTTTTCTTCTGGAAGTCTAGCTGTTTGTGGGACGTTGGTCTGAGACGTAATAGAACCTGCAGTTACTTCTCAGCCATTAATGCGGAACATTCAATGTAAAGATTGCTCTGGTCCGCAGTTTGATTTACATTAATTTGTTATGTGACCTCTGGTTGCTTTCTTTGAACTCCTTGACTAATCAGTGGATTCTGAGCAACTCAGGAGAAAGTTAACATTAATGTTAGACGGGTCTGAAAACATAAAATTCTTATCTGTAAGCTGTTTACGTTGGGGCCATTCTCAACTAAGTGTTTTGGGTTCATGAGCAGAACACAAAATGTATATACATTGAAACATTGCATCTGCTTGTGATACAGCATTGTCATAGGATTGGATATAAATAAAAGACTAATGCAACAAGGCCAGAGGAAGAATATCTACATCAGGAAGTGAACAATGCAACTTGTGAGTGTAACTAATGAGATTTAGTCTTAGTAATCCATTGGTCTCCACAGGATTCCCATGATCAGCACATTTCTATGGTTTTTGTTTGATACTCAGATCACTTTACCCATGCCCTTGCTATTTTATTTTTATTTTTCAGAAAACTCCTGGTCCTGGAACTTACGATCCAATGCAACAGCTTCCGATACAACCACCAACAGTGGCCAGAATGGGTCGCATGCATGGCCTTTTCTTCCGTAATTCACATGACTTTTTAAAATTGTGAATAACTGAGAATTATTAACACTTTACCATCTATTACAAATTTGGCATTTGGTTGACTTGTTGTTGTTAATTGTTTTCCAAAAAACACTCTAGAATTTAGAACACTCCAGTCAGGAGTCAGTGTGCAGCCTTTTCATTGAAAAGTAAACATATTTTCGTTGCACATCATCTGCAACTCTTCTGTCATATTTACTTATGTATGTGCTTGCTTGCGTGTGTGTATGTACAAACACAAACACTGAGCTGTAAAACGTACAAAGAAAACTTGATTAATACAACATCATAAACTGAAGAGGAGCTTCCTTTTAAGGGGCAAACAATGCACAAATATACTCTACTTTTCAAATAATAATAAAATACATCGTTTGAATTATCAAAGTATTCAAGAAACAAAACCAAGAAATTGAAAAGATTAACAAGAAGCTGTTACCAAAACCTTCTTCTGATTACTTTTTTCTTTTTATTATTTTTTTTTTGTTTTCATTTATGCTCTATGTGATGCAATATAAACTTAATTAATAGATGTCGTTTTTTTAGTTTTTTTTTATTCTTTATTTTATTTGTGCAAGGTAATAACACATCAGGCTTACAATGCCACAACAGCTGGAGTAAGCTAGGCATTAGAAGATACTGCACAGTTTTATATATATTATTGTCTTGTGTCTGGTGGTTTCACCAGTTCCGCATGTCAGTAAAGGTGTGGTATAAGGTTAAGTCGAACAATACAACATGAAGTTACATATGATTAAGTCTAGGGATTGAGACGTTGATAATCTGGCGTACAGTGCTAATACAGCCTGGATGAGCATTCATTCTAACATAATGTTATAGTAGCTAGACATTAAATGCTGCTGCAAGTTGTTATTTCTATTGTGCACTTTTTAGATTAAGTAGTTATGTTAAAGCTTATGCGGAACATGCATTATAAAGTATGTGTAACATAGCTTAGTCAAATAGCTTAACGTAAGAGTATTAATCATGCTTAAACAGTATACGAATAGGGTTAAATTCCCACTGGAGCTGCAATCACAGTCTTTGAGACCTGTATGGCTTGTGACGAGGGGTGTAATAGAAGCAAATTAAAAGGAAAATTAAAAGAGAAATAGACATGGCAAGACTAGTGTACACCCGGTTAGCGTATTCAACACAAGACATCACAAAGCATTATATAAAACAATGGTGTCTCAGGCCTCGTGGCTCTCTCGTCGCGGACAGCCCGCTCTGTTCTACCATTCCATGTTTCATCCAATTCCCATCGCCGGGTGGCCTACTAGGCAGGCAGAGATTGTACTGGTGGGAGCGCTGGGGCTGCTTTGTGAGAGGGTGTCCACCCAGAGCTGGGCCCGTGTGGCGTCCAGTGCCTTCATTTCACGTGCCCGATGGTTTGGAGTACTTGGATCTTTCTCATATGGGTTGCAGCAATGGGTCTCCCTCCGAATAGCAGTGGGCGGGCGCTGGTGTGGCGGTGTGGGGCCCTGGTTGTTGTTGGGCTCTGGTGAGTATAAGGGTAGAGGAGCAGGCGCTTGCTTACCCTCGGTGTCCGGAGGGGGCCCGCTCACTCCACATGGCTCGACTTGTTGATCTGCAGTCCCCTGTTGAGAAACTGAAGCTGCTGCTTGTGCCTCCAATTTAGCCCAGAAGTTGGTGAATATTGCCTCCAATCTTGCCAGGGAGCGCTCTACAGAAACACTGAGGCTATTACTGGTCGTAGTGGAGTTGGCTTTGCTGGAGGAGGAGTATCCGCCATTTTGAGGGTTTCCGTCGTGTGCAGGTAAGTGTCCCTTTCTGAACACAAGGTTTGTCTGGAGCAGTCCAGGGGGGGACCAGGATAACCCCCGCTTGTCCAAAGGGGGGGGGGGATGGACTGAAGCAGTTCCTTTCAGCAATCAGGAGAGCGGGGAAATCGGCCACCTTTCCCCACACCCGGTCACTTGCAGGCCGCAACTCGTCTCCGCGGGCTCACTGCATCTCAGAGGCTCGAGAGTGGGGTCAGTGTGATCAGCAGCTTGTCCTCAAGTAGGCTTATGGGTATAGAAACCTGGATTCAGGCTGGAAATGGGGGTATTACCCCGAAAATTGTTGTTTTGTGCAGGAGCTCACTTGGCATGTGGCTGCTCAGCTCCATGCTCACGCTCCGCCACCAATAGATGTAGTTTTAAAGTTCTTTAATGATCGTTGTGTTTCTAGAATCAATATCTCCTTCTGGATGAGTTTTCTACTCTTTCTCCTGTGCCATCTTGAAGATATCAGAGCATCTTTAACAGAGCTGAGCAAAATAAGAAATGGCTATACCATGTTAATTATTGGTGTTTAAAATGTATTATCAGATTTATTATAAAACATTTTCTATGGGCTCTCTTTATCCGTGCATATCCTCAGGCAACATCTACTTAAAGCAGCTCTGTCAACTTCTTCAACTTCAACTACCAAAACATGAAAAACTCACAATGGTGACATTGGCCTGTGGTGCTGACAAACGTAGGTTTTACTTATCTGATGATGTAACTCACACTGACCGTCATGTCCACCCAGGGGATACTCTTCAGACATGTAGGTTGTAACTGAGGAGAGTGCAGTCTCAGGGTTTTAGTGACATCTCTGTTTTTGTCAAACCTTTTTGGTATGGCTTAAATCTGTGTGGCAGAGCCCACTGACTGTTAGCAACCTAGGTACAACTAATCTGTTTTTTGATGTTGCTTACAGTGTCCCTTTAAGTGTATATTGATCCTGTTATATATCCTTCAGTTGACCTGCTCATGACAGACAAATGTTGAGCAGGTCCATCACCTAAGGCAGAGGGAGCCTTTATTCTTACAGTTCCTCCAGCAGAGGATTCGAGGAGACATCTTCACATGACTTAACTATGCTGGGGCCACATACCTTTTCATACACATTTATAACATTATATCTTAATTGCACCACACACCAACACAAAAGAGGAACCATCCAAAATGTCTTTCCATTCGTCACATACTTCTAAATGTATTGTTCCTATAAAGACATATAAGTAAGATGGTTATTGTGTTCTAAACAAGAGCACAAGGGTTCATAAAGTGTTCAAATTAGACCATTCTTGTAAAGCCCTCAAAGTCTCACTTATTCAAATAATGATATACATCTATGGGTTGTTGCAGTGACCTTGGAGCGGAACACGACTAGGTGTCTGCCTCAAGGCTTTCTTTGGCACCTGCACAATATCTGGAGTAAAATTGACATATAATAATGTCAAAATATTTGTAGTCGATACCTTCTATCATATGTATCGTTTACAATATGACAATCTGTTTACAGCAAGCTTGTGCTACTTAAATATATTAAATATAGAAATAGTAGTGTTCTCTTGCTTTTAAAAAATCTGTGCAAACTATTAAATTAAACAACCAATAGAAATGCATTTTTATAATTGACCTTTTTTCTCCTTTCTACGGGACTTGCTCAGCACAAAGTTAAAAAAACAAACAACCCTTTTTTAGTAAAACAACCCACCTAAGTTTTTTTTTCCATGTGGAACTAGAGATTGGTTTTCAATAAATTATGAGCATGAAGAATTCATACAAGATAATACTGTCATGTGTACATATGTTTATTCATGTTTCAGCAGCTAATTGGCTGACTTCAAGGTACCAAGGAAAATCAATGTCATCACATGTATAAGAGCATGTCCATTCGTGTTTAAGGAAACTAACATTGAACATTCGTGTTGACTATAAATTCAGACAAAAAAGGTTGCTTGCATAGTCAACCTTGTTTTTTTTACCATCCAACTGTACCAAACTGTAATCAGATAAAAATCAGTCCAGTGTGTATTTTGTAACCATGAGAATATACGTTAATTTTGAGCACACATGAAAGCACTCACAATGCATTTGTTATAATGGTTTGGTTCCACATGAAATTCAGTGTGATCACCTTTTCATTCAGCATTGTTTGGAAGCCTTGCTAGTACCGCATTGAAGAACTGTACAGAGTCAGTGACTTTATGGTATTTCATGAAGAAACAAATGTATTATCCAAAAATCCTTGTAATGGAATTAATAGAAAATTATGCGTTGAATCCTATAATCATAGATTAAATTAGTGTCAGTTTTAAGGCCTTAAACATTTACCTTTCATAACAATATTTTGAAAAATAACACGCAAGACCATTTTAATTCTGATTTAGAGAAGGAACTATTTTTAGAAAATCTGATATCATTTTTCTAATAACCTCACTCTTGGTTTTATGTGAATTACAGATTGCTGACCTGCAGAACTCCAACTGCCATGACTATCTACTCCGATCTGTCCAATTTATAGTTGATTGATCTAGGAAGACCTTAGAGAGAGAACTGCTAGTAACCCAAACAGCCCATGACCTCTTTCTATTTAAACAATATGTCACAGTATTACCCATTTCTGTATTCATATTGTGTCTATCACACAATGTACCTTGATGATCAACCAAGGATATGTGAAAACAAACATCAAAAGAGAAGGGATTTAAAAGGACTGCATAAACAGAAATCAAAGTGATTTAGCTCCTAAAAACTGCAGGGGCATGGTCTAGACCAGTGGTTCCCAAACTTTTTAGGTTCAAGGTGCCCTTAACATTTCAATATTTTTCCAAGGCACCACAAGTCAAAATTTCTAGGTTGTATATTTGTACAGCGCTGCGGCATCTACTGGCGCAATAGTGTAATGTACATGTGACAAAATGCCTTTTGTCATGGGGGTTTCATGTGACAAACTGCCCTGCCCCCCTGTCTTATGGAGAAGCTGGATTGCTAGCCTCTTACCCTGGGATGCTGGCCCTTTAAGTTATTGGGTCTTAAGGCACTTGGGACAGAGCCCTTTGTCCCTGGATGGCATCGTTTGCCTTACTTGCTTGGATTTTACATTTGCCCTAATACATTTGTATGTTGGTTCGTGCAGTTTAACTTCCATTACAGCTGGACTAAGGCTGTTCGTACAGACGAACAAACTGCCGAACGGCCGACCACCCGGTCTGTGGCATGTGCTGCTTATTAGCCACCCAGAAGCTGCGGTTAACTACAAAGTAATTGGGGAATAGCTTGGTGGTCCGCGTTCATCTACCGAACACGTGGCAATTGCCATTTTGGATTGTCGAACGCCCAGCGGTAAATGGCGGCGATGTCCTGGAACTAATTTCGGATACTTATTTTGTCAAAACACCACGGCTACCTCTCCAGGTCCTCATTCATACGGGGGAAAACACACGAATGCCGGAGACCCTACACCATTCGTGCGTTGGATGTGTGCGAAAGGGACCGACCCCAGATAGCTACAGTATGGAACTTGTTGGCAGTTACAAACACTCGAACGGCCGGTGAAAGTGAAACTGTGTTCGTGGGATCTGAGCGCTATTCGCCTAGAATATGCACTCAGATCCAAGCTATCTGGGGGTATGTGGGACTTACAGTTTATGTCATGTAAAATTAAAGTTATAGATTTTTATACTGTTTGATGAATAATAAGAAAAGCCATGTTCCTTTCTACCTGGAGATAATTAAGGCTCTCTTTGCTACCTTAAGTTAATTATCTCCAGGATGAAAAGATGGAGTGATTTATGTAAAAGGGGAGTGCTTATGTATAGCCACTGTGATTGGCTACTGTAATACTTTTGTCCCAGTCTTCCATCTGGTCCCCAAGGGGAGTGTCCACCAGGTGGGAGACCTGCATAAATACCGGGCAGGTAGCCCACAGTAAATCAGATCGTTTTACCCCTTCATGTAGTCTCGACTCATGTTTGGGGGATTGGGAGTTATAATCACTTCGTTTCAGCTGGATTTCAGGAGAAGCTACAAGGATCAGCATTGCACGAATAGAAGGATCCTTTACAGTACAGTGTTGGTGTTTGAGGTGGTGCTTGTATATAGTTTTAGTGTCTTAATATAGGGCTGTGTTTCAATGTTATGTTCACTTTTAAATGTGGGTGTACATTTGTGTGAAGTATTTGTGTTTGAGTGAAGGGGTGTGTTTGTATATCCTTTTGGAGTTTGAGTGCAGGGGTGTGTTTGTATTTAATATTTGTGTTAGATTGCAGGAGTGTGTTTGTATGTTGTGCTGGTGTATGACTGCTTGGATATATGCACATACACTACCAAATACATACTTTCATAGATAAACATACACACAAATTCATATAGACACTGACACATACACACACACTGACACATACCTTAACACACGCATACACCAACATATACATATGCACCCTGACACACAAATATTGATACACGCACACACCATGATACAAATATACACACTGACATAAAAACACACACAATGACACACAGATGCACATTCACAGATGCATATCCTGACACAGAAGCACACTGACATATATGCACACACACACAGA